>PVKB01002126.1:52280-267162 GCA_004027205.1 Ctenodactylus gundi
TATATATATATATATATATATATATATATATATATATATATATATATATATATATATATATATATATATATATATATATATATATATATATATATATATATATATATATATATATATATATATATACATATTCTGCAAGATGCAGAAAAGTTTTTTCTTTCTCATTTCTGTGCTCTGATATGGAGTATTATTGTCTAATAATAGGACCCAACACACTTTTGTGGCAGTGATCTGGTCTACCAGGGCTGGTTTTGTTTTTTTGTACATATGGCAATCTTTATTTTCTGCCTGTATCTCTCCTTCGCTTTACCTCCTTGATAAACTTTTCTTCTTCGCTTCTGTTGTCCAAAGACTTATAGTAGGAAATTAAGAATCATCAACCCTCAAATTACTGTTTATCCTATCTAGTCACAGGTAATTTGAAATGTGTAATGTTTTTCCATTAGTAGTTATGATAAAGGTTTGAGATTTTTATTTTTTTCTCTTGCTCATGACTACAGGTTTATGCTGCGTTTGTAGAGAAGGTGTAGCTAGCTGTCCTTGAAATTGAAGATGTAGCTTTAAAAATAAGCTGCTTTTCTAGTTGATGAACAATGAAAAATCTCAGAAAACTAGAATGATTGTTAACTGGATTTGCAGTATATTCAGGATCATCACAAATCAGAAACTCCTAAGTTCCACTTTAAGGCTTAGATCTGCTCTTAAGGATTTTGTGGATCTCTGTAAAAAGCATTAAACAATGCCAAATATTTAGATATGGTGAAGTTAAGCAAAAAAAAAAAGCTTGCCCACAGAAGCAACACAGCCGATACCAAAAAACCAAACAAATAAAAAAATTCCCTCACATGGAATAATATGCCTTATGAAGCAAAAAGTAGTAGATAAGCAGTTCACACGAGAAGCTTAGAAATGTGAGATAATATGGAAAATATAATAAATTTTGAAAAAAAATTAAGTAGAACTTTTAGAGGTAGGAGTATATTCATTGAAATCTAAGCACTTTGAAAACGACTAACTAAAGACTCTCATAAACCAACAATAAAACAATTAGAAATGTACTTAGCCAAGTGAAATTAAGCTTATTTAGTTGACCATAACAAAGGGGAATACTCCCTGGGAGATCCCTGGGAGAATCACAGTAAAGAGAGTTCAGTGTATGCCCTGAAGATTTAGTCATTCTGATGAAGGGATTAAAGAGTGTGAAAGACTTTGGGGTTGAAAAAGAAGAGGGGTCAGAACTTCCTGCTGGAGTACATTTATAGTTTCTTTGTTTGCAAGGTGATCAGAACCAAAATAACAATGACTTTGAAAACTCTACTGTCCCTCATGATCATAGCTGCAGTGAGATCTTGTAAAGAAGGTGTGGTACCTAATTGCTCTTGCCACGCAATGCTAATAATTACTGGTATTGAATTAACTATTTACAGTCTGTTTTTATATACAGCTGATTTTTATGGTCTCTGAAGACTAATGAATCAGAATATAATTTAAAGGAATTTCTCTCATAATTTAGCTGAAAGAGTAGACAATACACATAGGCAGGGGAAAATGGCTTAATCAAGATTCTTCAAAGAACTGATCAACAATATTTGAAGAGAAAAGACCATTTTCCAGAAGCTACTTCAGACTAGCATTAAACACTATTCCTTAGGTCAAAGTTCATGCAGTGCTCAGCGGTAGGAAATAATTAAATAAACTGTATATTCCCAGAACAAGATGGGGAGAGTAAGTCTGTGTAACACTGAAGAGGTAATCACTCTTAGTCATAACTTGAAGTGTAAAAGAAACACGGAGCATCCTGAAATTGCTAGAAAAAAATGTGCAAATGTATATGTGTGATATTAAAGTCACTACTCAGAAACTAAAACATGATAACTCCTAAAAATAACAAAGAAAAAAATAAGGGAAATTGTTACAACATAATTTCAAGATAAAACAAAAAAAAACAGGAAAAAATGAAAAAATATATAAGGAGTAAAATTAAGACAATAGAAGTAATTACAAACATTGGTGACTATGGTATTTTGTAGGTTAAAAGAGAGAGTGTCCAATTAAACTTTTAAAAGTAGACCAACAATCTTCCTTTTTTATTGAAAAAAAAAAACAAGTTGAAACCATGTGAACATTAAGCTACATTAAGAAAGTGCTAAGGCCCAGTGGCATAAAAATTATAATTCTAGGACTCTGGGAGACTTCAGCAGGAGGGTCCCAAGATCAAGCCCAGCCTGGCAACTTAGCAACTTAGCGAGATTCCCACAATATCAAAGAAATAAAATCTGGGAAGGGGATGTAGCCCAGGGCAAAGAGCCAAGACTTGATCCTCATTATCACCAAAAAAGAAAGAGGAGAATAAGGGAAACAAAACACTCATGCAAGCAAACCTAAAATAATAAAAGGTAAATAGAATTCAAAGTGAAAATGGAAGACAGTGATCAAAGAAAAAAATCTACCAAGAAGGTTTAATTATCATTCATTTTAAAAACAGTTATCAATTCAAAATAAAAATACATACAGTGAACCAAAGTAATAACAAAGAGCAAAAGACAAATGCAGACTGAGTGGAGAATCAGACTTGTCTCAAAACACAGTATGAAGAAGATAAAAATTAGTAAGTAAAGAAAATTTGAGTCAAAAGATTAATGATAAAAATAACAGATATTTAATAGAATTGTGTAACCAATAAATGAAATACGCATATTCATGAACATTACCAACAAATAAATCTGACAAATGCCAAGAAAAAAATGTGAAAAAAAATTGGAGGGATGTTACTGGGGTTCAATCCTAGGGTCTTCACACAGAGCTTCATCTCCAGCCCGTTTTTGTTTTTGATTTCGTGACAAGGTTTCACCAAGTCACTAAATTGCCCGGACTGGATTGAAACTTATGATCCTCCTTCCTCAGGTTCCCAGCGTGCTGGGATAACAGACCGAGACCACCTATCCCAACTAAATCCTGTAGATTATTTACTCCAAACACAATTTTATTTAGTTCCATTAACAATTAAAATAACACCTTAGCAAAGTAAACAAACAAAAATCTTGGAAACTTTTAAAATGTACTCAGGAAACCTAACCAGTTCAAGGTAAACCGCAAAGAAGCCTCAGATGACTCTCTACACAGGCACATAGCTTCTACCAACGTATGTAATTAATAAAACCGACAGTTGTGAGATCGGGAACACTTGTTATGTTTTATATTACAGCATGAGCTGCAGAAATCAAAAGACTGTGTTGAAACATTGAGAAATAGTATATTTGTTAATTTTTAGAATCAAAGAATTTTTGAAAGAAACAAGATTTCTTTTGAAAAAATGTGGTAAGAATTGCAAAGCCTTTATATATTAATAATAATGAAATAAAAATTGTAACACAGTTACAAAATTTTAGCATTAATAAATGAATCCTTTAAATTATACACTGTAGTATCTCTAGAGTTAAGTACTGAAATTACAGCTTACAATAACGAAGTTCATAGATTATTTTTTTTCTCCTGCCACTTAAGCAGGTATATTTACTCCTTTCACCAAATTTCTGGCCAATGAAATATTTAGGAATCATCAAGCATTTTTTATTGACCATTTATATAACCATTGTCTTGGTTGTGTTGTTAACATGTTTTTAACTTCTTTCTTCATTTTCCATGTAGGAATTTTGTAAGTCAACAAATACATGACTCACATAAATGGAAGTCAAAACATCTTATTGTCACTGCTGGAGAATATGACTCAAATGTGGATGAATAAGTCTTCCGTTGTGGCATTTGGGAATTTCTCAGAATTTCCCAGTTGATTCTATAGTAGCAGTGATCAGAGATGAGCCTCCAAGTTGACAAATGACAAAACCGAACTGCAGCATTCTATAGGTACAGAGACTGCAGGGTGCAGAACTGGAAAGACTGGTAACGCCTTTACCTCATTCTACCATATTTAATAATCAGAGAAGAGGTTTTCCTAAGGGCAGGAACGAAGAAAGGATAAAAGTTCAAGAATGGCATCGCTTTCAGGTGAGAATCCACATCAAACAATCGGTGCATGGAAGAGACACCACAGGTTGTCACTTCCTATGGTGATCAGTATCTGTGAGTTTAGGAGGGAGCCCTAATCCGACTTTGGCGCCTTATTTCATAGAAAGCAGCTAAACTCCCTCTAAGATCTAAGTACTGAGGCACTGGATCTGCCCGGCATTTCAGGGGTTAAAAATTACCATGGGGTTGAAAGAAGTTAAGTGCAGGATCCCAGCTGAGGGGTCAGGGGTTGCACCGAGTGCAAGATCAGAACTGAGGGATCATAGGTTGAAAATTTAATATATCAACAAAAGAGAAAATTCTGCTTTAAACACGGTAGAGTTCCTGTAGCATGATTACACGAAGAGAAAGAACTCTGCTTCAGTTTCATCTTAAACTAAGAATTTTGAGATACAGTCTTTTAGCACGATATGGAAGATAAAACCAGCTGAGAAAATTCTGGAGTGGTACATTCAGTCAGCTGGAGAAATTTGGAAAATTATTTTCTTATCAGTTTCCTCATTCGTCCTAGACTGATTTCCAGTTATGGAATTTTAATTGTCATACCTATCTGTTAAAGACCATAGTGAAAACTAGGTAGAAGTTTGGATAATTTTCATAATAAAGATTATTGAAAATTGCATGGAGAATGATTTTGAAATAAAAAAAATTGTCTGACTCTTCCTAAAATTATGTATTTTTTAGTACCTGTGATTTACAAAAACCCAATAAAGCATTTTGTTGTCCCAGAGACAACGTTTTCAAAAGGGAATACGTGTGATCATACAGATCTCTGACCTTTAAGAGTGGGAATACCTGTTCTTTAAAGAATGCCCAGAATCTCCTGGAGATCTTTCTTTATTATTTGAAAAAAAAAAACATTTTCAGCGCTATAATTTTCATATTGTAGTTCAATTTTGAATTTTGAAAGCAAAAATAAATGCTCAAGTTTTATAATACAATTATTATTAGGTGAGCTTCATTAAAATCTTGACTGCTGGAACTTGAGAAAGTGTGCATTAAGTTTATACAGGAATCATTCAAGAAAGTAGAAGGCAGAAAAGAAAGTGAAAAAAGAAAGCATGGAAAGCCCATGTCAGTGTACTTTTTGCAACTGAGGCCCAGTTCTCTTGGGACTCCTGATTAGCTTATGAAATACCTCTTGAGGTACAGGACGTACATTTATCTAGAATCTTTCTTCATTGGTTGAGGATTGTGCCCTGTGCAATAATTTCACTTACTTTTGTCATCGTTTCCCAGGATGTTGCAAAAGGTCCTCAGAGATTAGACAGAAAGGCACACGGTGCCCTTAAGGTAGGTCACTGAGAGCATGAGGGCCAGCCATGCATGTGTGTATGTGACCATCACAACTGCAGCCAGTTTTCACTACAAAGGTATTTCTAATCAAAAGTCCAAACATTTTTTTTTTCTTACAGTAAAATGGCCTGGATTTTAATTAGGTAGATAAATATCTCGATTCTACTCAGGGATGAACATTCAATGTGATTTTTTTTCCACAGCTGTGTGATGAAACTACCTTTCCACTTTATTTTCCCAATTCCATATCTATCTTCTATGTTCTCTTAACCATTCAAACTATTCATTTTCATATTTCTAAGAGCTTCTTTTCTTATTTTGTATATCCCTGCAAACATTCAGTAAAAATGTGTCTCATTATATACAAGACAATAGGGTTATACCAGGCATAGCGTTAAAATATTTTTAATGATTTTTAAAAAGTAGCTGAAATCCTTTTGTTTCCCTAGTTTTTAGGGATAAAATAGTTTGATGTGCAAACTCCAATATCACTCACTCCAAATCATAATTCTAGCTACTTTTATTGTAGTCTGGTCACCTGATTCTATTTATCCTGGATCCAATCTTAAGAACTTTTTTGGTCTCCTCTGGACGGAAAGCACATGGGACCTGGCAGTGTTGGCTCTACTCGACCAAGACTTGACTAATTCACCATGTCCATTTTCTGATTAGCATGAAGATAATTCACCAGATAGCAAGAGAAAAGTTGAATTAAATGAATTTTCGTATTATTAGTAGAAATGAGAAGGCAGGGAAATGACACACGCCAATTACTGTATAAGACTGTCAACTAAAAATTCTATTTTAAGTAGTATATAGCAACCAAGAAATATTGACCATAAAAGCTAGTTTTATGTGTCAATTTAACTAGGCTAAGAATCTGGTAAATTTTTATATCCAGCTGTATCTAAAGAATGTTTTCAGAAGAGATTAGAACATGTGTCTTAAACTTGAAAAGAAGCTTCGCCACAACAAATATAGGCATCTTCCAAACTACTGAATGCCCAAATAAAACAAAAAGGCAGAGAAAAGGCAAATATTCTCTGTCTACCAGAGCTGGCATATCCATATTCTCCTGCCCTTTGACATAAGAGCTCCTGGTTCTTGAGGTTTTGGAACTTACACTTACAGATCCTCCTCACTTCTCAGGACTCTGACCTCAGGATGAGGGTTACGCCATTAGTCACCTCAATTTTCAAGTCTTCACTCATCAACTGAATAATATTATTGACTTTGCTGACTTTCTGTTTTCCAAACAACATATTATTAAGACTTCCAACCTTCATAATTACATGTTCCAGTTTCCAAAATAAAATAAATCTTTGGGGAACCCTAATTAATACGTTAATTGTCAAAAAAAGATACAAAAAAGATCATTGACCATCAGGTAAACTGACCTAGCAAAAAAGATAGGAGCATACATTTTATAAATTAGAATGAAAGGAAAAACTTCACTACCAATCCTACAGACATTAACATAATTAAAAATAATTTATGGATAACTTTATACCAATAAATTAAACTTAGATAAAATGCACAGACTTCAAAAAAGACAAAAATACAGTTGACTACAACTGAATCAATAAGAAATGCAAAAATTGAAGCCGTCATAGTGGTACATACCCATAATTCTATCACTGTGAGAAACTGAGCCAAAGGGAAGAAAATTCAAGCTCATCCTGGACAACTGAGAGGCTTAGAGCTTTACTCAAAAATAAAAAATAAGAGAGCTGAGGATATAGCTAAATGTGAAGACCTTGGATTAAATCTCCAGGACTGAAAAAAGTACATGACACCAAAAAAAATCACATTAGTAATTTAAACCCTTTCTACAAATGAAACCCCAATCCCCATGGCTTCAGTAATGATACCTGGCAAATGTTTTAGGAAGAAATCATACATTTGCAGATTATTTTAAAAATGAAGAATGCTACTAGTTCCAACTCATTCTAGATCAGTGTGAACCATGCTTGATAACCATGCTTGACAAATCCCACAAAAAAGAAATTACGAACCTCACTATCAGAGATGCAAAATATTCTTTACTAAATTAGCATAATGATTCCTACAACATAATAAAAGAATTTTCCACCATGACCAACTCATATGTATAAACTCCACAAGGGCAGTGACCAAATTTATGTTATTCCACACCTGATTCCAAAGCCATATAATAGTGCACATCTGTGTGTGTGTGTGTGTGTGAGTGTTGGTGTGTATCATGTGTGTGTGTGTAAGATTATATATTGAGTATCTATTATCCCCTTGGTTTTTCCTAAACTCTGAGAATACCAGTCTTCCACCAAAGATCACATTTTGCACTGAATTGTAGATATGTATGTTGTCTTATAAGTGAAAATAAGTTAATACATAACAGTGACTAATATTGTGATCATAGAAAGTCGTAAATAACTTAAATTTAAATATTGAGAAAGAAAAGTCATGGGAACTTGTGAAAGTGACAACATTAAAAGTAAAGGAATCCAAGGCCCTTTAAGAGTACATGCTCAAGGACTAGAGAGAAGATCACCACCGCTGAGTCGTCATGTCACACAAATGGGAATAATAACAAATGGAGTTTAGTAAGAGCAGTAGCTCAAGGATTTTCAGCAAAAAATAAGAAGATCATATTTGATTTTTAGTGTGATAGGAAATAACTGGAACTTTTTAAACACAAGAATAACCACAGTTCACTACCCAGTAGTAAAGCAAGTGGGTTATAAGAGACAAGAGCAAAACCAAGGCATAGGCTAAGAACTCATACTGCATTCCAAATACACGATTGTGATGTTTTCTCCTTTCTGAGAAAACGGAAACAAGAAAAAGAAATAGGTGTGGTACAGAGCTTAGAGATGAAAAAAAAAAGAAATGAGCGGAAAGAGTCAAAATGTTTCTATTCGTGGCGTATTGTATCCCTTATGGGCCCTGGGTACTGTTGCCTTCTTTACACCATGAAAATACTAAAAATTTTATTTTACGGTTACCTTGGTATAAAGACTTTAGATTAAATATTTTATATTGAAATAAAACAATCTCAAGAACTTCTAAAGAAATCTGTGGTCCTCTTGTCTGTGCCTAATGAATATGTTGACCCCCTGGTATTAATTGTAACAAAGGAAGGTAACTTTTACATCTGGAAATGGTAAAATATCAATATGTATTGTTATGCATGATTATTTCTTCCAGGGAAAGGTCTATGCTTTCTGATCTGTTGAATTTGCTCATGTTGCATCTTAAACTCTTTTGTAGTAGTCAAAAATCCCCCTCAACCTTCAATGCTGAGACGAAATGTCAGTCTTTTCATTAAATCTTTCCTGATTCTTCACTGGGTCTTGGTTCTTCTCCTGATCGGTCCCCACAAGCTCATACCGATAACTTGCCTCCCGGCTCTAATTAGATCTGCTCTTGATTTGTGTTAATTTATACACATCTCTTCTTTACAAACTTTTAAGCTCATTCTAATACTTAGTGATATTATAGCATAGCTCCACCTCTTATCATGCCTACCTAAGTGCTTTCTGTAGCATGAAGCCTCAATGGATAATTATTGACTTGGATTCCAAGTACTGCCAGTAAACCAATCATTCTTACCAAAGCTTGTTGGGGCAAGATTGAGCCTCACTATTGCTGCCCAGATTGGGGCACATGACCACTTTGAGACCATCTATTAATCAAGAAATCTCTAACAAGAATGCCAGCTGTGACTGCTCACTTCCCAAAGGTTTCTGCCAGGTCCCTAAATAACAATTTCATGAAACACCCATTCAAAACACCATCTGGGGTGCAGACGGAAACTTGTACCTTGTTGACTCCCAGAACCATAAATCTAGAGCCTTGGCTAATCACCCTTTTGATTAATAATGACTGTGATCCATCACAGTTGAAAGATAAGGATCCTGACATAGAATATTAGGTACTGGGCAAATTGAAACATTATTTAGTTTAGTCACATTTATTCCAATATTTACTTTGTATAAGACACTGTGCTTGGAACTGTGAAAAATATAAACAGATATAAAATCCAGTCCTTGCTGTTAGTGAGGTTTTAGATTTTTAGCAGGCAATAGAACCAGAAGAAAAGGACACTGATAAAATGATAACTATAAAGATGACTCTATCTACATCTTTAATAAGAAAGTGGCATCATTTAGCTCCAGTCTAGATAAATCTGCTCATATTCCTGAACTTCAAATTTTCATTGGAAAAAATATTCTACTTTTTTATCTACCATGAAGTATACAAAATTAAATTTTAATATGATAAGTTCAGGACCAGACTAGCCTGCAGAGTGAAATCTGTTTCAAAAAAAAATCACATTTTAATTTTCAAGCTACTATTTTAGAGGAGAAAGTTAATATCTCAATAAATTAACAAATAAGCATAATTCAATCATTTATATGTTTATCAACAATTGTTGAGTATCAATTAACAGTCAGTCATTTTTATTAGCAAAAAATGGTAGTTCTTAACTGATAGCTCTTAGAAAACGTTTATTAATATCTATAGATATTCTGGGTTGTCTATCGTATGAACTGTGCTTTTTGGAAAAAAGACATTTTTTCATGAAGTTTCTTTCCCTTAAAAGATAGTTCCTGTACATTTCTCAACCAGTATTTTCCTATTACAAGAATCAAGAATTAAATAATAGTTAACATGGGTGGAGGGATGAAGAAAAGAATCATGAAGATTTAATTAGATAATTCCTTGTTATGAAGGGCGATCCTGTGCATCATAATATAGTTGAGAAGCATCACTAGCCCCATTCAACAGATGGCAGTAGTGCCTCCCCAGCTGTGAATACAAGGATGTCTCCGAACACTGCCAAACATCTCCTGCGCAGGCCTTGGAGGGTGGAAGTGACAAAAGAGGTGGGAGGAAGAACAGTCACCTGGACGGATGACACAGGGAACAAGAAGAAGAGAGGCGGATATTCAAGTTTTGTAGGAAGAGATTCTACATATCCTGTTACGGAGACTAATTCAATTTGCAATTGTTATTAAAAAGCTTAAACAGATGGTCATAACCTTTGAGCTAAGTCCACTTTTAAGAAATAGATCATAAGAGAATAATCTTTAAAAGATTTTTAAAGTACTTCAATGCTTAACATTTCCCTGTGGGAAAGTAAATTTTATAATAATGACATTATGAACTCATGCAAACATTAAAAGATGTATGTAAGAAAAGATTTTTCTAATGATAAGTAGAAAAAGCAAGTTGATGAATTACAAGTATGTAAGTAATAATCAGTGAAACAATACCTACTAGAAGAAATATTTCAAGAATTTTAAGGGTATTGTTTTTAGACTCAGGGCGAAATATGGCTGTTTTATCTTTTTTAAAATATGATTTATGTTAATTTCAATGAAGGATAGACTTATTCATTATTTCCCCTATTTTAAAAAGTCCAAGTCAATGTGAAATGCTACAGGGACCATCATTGGTAATATTTCTCTGTAATGACGGATTAACATTACAATGCTTCCTTCCAGCCTCTTAGAACATTGTTCTGAAGGAAAGAATATTGGTTCTATTGTTAGCATTATGTTTATTGGTAGAAAAGAGCAAATGATCACTAGCCAGTCCTCTTTTTGCCCCAAAGCTTGGCCTCCAAAGCAAACCACTGATGAAATACATTTGCATTTGAATTATATCCACCCCAGAGCCAATCCCAGATCTCTTCCAAGACCTTTGTATGTGTGATGTGAGTTCTTGTTCAGCTTGTTCCAATAGCAGGCCTTGCTTCAGATAAATGACTTTCAGTTTAAATGAGTGAGGGTAAGGCCTGCCAAGAGAGAGAGCCATCACTTTATGAATATGAAACTTCCATTAAAAAGACAGCTTCATAGGTCATTCCTCAAAGGAGATATTGATAGGGTGAGATTCCAGAAATTAGAGTGCAAAGGTGGAGCTCCTTACACTATGGGAAGCCTGTTCTGTAGAGCATAGAAATATATTAAGTTGCTATCGCATGGTCTGCTCTATAGATACTCTTTTATAAATCACTAGGAATGAAGCAGACAGTTGTTTTAAAATAGAGTATCTGTGTGTAGGAGATGTTTTTATAATCTATTGAACTTTGCCTAATATTGAGTGGTAGGAAAAATACTTGGGTACCCACACACCAGAAATGACCTGCTTCAACAAGCCGTACTACAAAACGTAATTTATCATGTTGTTTGGAGTCATACCTCATTGACTCAATGTAACAGTACTCTGAAAACTGATCTTTCCCTTGGTTATGCTGCATTGGGCTGTAACTGCACACATCAAAACATCCATGTTTTGTTTGCACGCCAAGGGAAAGTGACAACATTTTTTCTTTGTGGTTTCGGTTAACGTCTACTATGCCCTTCCCAAAACACCACTGAACAATGTTATTCTCCTGGCGGGATGCAATGATATATTTCACATCTGATACACTGTCCTGCAGATGCTGCCCAAGAAAATCAGATCGCTCCCTGTGAGAACCAAATCAGTCATTTTCAGTATAAAATTGCAGCTGTGGCCTAAGTGTATCACCCCTCTGAACACAGCGTGTCATCTGGCAACTTTCAGGGAAAACCTATTCATGATGATTCACCTTTTCCATGCAATGTGAGGTTCTGCCACACATACATCCGGCTAAGTTGGAAACAGGAGTGACATGCGAAGGCATAATCATCCAACCCGAGCACAGGAATGGCTCAAGGGCACAGTTTCATCTTACTTTGCAACATTTCAGGTTCACATAACTGCCTCTCCATTTCCACAAGTTGCTTGAGCCTTGCCCTTGTACATAAGGACATCTGAAAGGAAGTGTGTGTTGGGAAACTCAGCAGAAGAATCAGTCAGGGATCCATTGTCTCAGACTAATCACAAAGTTCATCATAAACCCACCAGTGAGGGGTTCTTGCATGGAGATAAGCACACTGCTACTCTTGTTTGATTTTAGCTAAGAAATAAAATTCTTATTTTGTGAGAAAAACCTTACAAAACTGACTTTACTGCTTTATCATCCTTTAAAATGAGACACAAGAATGACAAGTTCTAATAGTTGGAATTAAAATAGGATAGGTTGAATTTTCAAAGTAGTGTGTTTGGTTGTGTTGGAAATATTTTAAAATTGTATTTGCTTTGGTTAAAAATTCCCTAAATACTGTAGGGATTACCGTTACTTTGCCCTTTCCAACACCATATGCTTCAGGTCAATTGAGCAAGAAATCCGCTAAGGCTCCTCCTAGCTCTAAGCTAACGTTCAGGGACAGTCTATTGATGAGCCTCTTCAGAAATAAAGCCTGAGTCTAAGTCTGTTGTCAAAGACACGGTCCAGCTACTACCAAAGAAGAATGTTTCAAAAGCAGAGGAACCAGAGTTGGAGCTGGGGCTACACTAAAAATCGACCCACACCAAAGGATGAAAATAGAAGCTTAAAAGCTGAGTGAAATATCAGGCATTTTAGATCATTACGAAAGTGTTCTTGACTCGGAGATATGATTCCTAACATTTATTCATACAGCTCTACAAAAAATATTAAGGAGCATAATTTTTATCTACCCATTCTTAACTCCTCTATTTCTAGTATCTCTGTTATTTTCTTTCTTTCCAATTTATTTTCACCAAGATAGAAGGGATTTCAGTGGTGTGTAGCTTGCATTAAAATAAACTATGTTATAAGGCAATTTGGGAAAAAAGTATGTATCCCTAGCAGTGAGAATTTAGGTACCACTCTAACATATTGGCGACAGAGACTTCTTTGGGGGCTCTCTGAAAATTATTTCTTTACTCAGATAATGCAGAAGAACAGAAATAACGAGATTTTCTGTGTTCTTTTTCTACAGCAACTGTCCTAAGAGAATTCTTGGTGTGCAGAAAATACTCAGCCACCAAGTCTTTATCTTCAGCCTTCAAATTCCCCTGAGATCCCAATGAATATGTTTATCTTCCAAAACGTATCTTTACTTCCGTCTTACATAGCCACCTCAAATCCATGTTAGAAAGCAGAGCGGGAATTCTCTGCCCCTAAACTTGATCCCCATCTCGTTCCTCTTACTCTCGTCATGCCATACAAGAGACTTCAAATCATTTTAAGCCCTTGGGAGCTTCAAACTGATGTTCATTCTCACTAGTCTTGAAAAATATCTTACACACCACTGCTCCATCCTTGTTGCCATGACTCCAGTTTAAGACTTTATCAGCTCTTCCTTAGGTTTCGATGAAGCCTCTTACCTGATGTGCTGACAAACTTACTGTCCCATAGTTCACATTTCATATTGCTACAACAGAATACACATTCCTTGGGTTCTTTATATTTAAAAAATTCTTTGACACTTCTGGAGATTTAACACAAAATCTCATGGATGCTAGGCAAGGGTTCTTCTACCTCTTAGCTACAACTCCAGTCAAAGAGAATGTTAATAATTAGAAACAATTATGTTACTTTCCTGCTTGGAAATCTTTATTCTATGTCACACCAAAATTCAGTCGCCTTCTTGTGAGCCCAGGTGTCTAAGACATAACCCTGTCTCCTTTCCTACCTCTAAAAATTATACTACATGTGGTCCCAATAACCCATAATAGTGTACAAAGTACACAAAAACCCTAGGGTTTTTTTTTCCTTCTAAATGAATAAAATTTAGTCTTGAACCACAATTTTCACTTTTTATTCTTAGTAAACTCAATCATTTACAGATTTTTTTTCCTGCTACAGTTATTTCTTAGTTGGTCCCATTTAAACTTAGACGACTGAGAATTATCTCCCTCAGAGCTCATGTCAAGATGTGCTATTTCCTTTCTCTTCTTGGTGCTGATTTTAAATTTCTTTATAATTCCTAATTTCCTTTACGTTACTGCAGATTAAACTGTGCTTTCCTTTTTTTTTTTCTGCTTTAGCGATCATTGTGATCCCTGGTATCTGGGGATAAAGTCTTCATCTTGACGGATTCTTATCTTAGATGATGCCCTGCCCTTTGTCTGTTTGGCACGTGGCAAGAGGCAGCCATTCCTCCATCGACTTTACCATATTCCTGATATAAAGTCCCCAAAATGGTGCAGATACATACTTCCTCGTTCTGTAGAGGGGACCCAGACTCCTGCTCAACATGTGACTCTCTGATTGGCAGTGCTTCAGTTTTATTCATGGCCTCAAAAGACAGAGATTTTCTCAAATTTACTTCCCAAAGATCTTCCCAATCCACTAAGGACCCGTTAGAAATTTGGAGGAGAATCTCTTAGATACCCACGTCATTGGTTTTCTACTTGTCATACATGGGGCTTATTCATGGAGGTGCTGTACTCATAAATTTGCAGACAGGACGCTGGTTGCAAATGTGCCTGAATCTTGAATCTCTATCTGCTAATTTCATTCTAGGAAGTGGAAAAGAGCACACGGGTCTCCTGTGGACTTATCATGTTGCTAAGCCCTTGCGTGTCTGCAGGTCATTGGAAAAGAACATGAAGAAGGCGGGCAGAAGAAACTCTTGTTAGTTTCAATATTATTACCAACCTATCTGTTGTGTCCCACACTGAGAAGATAAAAAAATCCTAGTTTCTGTTAAAATTTTTATCTTTAAAAAAATAAGAAAAATAAAAATACTTAAATAGAGAATGTAATATATTTTTTAATTGGAAGATATTTGATCACATACTTCTTTTGGGTGTGTTCTTCAAGATTTCTCCTATTCTTAACTATTTTGACTTGACATCAATATGTCAATTAACTGATTAATCTCCAAATATGAAACCAGCTTTTAGTTTGATTAGAATTTCCATGGCATTATCAGCACCCCTTTTTATACAAAATAAGTGACTATTTTTTCTCATACCAACTACTTCTTGGACTCTCTGAACACTACCTGGGTGTCCTGTGATGCAGTTAGTTCAACGCTGATGCTGTCTACTTTGGGTTAGTATCCAGTTCTAGGGCTCACTCTGAAAAGACTTACCCAACCATAGTCTTCAGTCATAATCACCAATTTACCACGTGTATGGCTAGCTCATCAACCCCCTCCTAAAGTTTGATAAATTTCTAAAACAGCTCAGAGAACTCTGGAAAATGCTTTACATGTTATTCCCAGTTTATTATAAAACACAGATCTCAAGAACACCCAAATGGAGGAGATGCACAAGACAAAGTGTAAAGAGGGGTACAGAACACCCTGTTCTCACCCTGTGTGTCACCCTTCTTTCACCCTGATGTATCCATCGAGCCAGGAACTCTGAATCCTACCACTCAGGGTTTTTTCATGGAGTTTTAATAGGTAGGGATGATCAATTATTTCATTGGTCACGGATGATTAATTCAATCTTGAACCCTCTCTCTTTTTTTGGAACTTAGAGGTTTAGGCAGAAATTTCTAATTCTGTATCATGCTTTGGTCTGCCAGGTGACCAGTTCTCATCCTGAAGCCATTAGCTTATAAAAGAGATTCTTATCATTCGGGAGCTTCCAACACTTTTTGAAATTGTGTGCTTGGAACCAATAACAAAGATCAAATATTTACTTTGTAATATGACACACATTTACATTAATTTTCATACACCAATTTTGGGAAAAATGGACAGTTTTCTAACATTAAAACTTCCAAAATGTTGAATAAAAGAAGTCAAAAAAAGGAGGATGTTGTGTAACTTTGTATTATACTCCTGTGCTGCTTCCAAATCTGAACATGAGATTGACGTTGGCCAATGAGATGTTCTCCGGTGTGATATGAGAGGCTAGAAAAGCAACTGCCTAATTGAATTTCTCTCTCCTTGACCTCAATCATTGACATAAGTCAATGTCATTAATGTCTGGCTAGTCTGCCGGAACATGAAAGACTTACAGATCAAAGCCAGATGTCCCAGGTGAGTCCAGTTTCAGTTCTGTATGTGCCAGAAGACTTCCAGCCAGTAAGCTCAGCCAAGATCAGCAAAACCACTCTAAAACCAGCAGTCCACTGTTCATTCTTGCACCAAGTCAGCTGAGCTTATCAACATAGTCCTGATCAACAAACCTCTGAAGATTCATAAATCAAATAATTGTTTATTATTATATCCTAAAGATATCTGGCGGCAGTAGTTCCCCTGATACAACCCAGAACTCTTTCTGTCCATTCAATATTAAATTCTGTAATGACAGTTTGGTTTCTTTCATTCTTTCTTTAAAATGTGCATGACATCATTGCATGCATTATTCAGGATTGAGTGATAAAGAAAACATGGCACAGAAATTAAGATGATTCCACATGGGTTGAATAGAATGATTATTTAAAATGGAATATTCGAAGTATAAAAATACACAAGGACAATACAGTATCCAAGACTACTACTGCCCTGGGGCCTATAGGATTTAGAAAAGAGGTTATCAGAACTGAGGAGCTAAAATTTACACGAAAAGTGCCATCTTAGGAGTTATGAGTCTAGTTGAAACCAGGAAGCAAGCCCGGAGCATCTTGCAGTGATGTAGCCAGAGGATTACATACTTTGGCTTCATTCTTCTGTCTCCTTCCTATCTCCTGGCAAAGGCCTTTATTGGCCCAGTCAAACCAAAACCAGAAGGCCAAGGAGGCATTTTCACTGTTTATATAAGGCACTGAAGAAAATAATAGCGGAGAAAGACCTAGGAGGAAACTTAAAGGGACAGGAAGAAGGGATATATCCAGCAAACATGGTCTTGAGTGGATGCATACATGGGCATGTCAAATCTAAATTTTTTGGGAGCATATTTCCACATAGGAAAAAATATTGTCATAGTTAGGCATCTTAAATTAGGGAAAGTAGAGTGTTCGGAAAGTAAAGGCGCATGAAAATATAATTGAACTCCTATCTTGCAATTCGTTTGAGAATGGCCCTGCCAGAAAGATGCTCATGTCCAGCAAATAGATATTCAGTGAGCAATCCCTAAGTTAAACTCATCTGAACTTACAAGAAACTCAAATATGTGATTATATTATTGGGCTCCTGGCACCAAATGCTATAAAGTCCTCAAGTAAGTCTGTTTTGTTTTCCCAGTGAGATGGTATGAAAATTACAGTTAAGTATTGTCTTGTCTTGTTAACATCTTTCCACAGTCTGACTTGTCTATTTCCTATTAAAAAAAGAGCTACAAGAAGATTAATATTTCTGTCTGATGCACGGTTTTGCTTATTAAAGATGATGCCTGACTGACAGGGCTGTGATCTGTAACAAGCAGTGAGCAAACAAGAGAGAATGCCACATTCGTTATCAGACTTTCTGGAAGGCAATCGTTACATAGATTGGTCTTAGTAAAGATTAGCAGATGAAATTGAATTTTTTCTGAAACATATACTTGTTTTAATATTAGTCCTCAACTCAACTTCAAACACAATTTTGACAAGTTAATTTGAGCACAAATTGCAAAGGTATTATAGGTTCTGATCTTAGAAAAGCCCCTGGGTTCAAATCCTAGAGATGCTGTGTTACTCCAGTCCAGTGATTATGAAATGCAGAGAATACAAGCTCTGTGGTAAGGTTCACATAAGACACCATCTAACCCAAGAAGGGTCAAAACAATCAAAATAGCCCACATGACTCAGCTCAATAGAAGAAACCAAAAATATACAGTAGAAACCATCAGACAGAACATGTTACAGAAATGAGTTGCCCTTGTCTTTACCAGACGCTAGTACGGGACTACATTAATCACTGGTTAGCATCTTTTATTCACATTTGGCCAGGAATCAAAACCATGGCTCCAGATATCCCTGAGATAAGCACCGCATTGCACCATACCCACTGAGGTTAGGTTTATACCTACACAGTTCATGTCTCTACGTCTCCTCCAAACTTTCTAAATTGTAAGTCTGTCATCATCAATTTACTTTCTGAATTCTTTGTATTTATAAACAAAAAGAGATTTATAATAATGCCATAAGTGTCATTTGAATGTGCTTGAGTCACATATTGAAGGAGGACTGTGGCTGGTGGCCCGCTTCACACCCTCGGATGACCCGCTTTGGGTCACCCTTTGTCTTCCATGCCTTCTTTTTTCAGTTATCATTTATTTGACAGTGATAAGATATATAACGAGAGAGTGACGGTGTTTAAAAGGCTGGCTCATAAATTCTTTACCCTCATGTGAGGTATGAATCATGTCAGGAACAGTACATATTGGTATCTGGCAGTTTGCCTATCAAACGTAAAGGCTTGTGATTCTTGCTGAACTCTGAAGTGAACTTTTGAGGGGTTGGGGACATAGCTCCATGACTAGAAAGCTTGCCTTGGAAGTACAAGGCCTGGGGTTTAATCCTAGAATCACATAATAGCTGGGCCTGGTCAAACACATCTGTAAACCCAACATGCAGAAGAATAAAGCAGGATTGCTGTGAGTTCAGAACCAGAGTGAACTACAGAGCTAGAACCCGTCTCTAAATAAATAAATAATAAAGTGAACTTTTGGACACATTGAGCTATTTGGAGAAGTTTAGCATAACTATGAAGTTCTTCCTTTGAAATGAGTTTGCAAAATCAATGAAGTTTTTAATCACGCTGTGTGTCTTCTATCTGGGTCCTAGCAAATTAACCCCACTAATGGAAAAACAGGTCCTGTCAGCATAGCCTTTCTTACACACCTTTATGAATTTATTTAAACATAAAAATCTAAGAAATCAATTAGAACAAATGTTTTACCCCCAAAAAGCACACAAATCTATCGCTCTTCATAGTCATTTCTCTCTCAAGAAACAAGAGGACACAGAAGTTAAACACTTTCTCTGTAAATTATGAGCTTCTTCATCCAAAGCCAGATCTCTGCTCATTCTAATTAGCCGCTATTTGCATATCCTAGCTCAAACAGAGAAGTATTTTGGGAAGAGGTAGGTGAATATTTCTTCTTTTTCTTAATGAAGATTTTAAAATATGCTGTGTTCAGGAAACAGAAATATGAGACTATATTAGTGCTAAATGCGTGGTTATATGTAGCAAACCACACTATTCCTCACTGGGACCTCGGTGTTACACGGCATTTTATATCAACACGCATCTCTCTAAGGAGATGAATCCGTGGTAAGAAATCAGTGTTATGTGCACTTTCCAGTATCAGCGTAGAATGAGGACTTGTTCCCGAGTGTCAAATATTAAAACGATGAGTCAAGGCTACCAGTGTCTCTTTCAGGTAGCTTTTGTGGAAATAGAAATGACAGAAACTGAATAGGTTCATTACGACTTGAAACATGGGAAGAGTACCTCCTAACACACACATCTGTTATTCCAAATACGACAGAAGCATTTATGCAATAACCTAAAAAAAAACCCACAGGAAGTTTGTATCATTTTTCCTTCCCTTTGTTTGATCTGAATACTTAAAAGAGTTAAAGGGTATTGACATTCTTAAAGGCTTTCTGTAAATTTATGATGTGTTAGAGCTTACTTGACACATGGTGTCATATGTGGAAACCCTGGAGTCAGAATCCTCACTAAGTCCCAGAGAACTACAGCAGTGTCAGAAATTCCGACAAATCATCTCTAGTAAGCACAGACGATTTAGTTGCCTACAGAAGTATCCCCAGTGAAAACCAGGTATTTGTAGCTTCTGGTAAAATGTTTCTACCCATGAGGGATAGTAAGAAAACCGAAGAGTCGAGTGTGAAATGTAGGTTCTGATTATAGTACTTGTATTTATGATCTCGGCCGCCACACCATAGCGGGGTGACTAAAAGCTGAGATACTTATTTCTCACAGTTCATGACCATGGAGATCTAAGATCAGGACACACACATAGGTGGGACAGGGTGAAAGTTCTCCTTTTGGGATTTCAGACGGCTGCCTTCTCCGTGAGTTTTCACATGGTTGAAAGAACTCTGCTGTCTTTCTCGACAGGATGCCATTGTCTAGTACAGACTGGTCCCGAACTCACTATGTACCTCAGGCTGGCCTTGAACTTGCAGCAATCCTGCTGTCTCGGCCTCCTGAGTGATGTGATTACAGGTGTGTAGCACCACACCATGCTTATGTGGCATGGCGAAATCTAATCCGAAGCCTTGTGCTTCCTTGGCAAGTACTTTAACTGGTGAGCCTTGACCCCAGCCCCTTCGATCTGTGCATCCTAGGAAGAGAAGGACACAAATATCTAGTCCGTAGCAGCATCCTACCTGAGGTGATTCCCGAAGGAAATTCACACAATGGGCAAACACAGTGTAGGAGGAAGAAGATAAGAACATTCTAGGCACATGGGTGAAGTGAGAATTAGTACAATACAAGTATGTGCCTTGTTGGCTGAACAAAGTGTAAGAGGAGAGGAGATACAGATCAGAACTTCCTGTGGTACATACATGTGTACACACACACACCCTCCCTTTGATTTTGGCTCTTCGGTCAAAAGGGTGAGTAAAATACATAAATTGAAAATAGCATTTCCAGAAAACATTTGTTGGTTTTATCCTGCCAGGTATCTTGTCTTAGTCACGTAGCTGGGATGTAATACTGACACCCACAATTTAAAGGAGAGATTTATTTTAGCTAACGTTCATTCATGGTCATCCAACGGTGCTGGAAGAGCTTGGTCATACAGACTGGCAGAGGACAGGTGCATGGGGGCATCACAACAGGGTTCCAGGGATGGCATACTATTCCATGTCATGCTCTTCGTGATCTGCCCCATCTGAGCAGGTTACACCTTAAACACCACATGGAATCAACAGATTAACCCACATAATCCAATCAATCCCTTTCCAAACACACGAAGATTTGGTGGAACTTCCAAATCCAAACTGTAACACATATGTCCTTTCTTCATGTGATGTCACTCCCTGACTTTCCTGTGAGAAACTGTCATTCTTGTGCATAAGACCTGTCCCATCAGATGTCCCGCTTCCTGGCATATAATCAAATCAGACCAACGAAAAACCCCAATGTCAAGATTTTGGGTGACACTCTTGGCCAAAAAGGACTTGCTTTCACTGATATTATTTCACTAGAAAATAATAAGGTTTGGCGCTCCAGCTGCCTTTATTCATACAACATGAGGAGAGTTTGCCTAAGGATTAAACATATATGAAGGAAATGAATGCCTAGAGATTTGAAAAATACTACATACAAGATATTGGAGGACTCATATCTGTGTAACTCAACCAGTACTCCCAGACTCCTCAGTCGTATAAACAAATTCTCCTTTACTTCAAAAGATGCTGAGCTGGGCTTTCTGTGAGGTAGGAACTGGAGGAGCCAAAGGTTTACAGTTCCTTCGGACGTGGTTACCTTCCTCTCCCACTTAAAAATTAACTCCTGAGTTCTTGAGAACCTTTGGACAAGTGACCAGAAAGCCTGAATTCTGATCTAGACTGTGCTGATCCCCAGTATTTGGCAAGTTTGGTTAACTTCTAGACACTTTAATCTCCTCATCTGAAATGAGGTTGGTAAACTAGTCTTGTCTCTGTTAAAGGGTGGCTATGAGGTGATATTTAGGGTGTTGCATGAGACAATGTAACAGATCGCGGAATGGAACTGATGCAAGTCATTATAATTGGCACCATCATAAGTACTGAAGTGCAAGAAGATCCTCTACGCGGTCAAGGGACATCAGTGGTCAGAATGTGACAATGTGTCTGTTTTTACCAGGACTGGATTAATCACTTAAAGTGATCACCTCGCCTTCCTTGCAGTCATACAGCTCCCCCCAAATTTGTATGTATCTCATGAGTTGTACCTAAATGGGATCCTTTAAACCCAAATTTTAGAAGCAAAGATCAGAACAAAGCTACTCCAAAACCCACAGCCCCTGGCGCACGTGGTTTGCCCTTAGCAACTTGTGCTGCCTAGATCTAATGATTCTTCTCTGGGCAGGTCCCAAATCTATTCGCTCAAATATCTAGGATGTTGAATCTTGCTGATTCCCCTTGCAACAAACAGATCTTCTCATCAAGAAGCTGTTTGTGAAAGTTAACAGAGGATACAAAATTTTCCAGATATTTTTGGATTTCTTAGGAAGATGTTCACATACTTCAGCAGTATACAGTTACACGGCCTTGACATAGAAGAAAGAAAGAGGCATTCTTTCTACTCTAAAAATCCGTGCCTTTATGAAGACTTCTCTGCGGCGAGGAACTACAGAAAACATTAAATCATGAGACAGCCAAGTTGCACTGAAGGGACAACTGTTCAAAGTTTTCATGAAGACTTTGGCAGCTCTTTCACGAGACACCATTCTCTTTTATGTACATAATATTGAGTATTGGGAGGCTTGAGTTTCCTTATTAAGTCAGGAGTCAGTCAAATTTAGCCCCCGGGGGACCAAAAGAAACTTATTATTTTCTTCCTTTTTCTTTTATTAAATGTCACAGTTCTTCCCCTCCCAAATTTCTGTTTGCCCGAGGAAGTGAATTCTCACCCACACTCTCCCCATCCCAGGGAATAAACTATCCCTTTTTTTTTTTAACTAGTTGACACATGCTGTTGTTAGAGAACTAAGAACCTGGGAAAGGCAAGCAAGCATCTGGGGGGAAGAGTCAGACATTCCAACAGCCATGATGAAGGCAGTGAAAAAATACAACCAGGACTGGAACTGTGCGCTTGTAAGATGGGTAACACGAGCTCCCCGGAGAGCAACCAGTGACTGCAAAAATCAGTCCTTGAGCTCAAGATTCTTGGCACAATCACAGCATTCCTTCTTAAAGTCTTATTTTAGACTACACCTCATCCCAGTGGCCTGAAAAGTTCTACCTTGTGTCTTGTCCAAAGTGGGAGGAGTCGATTTTACGATTCAAAGTCTGCACACACGACTTTTCTAGGTGAGAGAAAACACCATCTCTGACCTATAGATGTTCTGCCTCCCCCTGCCCCACGCACGTACACTTCCACAGTGGGGATCCACAAGCACTAAGACCATCGAGATCGAGAATTTGCACTCGTGAAAACAGGGAAACAAGCAATGGATGCTTCTTGGGCATGATACAGATACTTCTCTCGCAGACTGTCTAGTACACGTATATGGAAGACACGTGAACTGTGAGTGAGCGTCTCTAACAGAGTCCTGCCTCAGCCAGCCTTTAAGTTCTTTTGATCTCTCCAGAAATCCAACTTGAAAGTTCCTGTCTTGACCAACTTTTTCAATCTTAATTTCCCCACGAAGGAAGAGCAAATTATTCTTTAAGAAATAAGTCACCCCATGGTCCATCCTTGCTTTCAATGTCCATTCCCAAAACAGAAGCATAAAATCTGAAGTGCAAGCCAGACTAAAACTTAAAAGCAAGGTCAAGTTTACTCAGTGGCCTATTGACAGAATAATTCCAAACCAACCAATCTGCCTGAAGAGAAGGTGTTGACATTAATCATATTGAAAAGTTTAGCCCACAGCAGGAGAGAGAAACCAAGTGATCACTTATTCACCTGAAAAGTAAGGATTGAGGTGTAAACATTACAAATACAAATCACAAAAGCCTAAGAGCAGCAACCACCATAAAAATAGTAGGCTTCGGATTAAAATAAACCCTTTCGCTGTGAATTTAAAAACACAGATGCCCTCTTTTTAATTTTTGATTTTACAGGTCTTAAGAACTGGTTTTCTAAAAGACTGATTTACTGCTCTTCTTAGTAAAAGCTCCTAATGTTAAAAAAATAGTCCTTTTTCAACAGAATGGCAACACAACGAGAAAAGTTATGCTTGAGCTGACTGTGGCTCTGTGCGCCCTTCAGACGGTACCAAAAGTCTTTGTGACTGCAGACATAAAGTTGTCCCCAAGAGAGGAGGTGGGCAGTGTCCTTCTAGAAGATCACGGTTGGGGTAGTGCCGCACCGGATGGAATGGATCTCATACAGGTAATTGCTCCAGAAAGTGGTAGACTAGAAAATGCCAGCTTCCTCTTGGGGCATTAGATCACACAATCCAAATAAATAATTGTTCAGAATCCTTTCAGTTCTTTTTCTGGGGGATAAGCTGAGAGGCAACTAGCGGTTTCTACTCAAGTTCATACATTTCCAGCTATGGTGTCTCTGCGTCATTTATCAATTTTGTGAATGTGCTTACAGGACAGAATTTGGGAACTGATTAGTCACAGGAAGGCTATCCAGTTGGTCCTTTAACCATGCCTTAGCTGAGCAATAGAGGAAAATGTAAGTTTATTATTATAAGGGAGAAAAGATAACAGTTTTTAAAGGAAATATTATCATTAGTTAATTATCTATGAACATGCCAAGTTTCCTTTCCCATTTAATATAAAGAAGCTATAAATGGGAATCAAGGGTGGCAACTGCAAAAGGTGGTGGAGATACATACATACATATATATAATTGTGGAACAGTACGGGGGCCCACAGAGAGGAATCTGTGTGGTACTGTAAGAAAACGGCTCCCTTGCCACAGATCAGGCAGGCAGCAGCTGCTAGGACCGGGGCTTATGTAAGGAAGTGCTCTCAGCCCTTGGCCCTGGAGCCCTGTTTCCAGCCAGAATCCAGGGGGTCAGCGTGCCAGGTGAATGAAGTCCTGCCTTTGTCTGGCTGCCCCAGAGTGTCTCTTGCTCTGGGACGTTCTGTGCAACAGAAAACCAGACACAGTTATTATACAGAAACTCAGGAGGGATAGAGGAAGGAAGCTTGGATGCCTTTGGCAGTGGCATCAGCTGAATAGGCAAGTGCTTTCTCCCAGCCAAGTGAGCAGTGTCCCAAAGTCTCAGAGATTCTAACATCTATGAGGATGTTCAGCTACGACACCACAGCACCCACACCAAAAAATAGTGTTATTTTTAATGAGTCAGTCATGGATTTTTAAGTTGTGTTTTAGAAGCATATTGTCCTGGAGGTTTAAAACTGTGAATGTTAATTAAATGAAACACTGTTAGGCCTCTACCTAACAGATAAAGGTTATGTGTCACAATAACTACATCACTGTTCCATCCAAAGTAAAGAAAAATTCAACTATTAAGTGATATTTTATGAGTCATGTATGTATTTTTATTATACAAGTAGTAGAAAATAAAGTATTACTTAAAACAATGGTTATATTTACTTATGACCAACCTATTCATAATTCAATCACCATGGTATAAAAGCAATTTTTAAAGTTTTGATTGAAGTCAATTTTTTATGACAGAATTATTTGTTCTCAGCCCTTGCTCCAAATAAGGTGATAAAATCTTCCTTATCAGATATTAGCAAATACACAAATACAAATATGAGAAAAAGGACAATCAATGTTGTATCCAGCAAGGAAGAATTCATTATGGCATAAGTCAGAACCTCACTGTGTACCTAATATCACCATTACACTTTCATATTAAGTGGTCTATGATCCCTACTCTCAAGTATAAAGTAAACAATATGTTGAGTTCCTATTTACAAGATTCCCCATTTAAGCTGATGCATGACGTGGTGAAAGGCTAAAAGTTATGTACTCTTTCATGAAAATAATAGGATCACAGGATGCGAATTGTAGTGTGATATTTGAAACAAAAGTAAGCCTCAAAAGTCAGGTGGGGTGGACCTGTGGTACAGTCCTATAATCGCAGCACTCTGGGAGGCTAAGGTGGAAGTTTGTAAATTCAAGGCCACCCAGACATTTTGCAACGAAGCAAGACCTTATGTCAAAATCAAAACTAAACAAAGAACACCTGGGGCTGTGGGTCACTGGGAAGGCCTTCGGTTCAATCCTCCGTATCGAAAGAAAGAAAGAAAGAAAGAAAGAAAGAAAGAAAGAAAGAAAGAAAGAGAAAGAAAGAAAGAAAACAGAAATCAGCTAATAAAATTTATCAAGTACCTACTCCAGATCTAAAAGGTCTGGGAATAAGTTGGTTAAGGAGCAGTTTCTGACCTCCTGCACGGTCTGGAGGTGACGGAGTGCTGTGAAAAACGAGAGGGTGCTCTAACGTCCACGGTCTTAAAGAGAGTTCTTCGAACACAACATCCAAACAGGGGAACTCTCTTGGGGCACTTAAAAAGAAAGGTAGGACGCTAACATATTTCAAACTGATTTCAGGGATATGCACAGAGCACACAGGCCAGGAGACAGCGTGGCCCGGCAGGCCAGGCCCTCACAAGCTCTCTGAGGGGAAGGGGAAACTCAGGGGCTTCCTTGTTCCCCTGGAAAGCCACATGCTTCATTTACTTCTCCCTTTTTATCTGTATTTTAAATGTGAAAGTTTTTCAGCAGCAAAGTTAACTTTGGAAAACGCTACTCTCTGGCCCACTGTGAGACACCAGCTAGGCTCTGCGTAAATACCTGGATAGAAGTCTGCACTGCCGGCAGAGGATTGAAACTCCTACACAGTTCCCGAGTGACTCTTGAGGCCCGTGTACCTGTGAGTGATGGCGCGGGAAAAGAACAACGGAGCCGGAGGTTCTAGAATGTCATTTTTTTTCCTATCTGGTAGAGTTGCGATTTTAAGATAAATTGCAAACTCACCCGTAGGTTAGATTTTAATTTAGTTATTAACATTATAAAATTAGAAATAGCATGGTTATAAAGGGGATGGCATATTGATCTGTGATCCTCTTCAGACCTTGGAGGTAAAGAAATCTGTGATCAGCAGTTCTAGGAACATGACGAAACAAGGAGTCCAAGCTACCTTAGGTCTTCTTGAAAGAATGTGCTGAGTTCTCCCTTCCCTAGCAAAGCAAGAGCTGAAACTCACGTCAACAAACGGAGGCCAGAGACCAGACAGGCACAGGAAAATTGCCGGGGCCAAAGGTGAAAAGGCATATTATGGTTTAGATTTGGAATGCACTCCCCCGCCCACCCCCGCACACACACAAAGCCTCATTTCTGTGGAAGGTGGTTGCATTGTGGGAATGAATTGAATCAAGTGGATTAATCTTCCCAATTTCAAGTGCCGTTGAGAGGTGGAGCCTGCTAGGAGGAACAGATGACCAGGGCGTGATCCAGAAGGATATATCCACCCTTCTCAGCTCTATTTCCTGACCACCGTGGGATAAAGAGCTTGCCTCCAGGTAGGCCCTCTGCCTTGTCCTGTCACGGGGGGGGGCAGCCATCCCAGGAATGGACTAAGACCTTCTGAAACCATGAGCTGCAATAAAGCTTTCTTCCTTTACCTAGTGCCTGTTAGGCACTATGCCCCAGTGCCTAGACATTAACTAAAAGTGGTTTGAAAGTGGTTGTTGTGAGCAGCAGGGAAAGCTCTGGAGATAGGATGTTAATGAGGACTTTGCATCCTAGAAATCAATAAGAGGGTTGGTGGTAGAACTGGTGCTGATGGTTTGCAACCAAATGTTAGACTCCTTAGAGTGGGAGTTTTCAATAATTTCTTGTATTTTTAAGAAGATGCACACTACAATGATATCCTTTCATGAGTACATCATAATATCTGCATTCCAGCTGTAATTCTATTTCTTTCTCACTCAAAAGAACATTCCTGAAAATGAGTGAGGATGATTTTATAATATGGATAGTCTTAATTCTGCTGTAATTTTATATTTTTATTTAGTTAACAGTTGAAGTTAGTTTTCAGAGACATGAATCAATCTATATTGTTCCAGGAAAAGTTGTAATAGCTGCATTCATGGTATGTAATATAACATAATTACTAAATTGCTCTGCAGTTAAAACATATATTCAATTACATGGAAAAAGTATTTCTTGTGTATAATAAAATTCAGTTTACTAAAAGTACATTTTACAAAAATATTCTAAAAATGTATATGTATGAAAATATTGAGAATAGTATCTCTATCACATCTGAGAAGTATATTTTTAAACACCGGGTGCTAGTAAATATTGAAATCAAAAAAGAAAAGAAAAAATTTGAAAGACTATTGCATTTTCTCCTCCCAAACCTCTAAAACATCACATGTACAATTGTTTCTAGCTTAGCTTGTATCATTTTAAAATCTTTATTTCCCTTATTACTTTGAAATGATCCCAAGAAGGATCATATTGGTGAACTACAGATTCTGTGTTCATCTTTGATAAGAAACAATTTTTTCATTTGTACGTAATTCTACATTCTCTTTTAGACATCTCTCATTTATATTTTTAATAGATTATTTACAATCCTTAATACTTTGTCCATTTGCAGTTACAGTTTGTTAATACCTCATAAATAACAGCACTACACTGAGAACCACTGTTCCAGAGGACTGAGCTCCTCAGTCCTGTCCTCAAGGGCTGAAAGCCAGAGAGAAAAGGCAGCATTGAGCAGCGACTCTAAAGAGGTCTGGGGTTGGCCTGTCTCGGGAGCTAGGAACGCATAGGTGAGGCCTGACCCCTGAAAGAAAAGGCAGTACCAAATCTATAGAAATATCACAGCTTTATTCTATTAGAAAAAGAGAAACGATGCCATTTTAGCAAAATATTGTCACTTTTGGCATGTGCACATGCACATGTATAGGGACAGAACCTGACATGAGGCAACAGAGTGTATAGTAGCTGTAATTATGACAGAAAGTGGGACATGAAGCTGGACATTATGGTACCCAAGACATTTCTGCATGAGATGAGTATCTGGGTAGTCAATACCCACACACAGACACAACATGGTACAAAAATGGCTAGAATGACATGGAAAATCTGTCTGTAGAAAGTTCAACAACTCCTCGTTGAAGAAAGATTACTGCAAAATTTTAATAAAATATCCCTGTCATTCTGATTATAATGACCTATGCCGAATTTGTATCAAATATATTTTTAAAACCCAGTAACTGATTTGCCTGATTCATCTAAATTAAGTGATTACTTTGAAATTTCCAATAGTCAAAGGCTGTAGAATTTGAAATTCTTCTCTCTCTCTCTCTCTCTCTCTCTCTCTCTCTCTCTCTCTCTCTCTCTCTCTCTTTAGGCAAGGTCTTGCTCTATATCCCAGGCTGGTCCTGAGCTCACTGGTGTAAACCAGGCTGACTTTGGACTCAGGACAATTCGCCTACCTCAGGCTCCCCAGTGGTGGGTTACAGGCGTGCACAACCACACTCGGTTTATGTGGTACTAGGGAATTGGACTCAGGGTCTTGAGCTTGCAAGGCAAGAGCTTTAATCTCTGTGCCATTCCTCCGGCCCTGAAATTCTTAAATTCAGATAAGACTTACCACCAATTGGTCATGGTTATCCCATGTTCCGACAATATCTGGTTAGATTTTCCATATGGGTGTATGTATTTACCTAAACTGCTGGGAGTTATGGACTATGTTCAAGGAAAAGGACTAGAGTCTGGGAATATAGCAGTGAACATGACAGGTAAATTGTGCTTGTATCTGAGATACAACTAAACCATTTTTCTATGCTGTTATGCCAAGCCAGATTGCCGTTAATTTACTCTGTAACCTTCTAAAGTTTCCTAGAATTGTAACTATCTCAAAGACCCACCCTCCTGGGTTTAAACCAGGTATCCAATTTATATAGGGTGACTTACTTCTTGTATCATGGTTGGCACAAAGAATTCATTAGAGGTATGAACAGACTTTCTATCCTCTGTGAACAGAATTACTCAACACCCAAGAAATAATTAATATGATTAGTTCCTTCTGCTTTGGCTGGATAATTTTATTGTAACCTCGGAATGAAAGCCAGGAAACCAGAAGAAGAAAAGAAGGAATTCTTACAGGACATCCCAAGCCAATCTCCTGAATGCCCTTGTTTTATTTTGTTTTTATTGTTTTTAGTTTCTAAAAAATCAACAAAGACAAACATGCGAGCAAGAAATGTTGAAAAGACAAATGTTGGCTGACAAAAAAACCCCAGACTTCTATAATAAAATATTTTTCTGCTTATTAACACATCTCTCCACAACTTTCTTAAGTGAAATATTCCCATGGTTTCATGATATCCCAAAGTCTGCTCTAAATTGTAGACAAATGTCCTTTCAAGGAATAAAGCTCAGTTGCACATAATTTTGGGCAGCATTTGCCTCAATACACAATTAGAATGGGAATTGCCTTCAAGTTTTTGTTTTCTCTGGCATCTAAGATTTCTTTGTTTTCATAGGCCTACAAATTAGGGCAACACAAAAGGTAATTGCATGTTCACAATTGCATTTGTAGAAAAGCATGTCTTATATAAGAGAAAATCTTTAGAAATGAAATTGCTAAGTACCAAAACATGCCTTTCATAATTGTTACAAACCAGGCAAAATAATTCCTCATAGACATTATGTACGACAGATATTTTCTGGCATATTTAACCTGAGACGACATAAGTAAATGGAGTGATATTATCCTCCAAAACAATTATCAACTATTTGAGCTACTCTACTCTCGTATCATCAACAATGTACATTAATATTTCCTTACACTGAAATCCAACTCCCTTGTAATAAAAGCAGATTATTTCCTCTCTTACCAAACTAGAGTTTAGCAAATTCATGATCGGCATGCCCACACTTTCCCATACCACACCCTTGACAGCAGGAAATAATTCTGACTAGAAACATGTAGGCTATAACATTCTGGAACCATCCAACGAAACCCTTACGTGCCTGAGACCATCCACTGTACTGGAATCATAGAGATGAGATATTTTTTACCATCACACAAATAACAAATCTTGTTAAGGTGACGAGCTCAATGAGTGAAGTTAGAAAATTCTTCTGCCAAAAACATTCAGGTAATTCAAAATCTCATTTGGTTATATGCTGAACATTTAGGCTATTTTTAGCACTTTGCTAGAGAAAGTGGGAAAATTTTAAAGACTAAATGTCACACTCTAAGTCAAGGGCCTCGCAAGCCATGTGGGGAGGCAACATTAATACGTAAAAGCAAAAAATGGATTATTCATTGCACAGATATAGAGAAACAAAGGAGAAATTTAAAACAGAGTGGTACCAGTGAGCTCTGGAGTTATGAGTAAAATTTTCATGTGGATAAAACTTGAAATGGAATTTAAGCGGAGTAAATTTTAACTAGAAAAAGGGAAGCTGGAAGAGCACTCCAAGCTGAGGGAAAAAAAATCTAATAAAAAGCAGGGATGAGGGACTAGGTATGGAATAGTCATCAGGGAACAAAGGGACTAGAATCGTTGGAAGAAAAAAGAAGGATAGGAATAATCAACAACCGTCCGTGGGAAGTGAAGGGGGAGCCTAAAAATGCAGAAGCCGGGATGGGGCTACTCAGAGTGGAGACAGCAAGCCAGGAGTCCAAGTTCAAGTTAACTCAGTAAGGAGTTGTGTAAGCTTGGGAATATGAACTGGAATCCTGGCTCCTCTATTAATTTAAACATGAATTTCTATATCTCCGCTTGTTTTAATCTGAAAAATAAGCATCATTTTAGTGCCACGAGGGAGAAGCGAAGAATACGTAAATTCCTATTTATAAACTTAAACCAAGGCCACATACATTGGAGGCACTGTACGGAAGTATCAGAATAAATGGCAGCCACACCGTAATGTATAGAAACGGAAACCTAACCGAGCTAGGCATGGCTGAACGCGCTTTTGCAGTCATCAGGGCTCGGGAGGCTGAAGCAGGAGAATGGCGGGTTCCACGACATCTTATGTCAAAATAAAATTTCAAAACTAAATAAACACAGAGGATGGAAATGGAGCTCAGCAGTGGAGGACTTGGCTAGTGTGTGCAAGGTCTTTTATTTGATCCCTAATACCACTCAGTACACACACACACACACACACACACACACACACAAATACATAATGAAAAACTGAGAACCACACGATAGAATCTCAGCTATCTTCTCTTCAATTTTTTTTCTACCTTACTTACAGGTTGTGTTGGGGACACGTCTTCTGTCTGAAAGTGAATGTCTACTTGGTTTGGTTTGCAGATGTATTCCAGGTTCCAACAGGCAATTTGGAGGGGTGGTGGGGGGTGATATTAGATTCTTAGAGTAGTTTCAAAGAATATCTTATGATCTTAAACATGAAAAGGAGGCTGAAGCAAATAATCATTAAAACAGGCTTGAATTTTATCAAACATTGAAATTCTCACATGTATGGTATGATCAAAGTAGACAATGAATGTTTGAATATTTTTTAAAAAAATTGTTACAGTAGGAGGCATACTGTCATTGACTCCCCTCCATATATCCCTCCTCACTTCAAACACAGCATCTTGTTGTTCTCACCATGTCCTGAAGTAGTTCTGGAAGTGCTTCCCGTGAGCCTGTTTAGGAGATGGGATTAAACAATGTGCCGAATGCTGATGCTGATGCCACCCAATGGAAAGAAAGGCTCAGAAAAGGGTCGATGCGTCCTCATTGGCCTCGTTTACCAGCACCATGTGAGGTCTGGCTGCTTCCCAAAAGCAAAATGCTCATGGGAAATAAACATTTTGGAACAATTCAGAACACCCAGACAGCCATAGCAGCCCTAGGGAAGGTACTTATGAAAGAAGACTTCCAGAAAGTGATAAGAATTTGTGGGATAAGTGTGCTTGAAATGAGGGGGGACTATTTTAAGGAGGATTAATGGAACTACAACTTTTACTGTAATATTTTTTCCAAAACAGTGAACATTGCCTGTAAATTTTGGTCACCCCTCTTATGCCATCTCGGTTTCACGTTCTCTGTGAGCTTCCACCTCATCAGCCACGGAAGATCATAGAAGTTAAAAGCGACTTTCAGGAATCTGGCTATTATAAAGTATGGTTGTATAAATTAGCTTTCAGAATAATGGTCACACTCTCTTGAGCTAAGCGGAAAGGATTCTGGGTAGTCCATTTCACTAAACTGACGTTTCCATCACAGGTGAGGGGTCACTTCCACCATCTTCTATTCTCATGCTCCTATTCTTAGTCATTCTAACCTTTACTCTTTCTTGTAGTTTGGATCGGAAGTGCCCCACAAAAGCTTCAGTATCTGTGGATGCAGGGGGTCCTGGCTGGAAGAGGCGAGTGTTTGGGGCTTGACCTGGGCAGGAGCGTGCTGGTCTAACCTTTTCTCTAGGCTCTCTGTTCTACCATGTTGTAAGGATCTCCGGAGCACTGGCTCAACTCTGACTCTAGCTGCTGCCCCACCAGAATGGACTGTGAATTTCTAAAACTATAAGCCTAAATAAATCTTTTACTCCCTAAAGTTGTGGAAGTAAAGTATTAAGTCACCATGACAAAAAAGTAACTAAGACACTCCTGTTCTTCCGAACGCCTTCCTGTGTGTTCTACTCTGTCCCTCCTGAGAAACTTATCTTGTAAACAGCACTGGACTATCTTTCATTTTATCACCCACTTGAAGGGAGAAATTTAATCTTGCAACAGGCGTTTCCATATCGGAGAGGTTTAATTTAGCAATAAATGTTCCTATACTGGCAACGTAAACTGCTTCAGAACATTTGATGCAAACAGGCATTCTCACTTGTGTGGGGTGGGTGAGCTTTGGGACGGGTGAGGATCCACCTAGGAAAGCGAAACACAAGAAATTTCGTAGCAAAAACATAAGCATTGGCTTAAGATGAATGCACATTCAACTTTCTTCTGCATTCCTCATATTTAGCTTTTTATTTCCATGTGACTTTGATCAAGTCATTTTACCTTTCTAAGACTTAATTTTCAGCAACATCTACCTTATGCAGCTATAGGGAGAAATAAATGGGACAAACAGCTAGAGATCTATAGTTGCTGGCACATGGTATTGGTTACATAATTGAACACAACTACTCTAGTTCCTCTGCTACTCATACTTCACTGAAACAAAATAAAAAGGGGTGGACTTTCATCTGCAGAAGATCTCAAAGTAAGTCAGTTCTAACTTCCCTTTATGTCGCTGGATTAGTCACAGGATACCTGGAGCTGAAATGACATTATGGTCAAAGTTCTAGCTCCCTCCATTCTCTTCTGTAAGGTAAAGTATTATGAAACCACAAATCTGGGTCTGCCTCCGCCAATTACTTGCAGTGAAATCTTGGGCAACTTTCTTCTACTTGTCCAAAGCTTAACCCCAAAGGCAGGGAAAGGTAAGTGGCAGGGAGGTAAAGGGCTGGTAGAGAGCACAGAACCTAGGTGCCTTGTCTACGTCCAGAGTATGACAAAGGATCAAGACCATGAAATAACCACATTAGCTTCAGGGATCCACTGAAATGCCAGGGCTCTTGCATGGAGTTCACAGTATGTCTTCTCCTGTTGCTTTGTGCACCCATTGTTTACAAGGTTGTTTTTCCTCTTTGAAGGGAGAGGCAAATATTTAATCACATAAGCCCTATAGTCACATCCACTAGGGACTTGCCTCCTAGCCCACAGTCAATGTTTCTTCCCAACAGGACTCACCTGCCAATGGCTGGAAGAGGCGGACTGACCTACCTGCCCGAGGAACTGCTGGCCTTTGCTCAACTATCCAAATGATCTAAAGAAAACCCCGCTATTCTTGTCTATCTTGCTGAATATGAATGGAAAACTGCAAGCAACGTTAAAGGAAGCCCAATTTCTGTTCATCTCTAGCTATAAAAGTCGGGGACAAAGTACTCAGCAGGAAACAGACAACTCCACGATCAAATGGAGCCCAATCAGTAATGGAGATCCCGAGGCAGGGGAAAAGACGCAGCCTGCCTAGGCCTGGGGAGGTTAATTAGAAGAAGGAAGGCAAATGAAAACTTCTGAAGACAAACAACTCTTTCTCTTTGCAGCACCAACTTGAGAATCCAAAGGAAGTTTGTTGAACGGTTTGTTGAGCAGTTAATATGCACGTGGTATTATGAATTCTATTGTTGAGAAGACTGCAACTGACTATGGTATAAAAACACATGAACAGATAGGTATTAGGATTTTCTGGAATGCAGACTGCCTCTTTTTAAAACCAATGGGGAGTAGCCTCGTAAGTTCATGCTGTAAAAGGCTCAGAACACAGACAGACTCTGGGATTTGAGTGCCTGTAATTTAGCTTCTAGGGCCCTATTTAATTCTCTCCAAAGTCCTATGAAATAAGTATTATTACCTCCATACCATAACTTGGTATCAGAGGTATAAAAGAACCAATAACTTAGCTTCGGTGGTATAAAATAACACAAATTTTTATCTATAAATAGGTTAAGCTGGGATTTGAACCCAGGCCTCTCTGATGCCAATCAATCCTCAAGGAATTTCCAATCCAGCTCCCATTCCCTTCAGTTGCCTGCAGTGCTATTAAAGCCTAGATCATTGGAAATCGCTGAAATGTATTGAGCAGAGGAGTAAAAGGATAGATTTGAAAGATCAATTGAACATTATTTAGTAAAACAGATTAAAAACAGGAAAGAGATGAGAAGGGAGATAGTCAAAATCCATATTTTCATAACCTGACAAAGGAAATGAAGGTCTGATCCAGTTTAGTGGCAACAGGATGGAAATGGTGCGCAGAAGCAAGAGACAAGGCAAAGTTTGTTTGGTTCGTTGGAACGTGTGAACGTCAAGGCAGCCAAAGCTGACGCAAGTTGCAGAAGGCTGCAGTGGACACCTCTGGGACTGACACCGGAGGTAGGTAACTCGGAACAATGATTTTTCTTCCTTACTAACCAATGAGATGAGCTCCTTTTTTTTTAACTATGAAGCTCTATAATTTTAAGCAAGGTCTATACAGGATCTCCTATTGGAAATGTGCCCAAGGCATCTTATATTTGGCCTAAAAACTAAGGACCAACTACTGAAAAATGACTCAAAGAATAGCTGTTTATTCCAAATGTTCATCGGTCATAACTTAGGGCATGAAGCTCAGCAGTCTTCCCCATTTGCAATTTTAATTTCTGTTATCTGTGGTGAACTTCAGTCCAAAAACATTAAATAGAAAATTCCAGGGGCAAAAAAAAAAAAAAACAGTTTATTGCTTTCCAATTATGTATCGCTCTGAGTGATGTGACGAGATCTAATCTCATCCTGTCCGTTCAGTTGCACGTCACCCAGGATCTGAACCGTTCAACACACCCATGATCCATATGCAACCTGCTGCTAAGCTTCTTGATCACCTACTTGGTTATCAGAGCAACTGTCAAGATGTCCCAGTGCTTATGTTCAAATAACTTCTATTTTATTTGACAATGGCTTCAACGCACAAAATAGAGTGATGCTGGTAATTCAAATATGTGAAAGAAAAGTCCTATAGTGTTTCCTTGAAGTGTAAAAGGTTTGACTTCATAAAGTAAAAATTAAAATTATGTGCTTCAGTTGGGGAGATATACGGCAGGAGTGAATTTTATATCCATAGAATTGTGAAGAAGGAAAAAATATCCAATTTGTTTTCTCATCTGAAATCACAAAAAGTATAGCCACAATGCAGATTAGGGACTTATCAAGACACACCAGGCGTTACAGTTGTGTATGTATTTATAGCAGAAAGCATAGTGTGTAGAGTGTTTGACTCCATTGGCGGTTTTGAACATCGACTGGAGTTTGCGAAACATATCTTCTGTGGATAAATGGTTGCTTGCTCACAGTAGTGTCTGTCTGGGCAGGTATCCAGGGGTGCGTGTTCACTCTAAGTTGAAGAACAGGCCCTAAACTCTTAAGGATATTTTCAAGAGGAGAAGCTTGGTTTCCAAAGACACCATTTTTTCCAAGACAATGTGCAAGTGGAAGATTTTATAGCAAATAATTTAAAATAGCATTTATCTTCTTCTAAATTCGTGAACCTTGCTAGCTCCAAGAATCTCTCTGGCCACTTAGAATTTATTCTACATGTTGCTAGAAAGTGACAATGTAGAAAAGATAAAATCTAATATTCAAAATGCTTGTAGTGGCAAAGTCTTGCCTGCAAATTTTAGTACTATAAAAATGATTGCACAGATTAAATAAATCAGCTGGCTTTCAACAGCTGAAATAAGACCAGATTCACCTTCTGTCTGCTGCACGAAGCCAGAACCAGGAAGAGCAGGTCAAAAAAAAAAAAAGATACAAGGCTGATATGAATTCTGACCTGCTAATCTTCCATTAGCCCCACTAGACTCAATTCATGAAACCCAACTTTCCTACCATTTGGAGAAGGAACAGCCAGGAAGCAGAATACAGGGAAACAGTATCGAGGGCTTGTAAAATCTCAGATGAAATTGCAAAGAGATGTAAATAAAGCAGATGACCACATCCTTTCCTATGTATAGAAAATAAATTAGATTTCCTCAAAAGTAATAGGAAAAAGTTTACAGGGTGCAGAGATGGAAATCCAAAGTATCTAGGATAGGTTAGAGCTTAGAGAGCTGGAAGGCTAGAAGAGGCCAGAAATGGTAAGAGGAACGCCATTGAGAAGAGGAGAAATAGAAAAAGCCATTCCCAAGGAAGATCTCAGTCACAGCCCAATGATCTCCACAGTTACCCCTCTGTGCTAATGGTGGACATCTAGGAAAAGCAGTGACTTCAATGAAAATAAGGCCAGCTACACACAGGTTCTTGTTCTGAAGATGTCGACCTCAAACTCAGAAAGTCACTTAAATCTTCCTATTCCTGCATTCTCAAATATAAAGGCAGTTATCTTCAAACTCAGTTTTTTATGCAGTAAGACTAACATGTATGTACTTCTAGTATAACTTTCAGAAATGGGCAAATTATCAGTCTCTAAAATTCTTGAGTCTAACTCATATTTCCAGGACAATATATAGAACATGGAATTGTGAGATCATAACATTTTCCTGACTTAATCTTGAAACTAAAATATTTCCATCAATGTAAATTCATCTAATAACAAAAATTAATTAATGCATATATTTACATTACTCCTCAATTTCTTTGATGTCTTACAACCTGAATAAAAACTGTACATTGTGTCTAGCTTTAGCAACAATCAGTATGGAGAATCCAAGCTTAAGTGAACAATAAGCTAATACTCAATTCTTTTACAAAGGAATTTGCCTTAGCTATCTTTTTTGTGGAAATTTTCTTCCCCTAGAGCATTTAAAATGTTTAAAAATTGAATTTGGTAAATCAAAAACAAATTCCAATAGACGCTTTTTGAATAAAGTTTAATGCCTGTAATAAAATGTATTCAGAAACTTGACTAGAGCTTAATATGTTTTGTATGAGAGTCAAGTTCTGAAATGACAAGAACATATCTGCATTCTGTTATAACTACAAATATTTTACTAGGGATCTAATCTCACCAAAAGTCAAATTCCGTACAATGACCTAAGACCCTAAAAAAATTTCTTCCCTCTTCTCCACCCGTTGGGTACTAAGAAGTGTCTTTTCCTACCTTCTCGCCCTTCCCCACCTCTCACAAGTCCATTTCTCCAGCCACACCAATCTCCTCGATGTCCTGGGTGTGTACCAGATGTGCGCCCACTACTGGGCCTTTGCATTTGCTCTGTCCTCTGCAGACAAGAGTGCTCCTGTCCCTCAGATGCCTTCCTGTTTCCTTGTGCAATCTTCTCCAGAGACCCACCTTAAAGTGTAAAAAACTTGTATAATGTTCTTTTCCTCACTTAGCTCCCATCACTATTTAACATACTAAAGATTTTTACCGCTTATTTTAAGCTCCAAGAGTTCAAGTGTTTTGGGTTTTTTACTTCATTCTATTTTCAATACCTTAACAGTCTTCTGCATAGAGGAGAAGGTGCTTAATAAATATTTCCTGAATACATGATAAATAAATATGATCATTTTTATTCTTGTCTCTTTTCTTATGCAAGGGATTGAACCCAAGGCCATTGCACTGAGCTACATCCCTACCTCTTCTACTTTTTTTTTCTATTTCAAGACAGTATCTTGTTAAGTCACTAAACTGCCCAGGCTGCGCTCAAATTTGAGATCATTCTGCCTCAGCCTCCCGGAGGGTAATGGGCTGACAGGTGTATGCCCCCATACCCAGCTTTATTTCTTATTTTTTTAAAAAAAGACAAAGGGGTGAATAAAATGATCTCCTCATTCATTTTGAAAGCTGCTAACAATTAAGGATATTACATTAGTGCCCCAATTAGAGCAAGTTTTACAAATTACATAATTAGAAACCCATATTTTCAGGGTTTTAATTTTTCAAAATTTTTTATCTTTAGTTTTAACTCAAGAGAGCTCAAAACACATCATATTAATGTCATGTGCAAAAACTATATGGTTCTAACATCTTTACCACTTTAGAACGTCATTAGTCAGTATGAATCTTGGTGTTTGATGTACTGAGTTCTTCTTTTAAAAACTCTGAGGATTGTTTCAAACCGAGAAACGTCTCAATTTGAGCCAGAAATCTGAAGAGTCTTGGGCTTCTTGATTGGCCCTGTAAAATTCCAGGATATTGTGGCTTATTAAAGCATTTCCTCTTAAAACCTTGCTACCCAAACATGGCATTTTTTGCTCAGTGATTGATGTCCACTCGTCCCCATCGAAGGCAGCTGCAAAAACATAAAGCCCAATTCAAAGTTTGTGAATTTTTTTCTGAGAGTGGCTTCAGCTCCACGCTTTTGCCCGGCTTCTATTTTTTACAGCACACTTCAACAATGGAAAATAAGGACAGCGTGAAGACGTCAATTTCCTTGACCCAGTTTGAAAATTGATGTAGGTCCTTCCTGGAATAATTTTACAGTGCTCTTGATCTCCTTCGCCTACTGTTTTAACTCTTCTGTGTTCAGTTGCCTTCAACGTCCGTCAGAAAGGTCCACCAAGAACAACTTTAAGGGGTCCTTTATTTTCATGTAGACCATCAATTTGATCATGGAAAAAAGATACTTGCCAAGCTGTTTCTTCATATAAACTTAACTTTGTGTTCTAGGTAGATGTCTTGAAATATCCCACAACCTGGTGCTTGTTGAGAGTGTGGACATCAAGAGGAATCACAATCTCGATTTGTCTCTTCAACACATTGTGTAATTCGCCTACCCAGCAAAATTCAGCACAGTCTTCTGAAAGTGATACCAATGAAACTAGTAAGCTGCACTGGATCACAACTTTCCCTTTTCCTCTTTTCTTGATGAGTTGACTCATTTTTTTTTTTCATGTTTAGGCTAAACATCTCAAATTCCTAACCAGTAGCGGTTAGGCCACACTGGTTTATGTATATCAACTACGTTGATAAAAAAAATTTCTTCTGCTGAATTCTCAAACACAGAATACTCACAGGAAGGGTAATGTTGCATTCAATACCGGATTATGAATCAGACAACCTTCCCTCTTATATTGTACAACCCATTTCTAAAATTGAAAGTATAGGTGTATTAAGATTTTCTAGAAAAACAATAGAAAATATATGTGTAAAACTTGTAAGGGGACTTATGGGGTAGGATTACAGAATGTACTGAGAAATTTGAGAAAGAAGTTCCTAAAGTGGTCATCTACAAGCAGAAGAGGTAGAAGATCCAATGGGTACTCACATAAGAAGATAGAAGCCAGTGAGCAAGGAGACCAAAGACAGAACTCCAATCCAGGGCTGAAGGCCTTGGTGCTCACTGTAGAATCCCTGCATTGGAAGGAAAAAGAAAAGAGACAGACATGCAAAGATGATGGCAAAAGCACGTGCTCTTCCAAAGTGGAGACATTTCCTTCTGTCTCCCTTCCATCTGATTGTAAATTTACTGCCTGGTGCCATTCCAACCAAGGTAGATTTTTATTCGGTTTATTGGTCTACATGTCAGTCATCCTCCAAAGACCACCCAGAACTACACCTTAATGGTCTGCTAACCTTGCTTAATTTGAACAAGTTGGAAAATCACAATCCAAGGTCACAAAGGATAAGTTAGTTGCCATAATCAAGCTGTGGCTTCCCCGTCTATGTAGAAGAGTAAAACTATTATTATTTCTTATTTCACCCTCATAAGGATATTTGAGGATTAAATTGGACATTATTGTTACAATGCTTTGTCAACTGAATAATATTATAGAAAGGTGACAATATTGCAATTTTCAAATATTTCCAGCTGCTCCTCTTTTAGCACTTGGCTAATCCTTCCACTGCAAAAACTCTTTCAGCCATACTGAACACTTGTGAAATTGCTTTAAAAATATCTTTGTGAATTTTTTTTGTCCCAAGATATGCTTGTGATTTTTCTTCAGCGTAGATCAAGGTTAGGCAAAATTGTGCAAGAATATATATTCAATAGTCCCATTATTCTTCAGGCAGCACCAAACTCAATCTTCTCAATACCCTTCTTCTTCTAGGGAATTAGTTTATACTACTTCACCTGTCTGTAGTGATGGAGGAACCACCTAGGTAACCAAAGTGCATCATCTGTGAGAGACAGCATCCCCAGCTGTCTCAAGTTCTTTAACACATTCCCAGAAGTATTTGACGGAAGCTCTATGTTACTAACTTTCTCATCTACAACTTAGGGAGAAAAGATTTGTTGTAGCTTATAGTTTCAGAAGAGTTCAGTCCGTTCATAGGTGGGTGGCTGGAAAATGGTGAAATCACATGTTGGGGAAACAACTAGAGATCAAAATGGAGTTCCTGGGGCAGAGATTCTTACAACATGGTAGAACAGAGAGAGATTGGGAAGAAGGGCAGAACCAGCCCACACCTTTCCATGCCACACCCATGCCTCTGTCCCTTCCAGCCACCTCCCAACACCTAACCCTACACAGTGCCTGTAGGTACATGAAACTTTTGGGGGACACTCCAAATCGAAACCACCACAAGCTGTCTTCTTACCAAATAAAGTTGATCTGAGTAATCAATTAACCCTGAGGTTAAAATGTACAATGAGACGTTGGAGGAGTAGCACAATGGTTACAGCGCTTGCCTAGCAAAAACAAGACCCTGAGTTCAATTCTCCAGCACCATGTAAACCAGGAATGGTGGCACACACCTGTAATCCCAGTACCTGGGATGCTGAGAAAGGAGGAGTGCAGAGTTCAAGGCCAGCCAGGACTACATAGTGAGTTTAGAACCAGCCTGGACTATAAAGTGAGACCCTGTCTCAAAAAAAAAAAAGGTAAAATGATGACTTAATATGTATCTACCTGCACCCTACTTAAAATTTGCTCTTATTATATATGCTTTAATGTTTTGATTCAAAGTTATAGGACCTCCCTTGGGCTCTTTCCTTCAATAAGACCTCCACTTTCCTCTTTCTCTCCATTACCTATCTGATCTTTATTCTGCCTTCATCACTCAGAGAGATGTCTTCCAAGATCCTCCCTCTAGATCAATTCCTTACAATGTTAATTCTTCAGATGACTTACCATTGTTGTAACATGGATTTGCACAACTTTTGGATGATTTTCTTCCTAATTCTACTGTAAACTCTAAGATAGTGTAGACATCCCCTATTTTACTTTCTATTTTGTGCTCCAGGACCTAGAAAATGTGAGGCACTTAATAAATATTAGAAGAATCAACAGGCATAACTATATAAAATTCATATTTCTATCAGGGATATCTTAGTTTTGAATTACCTCCTGAAGCTGATTGTTATAGTTCTGACGTGCAGTGTCCCCTAAAGTCTCATGTGTTGGTCACCAAGCTTCTTCCACTTCTTGGGGTAGGTGTGGCAACATTAGGATGCAGGGGCTGAGTCGGACAGAGTTAGGTCATTGAGAATGTACAATCAAAACGGATTCTGGGTCCCCGATCTCTTCCACTCTCTCCTTTGCTCAGCTACCATGAGGAGAGAAGTTTTGCTCTACTCTCCACCACCACGAAGCTCTGCTTCAGCATGGGCTCGTAGTGAGAGGGTTAAATGACCGTGGACCAAACCCTCTAAAACCAAGAGCCAAAAAAACCTTTCCATCGTCCAAGTTTTTTATCTCATTCATTTTGCTATTACAAGGGAAACTTCACTAACACAGTAATCAAGGAAGGTCAGCGGAGTATATGAGAGCAGACTCACTTGAATTTTAGAGAGGATGGAGGCAAGCATTCAGCAATGAATGAATTGAATTCTGGGAAATAAAACTCAAAAACCAATAGAAAGCAAGAACTTCGAATGCACACAACCAGAAAGGAAGAAATACAATCATGTCTAGGCAAGATGAGCTGATCCAAAGCCACTTGTACTCTCCTGTTCAGTCACTACGACTTCTATCTATGTGTCAGAATGGATGTGGCCTCCAAACGCCACCATCTTCCTACGATACTAGCTAAAGAATCAAAGTCACATTTGGGTATTTTTAGGTCATGTGCTAGTTGCAGCCAGTAGAAGGAGGCTTGGTGGGAAAAGACCATAGCAATTTGGAAGCAGGATTGACAATCCAACCCTAACTACATCGACCTCATAGAAAGAATTACATAAGATATTAAGAAGATGGATATTAGAAAAAGAAAAGCTGAAAGGCTGAGACATACTTCTATATCTGCTTATCTTAAAGAAAAAAATCTAAAAATAACAAACAAGGTCAGGAAAGATTGTTCAGAATTCTCCCACAACACCAGGAAAAAGAGAAACAACGAAGCCTCTGTAGGCTTAGAGATTGAGCTAATGTCCTCATAGTCTTTCTACATCAAAGATTCACTTAGGAATTAGCATTCCAATGAAGTTCTCTCCACGCAGTGACTATAATCATCTGTGGTAATCTAAGATAAAGCAATATCTTTCTTCCTCAGATAAATTTACTCTAAAAGCTAGAGGTCAAAAGTTAGGGCAACAAACAAAACCTTTAATTAGTTTTCTTCATTTTGTTCTCTTAATGTATTCCGATTCTAGTAAATTACTGAAATGCAATAACGGGATGTTCCTTCCATATGCTCAGCAATTGCCCCAGAGAAGCAGATCACTTATCGTAGGATGCCGCTCCACCGAGACTTTTATAATTCCCTGACCCTTCCATTTAGCTGTTTCTCATATTGTGAGGGATCGTTTTGGCGTCATGAACATCTTTACCTGATTTTCCCCTGTTTTATCTATTTTTAAAATTTTATTGACACAAAATAATTATGCATATATATATATGAAGTTTGGCCTGATATTTGAATACCTAGAAACAATGTGTAATAATCAGATTAATTGGTGGGTCCATGAAATCAAACATTGATCAATTCCTTGTCTTGGAAGCATTCATGATCTCCTCGATTGACTGTTTTGAAATATACCAATAATCGCTAACGACCTGTTGATAGTGCTCTTGTCTCTTTTTAACCTGTCATGGCTTTTCTATTCCTTAGTTTAGCTACTTGAAAGTTGAAATGGAACAGCCATATGAAATAGAAAGGACAAGCCCTTAACTCCTGAAGAGTCCTGTCTTTGGAGGAACGCAGATCAGGGGAACAACTAACCTCTGATTCTTGGATCTCTGACGCTGCAAGTGTCAACTTACATGAAAAATAAACCTGGCCAGGCTAATCCACTCCTGCCCTTCTTCAGACAGTGCATACCCTGCCACTTCTCACTTCCCCTTTAATACGTGTCCCCCCTTGCTTCTCCAGCTCAGAGTCTCTCCCTTTTACCTGTGTCCAGTGTTTTGATACTTAGAACCAAGCAGCGGTATGTTCAGAGCATACCATCTCTTATACTAGGCTCCATGTTTGAGGAGTAAATATGCTGGTGTGCTTGTTTTTACACCCTAGTATTCAAAACCTACATAGAAAGAAATGTGCTATTCACAGGCCCCTCAGAAACAAAACACCAACATATTTCCACTAGTTTTATCTCTGCAGTATTCTTATCTCCATATTTTCCCTCTTCCATGAATTCAGTGGCAACTGAGGAGAAATTAAGTACCCAAGGTTCTTGTCTAATGCTAGCATGTAGCATACATTAAAGTGCATGCCTCTGGTCTAGAACTTTTAAATAAGATGTATCCTGATGGAATTATAAGAGAGTATTAATGAGTCTTGTTGGTACAGAGGATAAAAACTGGACTTGTCCCAAATATGTCATCATCGATGCTACTAGGAGTGCTTATTATCTTATATTCTGTAGCATGCATTGCAAACAGACACCAGGTGCTCCAGGCCTTTTGTGTTGCATAATTAGCAGTAAGCCACGAAAGGAGTATAATTGCTTGGCCCCTAAATGATTTGGCTCTTGAGACCAAAGAAGCCGAGAGCAAGCTGGTACTCCACTAGCACTCAAATCACAGCAAGACGCTCTGCTCACAGAACTTCATCTAGGCCTCCGTGAGTGTGTGTCCAGCCTGCCTGGCCTCACAGAAGCTTGGAGGGAACAGAAGGGCACATCTGAGATGGCTTCTGGGCATAATTCATCACACCAACTGTCTATAAAGGGTCCTAAGAGTGGGTTTTATATTTTATTTGCCAAGGACTCTTATACTGATAATGGCAACTGTTCAAAATGCTGCATCAAAAGCAAGTTCACTTATTCTAAAAATGTAATGGCAAAAAGTGGCCCAAAAAGATGAATCAGCCCCTTGGGTTCAGAATGGTTATGGTTGTTTATTCACGTGATCTTTTAAGATACAAATGACATTCCGTAATTCTTGTGTTTAAAAATCCCCTCAAAATTAGAATAAATGCAAACTTGTGCATGCCACGTTCCTTTCTGTCTTGGGACCACCATGCGGGCTCTTCCCTTATACTTCAATATTTTTAACCTTTTCCTCTAATACCCTGGATCTTATTGGCTCAATCTTATTTGAATTGCAGCCTCAAAGAGGCCTCCATGAAGAGGTCATTTCTAATAGTTTAAAGAGAAACACTTGAACTCTAGTAATGCTATACCTATTCCCTACTTCTATTGCCTGTTCCATCACTACCGTATAAGCTGCATTAGAAAGTAACCTAGATTATTGTATCTACCACGGTGGGCCCACATCCTACAGTAGTCCTGCTCAAAATAGCAGTCAACCTGAGATTTATCAAAACATAACAACCCAAACAGTTTCAATGGCACATTGAAATGTGTATGAATGGATCTATAATAACTATTTGTATTCATATGTCAATGAACAGCATTTGGCATAAGAGCTCAGTATGCATAAGATAGATCAGTAATCTCTCTTCATCAGTCTCTACACCGTATCCCGAAGGAAGAAATTCTGGGCCGACAATAAAATATATATGCACCCATTACATATCCCGTTCCATAAAAAGTCCCCCATTGTGCTTGCTACATCATTCAGCCATTCTCTGATGTTAGCTAGAGGTGAGAAATCAATGGTCTAAACAGAAGGAAAACAGTAAATAAAATTGTTGGCTAAGGCTCAATTTCTATAAATAGTCATTAGTGGATTGAATCAATGTAGAATCAAAAGTTTTAGGGATCTCTGAAAGAATAATATTTACCAGCTTTAGTGTTTTTGCATCAGTTTCCACACCCTGTATCATATCATCTTAAAGGGATACTATGACATATTTGTAACGTCTACATGATAAATAATGTTTTGGTTTCTTCTGTAAATGACTTTGAACTGTTGAGTAATATACTTTTCAAAAATAAGAAAAACAATTATTGTGAAATAGACTTTTGATGTTAGTCTGGATATTTCATTTTTCAATTTAATATTTGTTTGTTCAGATTGAATCTTAAGCTTGTAAGCCTAAGTACTGAAAGAAGACTCATATTAAATGTCAAATATCTCTCCACACCTAAAATTTTATTTTCATATATTTGTGTGTACTTCACAAAGAGTTACATATCATACTCATAGATCTCTAAAACAATTGAGAGAAAATATGAAAATATTGTTTTGAGGCTGTCAAGGTGTATTAAGGATTTTTCAGTTATAAATGGCAAAAACCTATATAAAGCTGCTTAAGTTCATTCCTAAATAAATGTATTGGCACATATATCTGGAAGTAAATCAAGATATTTCAAGAATAAGAAAAAACGTTCTATGAACAGATGCCACAGAGCCCAGAAGTGGAACTTGGGATTCCCAGTATCCTTACGTGAATGCAAGGAAAATATCTGATTTCTACTGCATTAAGTAGATCCCCACTGTGTGATCAAAGTTACAAAAGTCCATTAGAAATAAAGGAAGTTATTGTAATTTCTATCCCCTTCAAAGAACCAGAATTAAAGATTACTTTTTGCTGTTATCTACTGAGTACCTCTTTGATACTAGGCACTGAACCATGCATTGTCATTGCTGACAAAGTACATTAATTTTAAAACATTGACTTACATATAACAGATAACTCAAAGAGTCATCTGTGATAGTTTTGTTGTTACCACAGAGAAGGCCAATTGATACCACAGAATTTTTCAAGAGGGTTAACATTATTTCTGACTGAAATAAGCTGGAAATAGTACAATGGAAGATGGAGGTCTTGACTACTGGCAGATCTCAAAGGATTAGAAAACTAAATAATCACAACTCATCCAGAGATAACCTTTCCCTAATGTTTCAAAATCTGTTCTACTTGAGACCCATGAAGAAGCCTTATGGCTGGAGGTCTTGGCCAGTGCTTTCCTATTAAAGTTCTACGATGGTTTCAAATCAAGATTCTTAAGTACATGTACAAAGATCATTTTTGTAAATAAGGCTACATTAACAGATTCTGGAGGTTGGGACAGAGACGTATATTTTGAGAAACCATTATTCAATCAGCTACATCACGTTTTAGAGTTAGCCCCATATGACTTACTAATGCAAACACGTGTGAGAGGCTAGAAATTGGCAGTTGCTGTGTACACATACCCAAGAGGACTTAATTCCTAGAGATCAGAAGCAAAGGAAAAGAGTAGAGGAGACAGGTGCCTGCTAAACGCATTCAGCCCAAGAGATCAAGGCTGGGAGTCCCCTCTGTTTGGGAGAAGTGCCCCTCCTAATGCCCTGCACTAGAGGTGAAGTTTTTATTATTCAGATTCATGGCTTTTCATCCTTGGTGAACCATCAGAAATATATGAAGGATGTGTGCAGATACACATTCAAAATTATTCTCAGCCCATGGGAAGGACAGAAGTCACCACCTCTTCTATACAATTTGATAAAAGGAAAATATACGTTTCTCTACTAACCTCTCCTATTCTGGCCTACAAAAAGATTTTTTTAAAAAGCTCTAACCTAAAAAACTAACAACTCAGGCCAGTCTACAATGTTTGAAAATTTGGCTCTAAACTAATATATGGCTATACTTATTCATTTATCTGATCATTTTTTCATTAATGTGGGTTAAGGCCAAGTAGGCTCTCTATTTAATATGGCTGTGAATGAAGAAGTAATGTCCCTGCACCCCCAAAGTTCATAGTGTTGTAATGGGGTTAACACACTATATAACAATTGCAATTTTCATCATCTAAGTGTTGTGCTACGGAAGTACATACTAGAGATCTTGTAATCCAGTTTTTGAAAAGTTGGATAAGGAAGTGACACTAAGACCTAGATCCAAAGAGAAATTACCTGAGTAAAGAGTCACAGGGAAAATGAAGTTGACAGCAGGTAAGAGAGAATCTGAGCTATAACCACTGAAAAGATAAGTCACAACAAAAATTCAAGGAGCCTTGGAAACACGCTAAAGTATTTTATTTGTCCTACAAGATTAGGGGAAGTGCTAAAAAGCTAGTGCCGTACTGAGCTTTACATATCCAATGGATCACTCAGATACAGCAAGAGCTGACTAAAAATAACCTGAGTACAACAGTGGATTATAAAAATGTTGTAATAAAATAAGAAAATTTATTGGTATATGTGCTACTAAAATACACCTATCATCTATGACTCTCCTATTCAATTATTTTCACCTTGAATTCATCTGTTAGTGGAAGTCTAGGTCTCTTTAGGGAGGAGGGAAGTTAGGGATTTCTGGTTAAACTCCATTGAGATGCATTATCAGCATTCAAATTGTTAAGTTGACAGCAGAAAGTATTAGCCTTTGTGTGTGGGAAAACGGTTTTCAGACATAGATGTATCTAGAAGTGCAAATTAAAACAGTGCCACCAAAGCTAGGTCTCTTATCTTCCATTTTTAAAATGCTCTTTTGTTTCATGTTGACATCAACCTTGTACAGGTCGTTTCCAAATTGGTGGCTCTACAAATTAACTCAAGGGTTACAACTTTCTAGCCCTATGAGCAGCAGGAATTATGCATTTTTTTGTGGAATACTAATAACAGCAGTGTTCTCATTGTATGCCCAACTCCAAACCAACAAACATAGAGGAGGCAACATCCTTATAACGTGGATTCTACGAAGGTTTTCACCCCTGGAGCAGGTCATAGATGCATCTTTGATCACATAGACTAAAAGTTAAAGAAAGATCATAATCAAAAGGATATTCTAAGTGTCATTAATTCTAAATCTTGGAAATAAAGGGATTGCATTTTGGACTAGCAAAAACAAAAGATATCTATCATATATCCTCATTCCCACTAAATGCATATTTACATGGTAGTAGTATATATATATGATAATATTCAATAATAATTTCAGAATGTGAACAAGAATTCAAAAACTGAAGAATCATTAATTTTTTGTTTGTCTTTTTTTCTTTTCTTTTCTTTTTTTTTTTTTTTTTTTTTGCTCTTTCTTGGACAAATTCAGCTTCTCAGCTCAACCAGTCTGCAGGGTTAGCTGTGTGGCCGCCTGGTGGACTGCATTCTGGGGGCAGGGAAGGCTGCCAACTGGTTATTCCAAGCCTCCTCCCAATGAAAGATTTAAAGAGAAGGGTCAGAGTCTTTTATGAAGCCAGCTTGGATAGGGAGCAAGATCAAAGGAACAATGGAAAATATAAATCCCTGGATTTGTTCTCATTAGAGAAATCTTACATTCCATGTGGAGCAATAGTCCATGGAAATTTCTTCCCCATAAAGTACAACTCACTCACTGAAAGGATCCCTGAGAAATACACAGATAATCCTGGCCAAATCAATGTACAAGAAACAAGGAGTCTGAACCTTGGCAAGGCAAGGATGGATGGAGGCCCTGCTGGCTGCAGAAGCCTCCAATGAATCCAAACACAGTAGCAAATGCAGTATTTTAAGGTTGACACCACTAAACAGTGCCGCATCAAATTCCAACATGTCTTTTCTCTACCTTTCATCAGACAAAGATTCATAAAGTTGCAATAGAAAAGATTATTTATTTTTGCACATCCTGTAGTTGGGATTTGGGACAAAGGGATCAGCTCTTGGCACCATAAACTTTCTGTTTTTTTCCTGTAGTCAATCTCTATTTTTTCTGTTGGCTGAAATCAGCTTCCTTTACTGTGATACAGGTGACATTCCACAAGAGAACATGAATGCTAAGGTGAGCATACACTTTGTTCACAGTCATTGGTCCACTAACAGCAATGCAACATAATTAAAGTCATGAGAGACCTTAAACTTTTGCCTAAAATTATTAAAAACACAGATGTTCTTTATTTTCTGATACGCTAATCTGGTAAGATATAATATTGAGGTTTATCAGGAAGAATAGAGGATACCATGTGAAAAGAAAAAGACATAAATTCTGAGGAGGGTCATATGGCTTCAATTTGTAGATTGTTGTATTGCATTTAATGCAGGATATAGCCAATTGAGCCTTCCAGTTGAGACCACTAGAAATTAGTCATCCCTATTGTCAGTGCCTACTAGAATCCCAGGCACAGGCCTCAGACCCATTGTTATCCTTGCTGGACATGGCTTGTGTAAATTTGCCTCTCCCTTACTTCCAGCCCTTGTATACCCAAAGCCATGGTGTCTTAATTGCTTTCTTGTTGCTGGGACAAAATTCTCAACATCCAAAACTTAAGGGAATAAAAATTTACTTTGGCTCATAGTTCCAAGAAGTTTTACACAGGTTATTTTTGGGCATCCAGCTAGGGTGGAAGCAGATGGCAGTGGTCTAGCTGGAGAAAAACTCTTCACGGCATGCCAGACAGAAATCCAAGCGATGGAGGAACAAGTCAATGTGAGGAGACTAAGGCAAAAACCAGAGCTTTCCCAGGAAGCAGCTGTGACAATGTTTCTCCTTCCTTCCTTCTTTTAGTTTATGCTGTCAGCTGGCCGCCCACAACCAGCTGTTCTCGCATGTTTTGGCCCACCACTCAAGCAACACACCCCTGAAGGCTTCGCCCTGGGCAATTTCAAATCTCAGGAAGTTGTCATAGTACCTCCAGTGGTCACGTGTTGCATTGCCTCAGAGACAGCCTGTTCTGTACCTCACACCTTCCAGACTGATTAAGACAGAAGTGTTTGGAATCTCAGTTCCAGCTATTACCTAAATTCCTCAGGTCACCAGAAAGCAAATTTTTGTGTCCCTGATTTGGACTTTCTCACAGCAAGGTAGTGTCAAGATCACAAGCTTTCTTTCTCGACAAGTGACTTGCAAAGACTACTGAAATGAAAGAAGACCTCGCATTAACAGTTGTACTCGCTAACAACTTCTCTGTAACTAAAGCAACATATGGCCATGGCCAGAGCCAATAAAAAGGAATAGCTCATGGTAGGTACACCAAGAAATAGCACTCAAATACGGAGAGGTACTAACATTTCAAGTTTACTATGGGCTTGGATATTGAATTTCTCTCAAAGATGGTAAGTTTTCCACCAGGTGCTTCTTAGAAATTATAGGCAAGCAGTAATTATTAAATCATCAAAGAGAAAAAGCAGAACGTTGATCCTGTAGATCAACCGTATAGCTCCTGTATCAGTTAGACCACAATCGAGAAATAGACGACTGCTTCAAAAAAAAGTACCAAAACTGTCTACCTCTTTCATACCCTCTTTAGCATTAACAAAGTATCTTCTGACAGAGTCCACCTATGAATTTTCACTGCCTACCTAATATAAATTGGTGTTATTCTAGATGTAAGGTTATAGGGTGAGTATGACAATTTTTTGCTTGAGAATTTGCATTTCTTTGTGTAGAAAGAGCAAGAAGCAGGGAAAGAAATAATAAAATGCACAAGAAAATCATAAAACGCCAAGTATTGCTACTGCTGTGCAAAAGATAAAACGGGGTTAAGATAGCAAGTGGCTGGGGGAGGAAGACAGTAAGGGGTGATAGAATGAAAAATGTTCAGGGGGAACTGAGCAGGCTACTTTAGCTAAGACAAAGGGATTTACCTCTCTGAGATTATCGTGGTGGTAAAAATTTCATTTTAGTTCACAGTAACCATGTTGGTACTATACCCAGGTGTCTGACGACTCTCTAAGATTTACAGTGACTATACCACCTATTTTCTGAGATAGAATACTTCAGAATATTAAAAAGAGTATTGTTAGCAATTTCTTCAGAAAAATAGGCCTCAATGGAATAATCCTGGATGGATAAATACATTTAGTCACACTAATTTTAGTGGAAAAAACATTAACTATTTTTTATAAAATGATAATGACAATAGTGACAGGCTTCACTATGAGGTTTTTCTTTGAAATCACTTAGGGTCTTTCACCTACATTATTTAGTTGATTTTCTTGAGGACAAGAGAACTCACAGAGACCTGCTGCAAATACTAAGATGAAGCAACTCACAAAGATTTAAATATTAAAAAAACATTGCATTTTCTAAACCCAAGATGAAAACGACAGAGGCTCCAGTCAAACACAAATTTTAAAATATTTCAAAGAGAATCGATATGAGCATCAAATCTATCTCCATTTACTAAACACATAATAAAGACCAAGTATATTTGTAGGTTCTGGAAGATGACAATCAAGAGAAGGCCACTGCCCGAAACAAGTCCTATTGACTTGGCAAAAGGATATTGCCTGTGAGTAGAAGTATACTGGTTGTATATCAAAAATAAACAAACAAATAATAAATAAACCATGAGTTCTGTCTTTTTTTCCTCTTCCATCACTATATAATCTCCAAGCTGGAAAACGTTTGCTATAGTTAGGTATCCTCTGATGACCAGTCACTTGAGCTGTTGTTTACAATGGGTCCTTGCGCATCTACACAAAGGAAAGTAACAGCGTCCATAGTTATGGCAATGTTCTGACGACAAAGAACAAACACTATCCTGAGCAGTTGCTTGAGTGAGGCTGACAACCTCTTCTGCTGCCCACAGCCTGTGGTGTTCATCACTTCTTCCCTATGATAACACGAGAGAGAGAGAGAGAGAGAGAGAGAGAGAGAGAGAGAGAGAGAGAGAGAGAGAATGACTAGATAGATAGATGGATGGATAGACAGAGGAGAAAAGACCTCAGAAGTTCAGAGAGCTTCTGGATCTCTGAACGTGCGGAGGTCATGCAGTAGGAAAGGAGTTGAAGTCTGTGCCGACCTTCACTCATACTTAGACATTTATATCTATTCAATCTAGCTGCTCCTGAGTGGCGCCCATTTGTTGTATTGAGATAAATATAAAGAAAGCATTCTACTAACTTATGTGAGTTATTCTAGCAAATGAAAAAACTTGCAACCTTCCACTTACAGCCATTTTTTTTCATCAAGAGATCTAACACTAACTCCAGGTACATAGTAGCAAAGTTACATTTGATTAACAAGGCATTTAGACGGTGCTGAAGAATTACAGTGTGGGAAAAAAAAATCTCCACTTGCATTATAGTGACCAGAAATAATATGAGAAAATAGTAGAACATAAAATCTAAGTTTTTATACTTACTTGCCTTAGGGAATAACCAGTGGCTACTTTTACATTCCTGGTAGCCTATGAAACTCTGGTTCTGCAGATGAATTTGATATAGATCTGCCTTAGTCAATTTCGGGGTAATGTAACAAACTGTCACAAACCGCTGAGCTTATAAACAACAGAAATTTATCTTCCATGATTCTGCATGTTAGGAAGTCCATAATTAAGGCAATAGCAGATGCAGTAGACGGCCATCTTATCACTATAAGTGAACAGTAGGGAAGAAACAAAAGAGCTTTTCATAGTTGTTAAGAGCACTAGTCCTATTTTGAAAACAGAGACCTCATGATCTCACCATCCCTAAACACCTCAGCTCCATATATCCTCACACAAGCCACTAACATATGGTAGAAGATATTTGGTGGGACACACGAAGGTCACAGTAAAATTCTGTTGAATCAATTAGGGTCCTGTTCTTGGACACCTGTGATTCAAAACTTACTCCTGGTTGGTAAAGAAAGCCATTGTTGGCAGGTGAAGAAATCGCAGGAATCTTGGAGGGAGGGTTCTGAAAGACAGGATACCTATCCGGATTCATTGTACAGACTGGCAAGAGAGATGGCTCATTTTAAGATATTCCAAGAGGAAATAGAACCCTGATTTCCTAAAAGTTCTCAGGAGATGGTCATGCCTTTTTGGAAATACTTGCAGAAAGAGGGTGAAAGTAAACTCCAACTGACACTGTGAATTGTTCTGTTTCATTCTATTCATAACCACTGTCCATGCAGCAGCTGATTTCAAAAGTATTCTAAGGCACTCAGCAATCTGGCTTGGCTAATAAATGAGGAATTATGAAGAGGTGGTATTTGTTTTCCAGGAAAGTGATAGAAACCCAGATTTAGGAGACATTTTACCCTGTTCATTCCTTGCTGACAAGAGATAATGAACGGAGACTTCCGGGGCAGCTGGGAGAACAGCAGCATGCCACAGCCTGTAAACCTCCTTGTTCAAAAATGATCTGTGTCACTAGCCTAACCTGACCTCTTGCAAGTTATATAACCCAATCCTTCACGTGGAAATTGGGAAAGAGTACAAGTTTAATCAGAGGTGCTCATAAGGATTTTTTTTTTCTTGCTAACCCAACTGCACTAAGGCACTAGCAGTCGATATACACCGGTCAATCAGCTTGAAATGAGACAGTCACCATGGGAAGACTGTGGTGAGTTACAATCTGTCCAGTCTTCCACTTCTGTGAAGTAAGAGCCAGAACAGTAGAAGATGGGTCAACAAACACACTGATGATTGTGCCTCTCCCTTGCAAATCAGGCAGATAAGACCTCCCAGGTGGATGTAGATGAGAGGAACCTCACTGCCAAGAGGGAAGAAGCTCCAAGCACAGCCAAGAGACTTCCACTCCCTGCTACCAGCCTCATTCATTTCCTCTCCTATTCATTAAAATAGCAAACATGTATTGAGCTTGTACATTGGGCCAAGCATTGTGTGAGGCATGTGAACTCAAGACTCAGCTCTTGTCTCAAGTGTATGATGTAGTTGAGAAAGAGACAATTCAATGATGTAAGTGTCTTTACAAGGAAGATAAAAGGGTTCTGCGAGAATCCATTGGAAGAAACGGTTGGCTGAGGCCTCAGGAGATGATGTCTGCTTGGAACTGAAGAGATGAATATGCGTTAGCCCCAAAAAAGTATTGAGAACAGGAAAGGGGAGGTAGAAAAAGGCTTCAGGAAGGACAATGTGCCCAGGGCTCAGAGACCCTTTTGATAACATCTGTGAGTCGGCCTTTCCAAGGCCAGCGATATACTCGATGTACTATTCTTCATTAACATGAGTAAACTACCATTTCATGTGCCAAGAACCTTAAAACCTAACAAATAAGGTTATTTGGGTAATAGTTATGATGCAAGTGCATAATTCACAAGACACGCCCCTCTTACATCTGTTTAATTAAGTTCGTTATCCTCTTTCACTCTGCCCGACAATTCCTACTCCTGAGAAACTAGTTGTTTGTTAGAATTTGTGTTAGTCAAATAACCATCTAATAGATAATCTTTTTCCCATTCTGATGCCATCGTATTAAGGGAAAAGAATTAAGGCTATTCTATCTTTGTATATTCACATGAAAATGTGATCATTTTAGTGATGAAAAGAAATCTGTCTTGCACAAAATGGGTCAACAACGATCCGCTCCAGCTCTTCAGCTCAGGAATCTGAGATCCTATAACTATCACCACAATAATCCCTTATTTGATATTTGTATTCAACTGCCTTAGAATGTAATATTTGGAGTTGACCCAGTAACCCATATAGACAGGGAATACTGGAAAAAGTTCTGGGTGCTATAACGTTTGCCATGTACGTTCTGTGTTCTCTCCTAGTACACAGAGACTTGTATGTCTCAGGAAATACATGTATGTTCATTACACTTCATTTGAGATACAAGAATACCTGAAAAGAAAAAAGGAAGACCCAACAGGTGAGCAGCACAGAAGTCAAGGAAAAAAAATAAGCCATTAGCCATGATTTAAGGACATAGAGGTCAAGGAATGAATTGACCCCAGTGATTTGTCCTGAATGTCAAGCAATGGTTCAGTCTTGTAAGTTGTGACTACCTTGTCTCTGACCAACGGAAACTTTTTTTCAGCCCTTCAGATACTTTCTGGCCTAGACCAGTAAACTAGTACAAAAATAAATAAATAAATAAAATACGGTAGTCTTTCTGTACGTTTCTCCCTGGTAATAAAGGTAGCTGAACTGGTTTTACCTTTTGCATCTCAAACTTCCGTATGATTCAATTGGCCTGGGGCTGCAGGGAAACACAGTTTGCCCTGAACTCTGATGTCCTGCCTCATGGCCTAAATTCTGGCTGCCAAGTCACCAGGGTAGCTCAGATTCCTGGCCTTCTGGCTTTTCCTTGTCAGAATCTGGTCATATAATGAAATGCAGCCTCCGCTTTCCTGGCAGTTTCAGCGTCTGCTTCGTTTCACTTGCATTTACTCCACTGGCTTTTGACAGGTCACTCGCTACATAAAACCACATTCAAAACTGGAATCTGATGAGGTTCCCAAGGGCTCTGGGAATGGAAGAGTAGCCAACAACAAACAAACCAGCGCTTGCGACAGAGAAATTAGGGCATTGCTGTTGGGGGTGATGTCCTTTCCCAGCCATCTCACTTGTCTTTGCAGTAGGCATCTTTTCTCTCCCGAAGAACTTGCCCACTGAGCAGGCAGAAAGCAACAGAAGCAGAGAATACCCGAGAGCTAGAGGACAACACAACCAGCTCACCCGGTCACTCGGGAGGTAGCTTCATACCTCCATTTAACAATTGAAATCTTCCTGTGTGATCCAAATTCTCCCTTGGAATATGGTGGAAAGCCTTAGAGAGTTCAAGTTCACCAGTTAGTACATGGAAAGTTACATTACGCCTCTGCCTACAACCAGAGTGCATAGCCCTAACGGCACAAGCAGAATCCAGCATTACATCTCAAGACCTTCGTCCACGCAAGAAAGTCAGTCCCTTCTTTGTACTCCAATCTCCCTTCTTCACCATGACTCTAAAGGCTGCTGTCTATTGTAGTTTAAATCCAAAGTGTCTTCTAAAAGTCTCATAGGTTTGTAAGGGTGATTGCAATATGAGGGTGTTATACTTATCAGTGGATGGATCCACTGATAACTCTATGGCTGTTAGATGGTAGGGCCTGGTTGAAAGGATGGGTCACTGGGCCTGTAACCCTGAAGGGTCTATCTTCCTCACTGGCTGCTTCCTTTGCTCTTTGGTCCCTTGCTGTAGCAGGTTGAGCAACTGTCCTTCACCAGAACCTTCTGCCATGTCCTTCCACCATTGCTAGCTACCCATACATGGACTGAGACATCTGACTTACGACCTAAAATAAACACGAAGTTGTGGGTGTTGGGCATTGTGTCCTAGAACTCAAAGTGACTAAAATACCTCTCTTGGCTATCCTAGCAGTCAAGACAATTAAAGTCATCTTAAGAAAATTCAGAATATTCTCAGCTAGTATAAATGGATGTTATTGAGATAAATGGTTTTACCACTCACTAAAGAATTAATAAGCTGTCTTGATGATAATAAATTCGTTTTTCTAGGATCAAAAAATACTTTGCAATAAACATAATCAGAATATAAACAGTGATTTTCTTGTAACCACGTAGTGGGAGAATATAAATTCCTTGGGAGTTATTTTTTATTTTATTGTTTTACATCACTGGGGATGGTGGAGTTGCTAAGCTCATCCAGGATTAGAAGAGTTTCCAAATTGTCTCTGTGTACATGGGTCAGAACGTGGCCCAAGGGGGAGCTGGCTCTTAACTGCAACCCTTAGTTAGGTTCCTCTGGGACCCTGTGATGTCACAGTTACAAGATCATTATCAAGCTTGAATTTTGCCCCATGGCTACAGCAATGGACTTTTGCCTTACATTTACGCTTTAGCTTTCAAAACCAAGTCATGTGCTCTCATCTCAGGTAAGACTTTGGGGAATGAGGCATGGACACCAAAGGTTTTTCTTTTTTCAATGGCTTTAGTAAAATATTACCTTGACCTTCACTTTTTCCTGATCCCTTGGAAAATATAACCTTCTCCTCAGGAAGAGGGGACTACCAGGTTTCTTGACCTGGAGGAACATTCAAGATAAACACTAGAAACTAGGAACGCAGGGACTGATTCTTAGAGATTCCATCCTAGCCTTTAACTGAGGAACCGTGCAAACTCAGATATTAAGGGTCAACAGAGAAAAGGATACTTCTTCTCTGTTAACCATCCCTTCTCAGCCACTCCCCCTTCCCAACAGCAACACACCTGATGGAAAACATGAACCCTGTGTCTTCAAAAGTAGCCACAATGTCCATTTCTTCCTCAGCATTTTCTACCAATAGTAATTATTTTATATACTCTTAGCAGACTTTTACAACTTTCATCTTTGTAAAGAGGGCAACAAAGCTAGTGATCAGTGTGTCTGAGATCAATAAGTAGCTGGACTCATACTCAAACTCTGACATCTCTATCCTGAGGCAGAAGAGTAGAATGGTTAAAGCTAAGGGCTGAAGACGAGATTTTCAAAGCGCTTCAGCATTTTGGGCAGCCAGATCTCTGCCTGTGCAGATGTTCTAGGAAAACTGTCTAATAATATATAAGGTGAAATATAGAGGTGTTATATTTTCAGGCACTGTGTGTAGAGGAGGCAGAGAGAATCCTGGAGAGAGGAATGTGGTGTCTTAGATCACTCGCATTCTAAAAGTGTTTAAGGATATCTGTTGACTAATATCACCCTCCAAACTGCACCTCCTTAAGAGAAGGATCCCATCAACCCATTGCTACCAAGTGTTACAGCACAGGGTAACGAATCCCCAACTCATTTTTAGAATATTTCTCTTCATTAATTAAAAAAAAATCTCCAGTACTTTTCAATGAAAAGCAGCAGCTATGGTGAGAAAGCTACCGGGCAAAGAATAGCCTGTCAGACATGGACAGCCTGTATTCTATTAAAAGAATTATCCTTCCCAGGAGAGGGCTGGAACAAAATGCTAACCAGAGGAGGGGGATGCAGGGGGCCATCGATAACTGTGACATTCCTTGTCTCAGTCAGAAATTCCCATAAGACTAACTTAGATATATTTTCATTGCATCTCTAAATCTCTCTATTGCCTCCTTTCTATTTGGAAAATGCACCAACATACCATGCTAGTACCTCTTTTTAAAACTAAAATCCCTGCCCGGTTGTGCCTCAGTTTTCTCACCCCTTCCAAAGAAGAGCATCGGAAAATTGCCTGTGCTTTGTCTCCATTTCTTTACTTGTATTCGCACTCTCGCTGTTCCCAATGGTTTGTAGGACCTACCTGGATTCATTCCCATCACTCCACCCCTCGTCGTCTCAGCAGTGACCTTCACGTTGCCAAACACAAGAAACATTTTCTGTCTCCTCTGTTGAAATGTTCTGAACAAAACACTTTCCGTCTCCTCTCGAGTCCTGTAACAATCTCCTACATGGAATATCTCCCCCTTCTTTTATGAGTCGCTCGTCTAAGTTCTTTTCCTTGCTTTTCCTAAACTTATTAAGTATTCCTTAAGGGGTTGCTTGGGACGTGTTTCACCTTTCTTGATGTGACTCCAAGTGATTTAATTATTTAATTCCTTAGAGATCTGGATGCTATACTTCTTCACTTATATGTATTTGTATATGTGTATTTTCTCTGTCTGCCCCACCGCTAATTTGCCAGCTGTACTTGGAAGCCAGATGGTCATTCCAGGCTTCCCATTCTCAGGGTAGAACTTCTATTCCTTCCTACAGTTCTTTTTCAAGCATCAGGAAATAACAACCAGCTACTTAGTTGTAAAAGCTAGAAATACAAATGCATTCTATATTTGTCACTGCCCTTCTCATCCTCCACATCTGATTCATCTAAATTCCAATAGTTTTATTTTCAGCATTAATCTCAGGCCTTTCTCTCATGCTTCACCCTCCCTGCACCACCCTCCCTCACCTACCATGCTCTCCACCCTCACCACCAAGGCAGATGGCATGTTGATCTGACTCCATTGTCACCTCATCCCCACTAATTTTCTTTACAACAGCTAAAGTAATTTTTGAGCATGTAAACTATATCCAACTGTCCTCCTAGTTCAGTTTCTTGGATGTGCTCCCAATGCATTTAGAAGCAGTTCCGGACACCCACAAGATTCAAAATGCTCGTGTCTCAGAACCTCTAATCATTTAGTTCATCCTAGTTTTTACTCATTAGTACATTCCAGCCATCATGTAAATCTTAATTATTCTCAATCTCATCTTCCTGTTTATTTCTTCTGTAGGGCATAAGGTAGGCCACAAAATAACCCCTTAAAAGAAATCCAAATTCTTATCTCTGAGCCTTGTGCATTCTGCCCTGTGTTGCAAACAATAGTTTGCAGATTCAATTAAAGTAAGCATTTTCAGATGGATAGCAGATTGTCCTGGATCACCCAGGAAGGTGCTAAGGTTTCTTAGAGGAGGTAGGCTGAAGAAAAGAAAGCAATGTAACCCACGGAGACAGAGACTCAGAGATGCACCCAAAAACCAAGCAATGCAGGCAGACTCTAGAAGCTAGACAAGGACAAGAATGGATCTTCTTCTAGAGCCTCCTAGGAACGTGGTCCTGCTGATCTTTTGATTTCAACCCGGTGATGCTTATTTTAAATTCATGGCCTTCAGAACTGTAAGAGAATGAATTTCTACTGTTCAAACCACCGAGTTGGTGCAAATGCATCCTGACCCAGGCTCGGCTGGATTATTTGTGATCATTTTATGTATTTCTTTGCTTGTATGCTCCCTCAATTTGTGAGCACTATGAGAAGAGAGAACACATATGTATCTAATGTTTGTGATTATATGCTTAGCAGTCTGCTGCTGGTAGGACTTCAATAAACATATTTTGCACAAACTGATTAATGTCTCTGATTCAATAAATAGTTGCTCTTTAAACAAGTAATCGAAGGGCCTAAACCCAGTCTTTTGCCTAAGGCTAAGGAATATCTATGCCAACAATCAATGAGGCATCCGACATTTTTTTCCTGCCTTACCTCCCTCACTGATAATTCATTCATCCACCTCCAACAGATGCATCTTTCTCCAACATCACTATTCAAAATGGCTACAGTCTGAGAATTAGTGAAAGCCCTTCCAAAATTATTTGCCTGATTCCCTCTTGCCCTTCCCTAATCTGATCGCTACACAGCTATTGTATTGGATGCACATTGTAAAATACAATTGACCACATATTGCTTAAAGCCTTTCAGTGAAGTTTCTGACCAAAATCCTTAACACAATCTACAAAGCCCATTAACCATTCCTCCTTGCTTTGCCAGAATTTACCACAGCATCTGTCCAGTCTCTTCTCAGCTCTGTGATGACACCAAGCCCTAATTATTTACTTTAGCCCTTTTCTCTACAAAGCCTTGAAACCTCTCTTTCCCTGACCATATTCTCTCTCTCACTCGCTCTCTCTCTCTCTCTCTCTCTCGCTCTCTCTCTTTCTCTCTCTCTGCCCCCCACCCCCATGTATGTGTGTATGCCCTCTTTAGTAGACCTTCTTAACAGGATAGAAATTTTATTTTTAAAAATCATTACTGTAGTTAGAAAGTTAGCAGTGTCTGGTAGAGTAATAAATTCTCAGCAAAAATTGTTAGTGAATGGTGACTCCAGTAAAAATAATGCTTTATACAGAAAAGTGATTTTTAATCATGACTTAAAATATTTCAGCATTTTATATACTATTGCATATTACACTTAGGAATCCTAGAGATCCTGTTATAAAGACAAGATACTCTGTTTTGTTTTGGTTTTTTTTTTTTTTCATTTTACAAGATTAAGAAGTGGTTTAAATAAGTTAGCTAGCTATAATAATACAGATTACAGGGGCTGGAGAAATGGCTCAATGGTTAAAGCACTTGCAAGTGCTAAGTACCCAGATTCGATTCCCCAGCACCACATAAGCTGGGCGTGGTGGCACACGCCTGCAATCCCAGCACTCAGAAGGCTGAGACATGAGGATTGCCATGAGCCCAAGGTCAGCTTGGTCTCCACAGTGAGTCTGAGACTAGGCTGGGCTACAGAACAAGGCCCTGTCTCAAAAAAATAATAATAATACAGATTATAAACATTAAAATGTGAAACTATATTGCATACGAATGCATGAAATACACTTACATTGTGAATAAACACATTCTTAATGTGTGAGAACACTGTATCAAGCAGTGTGCTAAACTTATAAATTAATCAATTCTTTTAATCTAGAACACAACTCTAAAAATTTCATTGTAGTATTATAGTCCCATTTTACAGATGAAGACATTGATCTCTGGTGGAGTGATAGTCTCAAAAATAACTGTTGCACAGAAAAAAAGACGACTTTGGCTTAAGTCTGTATTATTTTACAGTCAAAAATTCTAAACCACTCATTTACGAGTTTCTCAATATTGAACTGTTTCAGATAAATCAACAAAGTATCAACATGATGTAATAAAATCAATCAGTTCCTCATTCACTACAGTTAAAAAAAACCACTACAGATGAAAGTGATGTTTCCCAAGTCCCCTGCCATATTTTCACATTTCCCAGGTAGAGATAACTATTTACTAGAACTTATTTGGCCCCTTCTGTATTCTTACCTTTAGTACAAATGTTTACATGTCTAAAAAACATGTCACTGAAAATGGGCTATATACACGAATGCTATCCAAATATCTATTCATTTGGAAAATTTCTTTATGGTGTGCTTTTTTGAATATAAGTAACTCTCCTTTATATATGCTGAAAATAACTTCACTACAAAATTAAGTTTATGCCAAAAATATTAATCCTTTGAGGGGATAGGGTTTTTCTGTTGTTCTAACTATAAAAAAGGAGTAATTTCTGTGTCTCTTCTCCTCTTCCTGGATTAATTATCCCAGGGAAGCATTTAGGTTTCAAAAAAAGACATATCCACTCTTCGTCGTCATGCCAGATGCAAAGACGGCCTTTGGTCAATGAGCAGGTGCTGTGGAAAGGTCATCTTTGGAAAATTCCCCAGAATCCCAGATATATTAATTTGTCCTCCGACAACACCAGAATCCTCCTGCATACAGACAACTATTTCTGCCATATGTTTTTAATCCCACAGAAGGCTAACCTAATCTTCAAGGAACGTTTCGATAAAGTATTTTTGAGAATACTTGGAAAGCAAACTTTCCAAGAAATCAAGCTTATTTCTTAATTAATAGAAAGAATCGGTGAGTAGGGAAGTAACACTATTTTTGGCAAATCGGTGGGATTTTTGCCACAAAGAAGCCTCGGTTGCAGAATTCACAGAACATTCCTTTAAGTCTGCATTTTCTTCACTTGGAGGGAGATAGCCTGCATGTCGAACAAAGGAAATGGAGCAGACAGTTTGTTTTCCATTTTAAAAAGTATAAAATAGCTGTACTTAAAATCTCCTATATAATTTGGTTATTTTGAATTTGAGGTGTTGTATCATTAATTCACAAACTTATAATATTGTAAAATGGAGTGTCTATTAGTTATAATATTTTAATTGTGACTTTTGGCTAATGCAACTTCGTTAGTGGTTCTTCCATATTCTACCAAAGTGCACTACTGCTCGTATTAAGTGAGGCAACGGTGTATGGAATTGAATGATTACTGCTAGGAATACAGAGTCAGGCTTCAGCATAGTTCTCTGCATAGTTGCATATTTGTAAAAACATGAAGAAAATAGAATAACACCAAAAACAACAAGTACTTTCTTTATAAACTACCAGTTTGAACTGAGCATTGCTGAGCTCTTCTTCAGGTAAATTACTCCTTTTCTTTGTATGGTAACATCAAGTTAAGTTTGAAGGCTTGACAAAATAAAACAAACAAGAAGAATAAAGGAAATTTCCACCCATCATTGGTAAGTCAATGCTACTATAATAAGGATATTTCTCTAAAGAACTTACAAAAACTGCTTTGCGGTATGTCTGTGGAAAGGCCTTTGAAAAAGTCTAGACATAGCTTTGCCATGGAGTAGGGACAGACAAGTCATTCTGCAAAAGTCAAGCAGATCTTACTTAATATCCCCAAATCACTTACACGAGTGTGTGGTTCAAGGCAGCTACAGGTGGAAATGTGCAGGGACCAGTGTTTGCTCTGGTCTGGGGTGTTTTTATGCTAATTCTCCACCTCCTTCCCCGCTATCCCTCTTCTTCCCCCTTTCTTTTCCTTACAGTCAAAAAAAAATTCCTAATGGAATGTTGACTTGGTGATCTCATTCCAAGGTCCTGTCTATTTAGACACAATAATTTGAAAAGGAAATAAAACTGGTCATATTGGGAAAGGAAAACTAATAAAGAGGTTTCACTCTGTCACTTAAAAGGAATAAACTGAATTAAATCTCTGTTTCATTCCCAAACTGGTTTGCGTGTGGAGGCCAAGCCTGGCTAGTAACACAAACCCAACACACTGGAATTCTATTCCCAAGAGACTCAACGTGCAGTTGAAAGGCTCTAATATTGGGGTTCTGCATTCATGGCTGATTTGTAGTCATGTCTCGGGTGGAGTGTGACAGCTGTCGCACAGCTGGCTAACATTAAAGACTGCTGAGGACACTCAATAGTGACAAACAGCCCACTGAATTTTAACTGTGAGGTTGATAAAGTAGGACAAATGGAGTCCAAAGAAACTTCAAGTTGGAACAGAGCTAAAGTTTTCAATCCACGTTCCCAATATTAATCAACAGGAGTCAAAAAAGCGTGATTAACCATAGAAATTTAAATTTACCGGTTTACCATATGAGGGATCTGGAACTGTCTCCTAAGTACATATGGAACCAAGAAACCCAATACTTAGGAAAGATAACTTCTTAAAGGGAATGCATTTTTCGTGAAATTTAGTGCTCTGTGTATTTCCTTGTCATTAGAAAATAATTTATTTAGCACCAACCTGTATCAGACACTGTACTGTTATTTACTATAAAACCCCATTGAATTATCGTAGCATTCCAATGCACTCTTGCAAAGAGAAATAAAAACTCTTAGCAATGCTCCATTTGAGTAGCATATAGAAGGCACCACATGATTTCCAGTAACACTAATGGAGATGAACCTCAGAGATAAAATATAGCAGCAATCAGGTAGATTTTTTAATCTACCATAGACAGAAAAGAGCTGTTGAACTGAAGCTGAACCCTGACAATTCCATCACTAATTAGATACTAGACAGTATTAGAGGGACAAGCTTCCTCCATAACAGTTGTAAGAAAAAGGTCTTTACAGAGAAATAAATGTATTACAAGGTAAGCGGAAATGAGGGAAAGTTTCTTTAATGCGATCCAAAAGGACTTGATTTGGAAATGAATAAAAAATGAACGATGCTATTCTGACCCCCAAAATATTTGCTTTTTGATCTTTCAATTCAGATAAAATATTGTTTTGGCTAAAGTATATTGAATCACTGTTTATTACATGAAGCAATAGAATCTAAAATACCCAAAGTGTAGTCATTTCTCCCAAATTGATCACTACACAGTTATTATTTATGGTCATGATGGAAGATTTGTGTAGAGGAAGACAATTCTGAGTAAGGAATGTCTGGGTCCTCTTGACCACCATAAATAGTGTTTTAAAAAGTAGGCTTCAGGACAAAAGGAGAGCGGGAAAGCCCCTGTCATTTTGACAAGAAATGTATGTGCACAAAATGCTCAACTCCATTGTAAACCTTAAATTCTGCACTTGTACATATCAATAAAATGGGGGGGGTACGCTTCAGATAAGTCAAATATACCATGATGGTTTCTCCAATGGACTTTACTAAGCAGACAAGTCATCTGTTAATAATTTCAATACTTAATACATAAGAAAGTTAGTACTTCGTACGATGACATGACCTGCCTAGCTTTCCAGAATCAAGATTTTCTTTGTTGAATCTAATGGTTTCTCTGTGATCATTTGTGACCTGTCTCAACCACATCTACACCCTTTTCTGAATCATAACCAAATATTTAAGCCTCTGATTAATTTACTCATAGCCAATTCAACCTAAATGTTCACTCTTCTGAGCCAGGTATTTCTACTCTGCAACCTACTGCTTTTTTTTTCTTTTTTCCTTCTTGATTTCTCATGAATGTTGTAATGAAAAAAAAATTAGTACTAAAAGAAAGTTTTAGCAGTTACATAAGATACATTACCTATACTATGTATTTTATATACGACCTAAGATAGTTCCTCTTCACTCAGAAAATGAGGCTGGTGGGGAAGCAGGAGACAGATCTCCTGGTAGACCCAACTTCTAAGTTACCTCTTCATGACAGGAATGATGTCACTGTGCAAAGTTATTTGTCAAAGACAGTGTGAATTGACATTCTGCCCGTTTGGAAAGACTCTAGTTCCTAAATCTGATAATGGTATCAGTGTTTTGGTGGCATGGTCATGAAAAAGAAGGCATGTTGTATTTTATGCCTATGTTAGATTAAGATTATCATTCTAACAGTAACAGATCAAAGGCAAAGGGAAATATTTACTCATAATCTAAAGCAATTGCTACATTGGATTTTGGCCTGAGTGCTACACTGTTATTAAGACATATACAAGTTATATAACTTAGATATCTTAGATAGTAAGAAAGCAATATATCCTGCATATTCTGTTGGGACCACCATTCATGACCAATAGAAGTTCAGCTGTCTCAAATTATAGTGATATACATTTATAGGCCAAAAATTCTATTAGTTGGAAAAATCATAAGGAATTCTACCAATCTTCTCTTCAAAATCTTTGAAACCTAATACTGATTCATGGACTTAAGATACAATCCAGCCAATTGTTTAAGAAGTCGATGCCTTATGAAAGAATTAGACGTCATTGTTTATCTTGGATAATTATCTCAACAGTCAGCAGCCTTTGATACCGTTGAACCTAAAGTCTAACTAATGTGACTATGATGTTTGTAAGAGATTAACAGATTGCGTTATGGTGGCTTCTTTCAAGTGTGTTGGAAGAAATCAAGAATGATTTGCTGGAAGATGGCTTATCTGTCTCGAAGATCAGTTTATGACTCTCCTAATAATCACAAACGCAAAGCTGTTAGGAAAGACATGAGTGATGCTATTGGGTGGCAATTTACCATTGTCTCAATGAGTAGCAATGATAAATCTGACATTGTCACTACCTGCTTCCTATTCTTCTCTCCACATAATGTAGTTTCCCTCCGACTCTATTACATACATTATTCACCATTGGATCATCAGAACTTTCATCTTTTCCATGAAGTTTAAGTAGGAGAGCGACGTCTGACTCAGTAAGTTCTTTGTCTAAAGGATGAGATGGAAAAAAGTCACTTGGGTCATATGTCTATGATGTTCTAATACGTATTTGGTTAAGTGTGTTCTGATACACTAGCAAAATGTTTAATCAAATGTGAGAACAATATACTTATTTTGTCTTAATACACAAAAAATGATCCCTTTGTTTAAGATACACGTTTTCCCATATTTCTCACATTCACATTAAATAGAACTCTCACAAGCACCCATAAGAGCTAAACAAAATGCACTATTATTGCAGTCCAGGTCTGTGTTTATGGAAAGTCTATGGCTTTTTTTAATAGTCTTTTAAGACATTTGCGTTTATGATCAATACTCATGTTTGTCCCAAATGAGCTCCTCCGGTCGCAGTCTTCCTACTAATGTGGAATCATGATTTCGCACTTGGTTTCTTGTACCATACTGCTAAACTTGAAATCTGTTTACTTCTCTCGTCAGGGGAATGCCCTTCAGCAAGTAAACTGCCATCTCTATCTTGCCTCATCTGCAAAATGAGGATGACAGCACTCCCTACCTCACTGGGTTATTAAAAGTTGGATAAAGATATCATTATAAATTAGACATATTTATATATTGTTATATTAAGAGGAGCGACATGCTTACACGGTGCTTGGTACGAAGTAAGTATTCAATAAAGGAGAGTGGCTATTTTTCATCTGGACCTGGTTTACGTTACACACGTTATGTAATTAGGTTTCCTTTCTCACCAGCTTTATCTTGCGGTTAGATTTCTCACTCTCGATTTGCCCATACCAGTACCTCACCCTGACTCATGGTACTTCAGAAACTCCTTAAAGGTACAGACTACAGCTTTTGGGTTTCGCACCTAGTCTGTCGTATCCAACATTACGGGGTAAAATACCAAGAATTCATTGGAACAGGTTGACTTGTTTGTCCCCTGATAAGTTGTCCGTCAGACACCCTTTAGTGTCTTGTGAGATGACTCAATGTTATTCCTGCGATTTATGGAAAGAGATAGTACAAGCATCATGACTATAATTAAGTCATTAAATCCTAACGGATATGATCTGCAATCTAATTCATTGCTTTGTACTCAGTAAATTATTGGACAGAAGGAAAAAGATCAAGTACATATATTAAGTGAGATACCAACTAATAGACTCTGATACCCAAACTATAAACTATTATATTCAAATTATTTTTCTGCGTAATAATCTACATTGTCAGCAGGAGATAGAGGAAAGAAGTATCAAATTACAACTATCACTGCGCTATAGCCAAGAATCCAGTCTGCCAAGCACTCTCTGTCTGTTACTCTGCTATCTGGGTAAGTCTGAGACAACAGCCCAAGGTAAGTACTATTAAAACATGTGGGACACTTCAATCAATGCAGAACAGGTAGATCAACAAAAAGTGATGCTCAGCAAAAGTCACATCACTTTACTCCTTTCGTTTGTTGTTGTTGTTGACTTGTTTTTGTTTCGTGTCTGTGAAAGAAAAGTAGATCTTCACATGGTGTATAGGGTGTATCTTCAAACTTAAGTGCTCAGTGATTCCAACCGTGATCAGGCAACGAGAAGCAGAATACATATTATTTTCCAGCTACTTATGCTCATATGGTCCATAGGCATAGAAAAATAAAGTGGGACTGAGGAAGGAAAAACAGAGCCTTGGAGGAGACCCCTCAGCTACCCATTAGGACCGACAGTAAATGACTTCAGTAAGGAAAGAGGAGCTCCTTTGCTAATTAACCTTATCTCTCCAAGGTTAAGCCAGGTAATTTAGATCTAAAAACAATGATGGAAAAACATAAAAAATAAAATTGTATGTTTTTATTTAAATACAAGGTTTGCTGAAAGATTCTCTCGGTGTTTCATAAATCCAATAATGTCACAAGTGTGTTAGAAAGTTCTAGTATTCCAAGTAACTCACAATGATTTTTTTTTCACCTAGACGATAATTGACAGCTCACACCCATGATTGATATATATTCTATTTTTATTAGGCAATGTCTAACCTTATTGGAAGGAGTGAGACGGCAGGATGTTTTTTTTTTTCTCGAAACCAGGTTTATGCTTGCTTTTGTTTTTGGAAGATTAGGAAGTTAATATATGTAAAACCCTTCAAACAGTGGTAAGCATTCAAGAAATGGCAGCTGCGTTAAATATGCACGTTTCCTTTTTCTTTATTGGGATATGTTCAGAAATTCACAAATATTTCTTAGTGAAACTTCTTAGAGAAACTTCTTTTCATAGACAAGGTTTCTCACCACTAAATTCTCCCTGAGGCAAATAAAAGCTCGAACTGGAAAAACAGGATCTGACTAAATTCTTTAGAGGATTTCACAATCAGATTTAGCCCACGTAATGCATAATTCATGGTTCTGAGTTCCTATTTCGGCAAAGACAAAAAGCCAGCTATTAGCCTTAGCGATATTAATATAAGTAGTAAAATCACTTGTATTCCTATGTAGCCTTGGATTGTCAAATCTAATTGCTGATTTGTTTAAGTAAGTTTATCTGCCTTGATTATCTCTTAGGAAAATGAAGATTTTTGCTTAAGTTTCCACTGAAATGCACAGGTGCTTTTAAAATTTAAAAATCTGGACAATCCAAACACAGATACGTATTTAATGCCACCAGCTCGGATGAAAAGTATCCAGGAGGCAGGATAGCATAGAACTAAAAAATGGTGGTGGGATCAGGCAGAACTTAGCTCTTCGAATAGGACTGCAGCCTTAGACACATTAGTTACTCTCTTTCTTATTCACCTTCCTCATTTCCAAGGTGAGGACAAGAATAGGTCAGAGTTCACGGAGTGGTTTGATACGATCAAACGATGTAAACTAGTCTTGGATCTTGTAAATGGCTAGCTAAACATATTTGTTATTCTTCAAGTGTTGATGAAGTGAAGAGTATCGCAGGTCATTATAGCTTTGAACAGAGAATTATTAACCTCACCATCAATTCCTTTAATAACAGAAGAAAAAAGACTCCATCTATTGTTCTTATATGCAGGTGTTTACTTGGATTTTGTATATTGATATTTGCCTGGATGGAAGTACACATGCATATATAACTATCGTGGTGTACAAATGGTGTAATCAAAAAGGCAGTGAATGCTTAATTTTTTTACTTAAAATTTTGTTAGTGTTAAATGCATGTTATTAATCCCCCCAGAGTTCTTCCTTGCTCGTCATTCTTACCTGATTGTTGTTACGAATTTCTGAAGCGATCTTGGAAATCCTCTCAAGGAGTGTGTTGGCTGTGCTGTTGTGTCTGCCTGGAGGTCCTGAAATGATTCAAGCAGATTTTTCTCCTATGGCCATTTGACTTCTGGGAAGAGTCAGAATTTGCTTGATGCCAGATATGGTGAATAAGATAGATGAGGACACACTATACATTTTTTTCAAGCCCGCATTTCTATCAGGTGACATGCAGCAGCAGCAGCATTCACGATATTTTTGATCAACTGTCATAAAGCCCCAATAGATGACTGAGAACTGCTTTAGAGAGTGGCAAGAAAAATGGGACAAGTGGGGGAGGGGTGTTGAGAGGGAGTGACAGCAATGCATCTCTTACTGCGATAGCTTCTTAAATTTAAATATTTACCATCAGCTTGGAACACCCCTTGTGTCCACAGTCATATGTAGCATTTCAAGGTGCACTGATATATACAACATGTAAATTATTGGTCTGCCTGCAGCTTCCTTTGAACAAATTTAGGATCCTGTTTCTGTGTCTTCTGAACTCAGGATTAGCACAGCATGTTCTCATTGCAAGTCAAATTTTCTATGATCTCATGTTTTCTTACAGCTGTTATAGTACCTATCAGCACGTATTTTTGGCCTATTACTGTTTATTTGATGTCTTATATTTAAATCTGGGACACTTAACTTTCAAAAGAGCTTCCTCTTGCCATAAAGATTTCCAATATATCAATTTTCAGACATGTTAATCATGTTGTAAGGTCCCTTCCAAGGCTGTTGTGCTTACGTGAATAAAAAAAAAGTAACCGCCTTTGCTAAAAGTTTGTAAAAATCCTCGAGGATTGAAGAGGCTCCAATTACTTCCATATTGATTAAAAATGACATTTGAATACAATAGGAATGTAAGTTTGAGTGACCTAGCAATGTTAGGAAAAAATAAGATCTTCTACTTTGTAACAAAGCCGATGGTACTAACCTATCTTTCCAACACAGGAGTCTTAGGTTGTTTTTCCATTATGGTAATGTAGGGGTGATACCAAATCACGTCTATTCTTCTTTTTAAATAAGTTCTGCCCTGCCTGCTCCCCACACCCTGCTAATCCTACTACACTTCTTCATGACCAAACACATTTAGCTATCTAGATAACTCGGGTTTGGAGTACATGTGTATTTTCCAGTAGATAAAATATAAGTGGCCCATATTGAGCACACAATTCTGATTATATAAAGACCTTGCCCTCATTAAAGACACTAACTGGCCTATATTTCATCAAGATTAATTGAATAAATTAAGTTGTTGAATAAATAAGAGTTTTAACGTCCTCCTAGGGTAAGGCAAACCCTGGCTATTAATGAAGTTATAGCATTCACATTCCTGTGCTATTAACAATGAGTGTGGAGTTAAGACAAGACAGTTGTAAAGTCTTCACGGTTCTGTCTCATCCTGGATATGTTTTGTGTTTTAACTGTCATTACATTTTTTTAAAAATTATGCTTAAATCCCATTGTTTCAAATTCACTATTTCTCTCATCATTTATAAATATGCTAAGTATTTCTGGTATGGCTCTCATTCCTGAGCTTTCTGTGAAGTTCATTGTCCTCACTCCATTTTATTTCCTTTTTTTGTTGTTGTTTTACTTATCATCTGTTTTTCCCTTTAGACTTTCTTTTCCACTTATTTCTGAACTTTCACTTAAGGCAGAATTCCATTATAAAAGTGGAATTAAGTCAAAAGCCTGAAATGTATATTCTCACCTAACTCATTAGAAAACAAAACAACAGAAGAATGTAATACAGCCTAAATCTGTGTCAGGGAGACTCTAAATTTTGCTGGTGATGTACAGATGAATTTCAATGATTTCAGGCCAGGATATAGACTATATATAATAATACAATCATAAATGTATATGAATATGATTACAGAAAAATCAATGCAAATAATATAAATATAGTAATGGTGCACGGCACGTGTTTAAAATATATGAATAAATATAAACATCTTATACTATTCATATTTATTTATATAATTGAAGTCGTTGCTAAGATAAATAGTATAATTTCATTCTAATATTAAGAGATGATATAATTGTAGTACTATTAAAGGATTTATTCCAGGGACAATGTCTTCTTTTATGTTACTTTTTCATTTTATTGAGATACCTGCCAAATGTAAGTCAGCCATTAGCAGATACTCCCTTCATCCATTGGTTTATCCACTCATTCTATTATCAAATTACGATTTTTTTTTAATGCTGAGAACTGAGGACACAACATAGAACAAGGCAGCTATGTTTCTAAGCCCTTACCAAGTCTGCATTCTCGGGTGGTAAAAGCAACTTTCTCAACTCTTTCTACCACCCAATCCTTTCTCCTTCCAAGAAGAGGGTGGTTTATCTGGCTGATGCATCCTCCGTGAGCCTAACCCGCCATATTCATTGTTCTCTCCCAATTTGCCCCATCTGGAACATACTAGCCTGAACACAGCATTGCGCGTTAGGAAGCTCTTGGTGGCCACACTTCAAAGCCATGGCCTCCAGTCCAGCATGGAATAGTAAAGTTGGAGTTTTCTTTCCTAACTCAGATGAGAAAGAGGGCTGTTCTTAATGGATCTTCTCAAACAAAACACCGACCGAGAAAAGAGAGAAGGGACAGGCTCCAGACAAGCTAAGGGCTACTCACCATTGTTTCTGGCTGTCCTCGACCAAAGTGCAGACTGAGCGCCCTTCTTTTTAGGGCAATCATGGGAGCCTGTGGTGAAATAGAGCACCCTTCCTGTGAGTGGGGAGCTGCCGTGAGCCCAGGACTGTGAATGACGATAACGATTAGTATTATTCTGCTGGGCTGAATCTAACTTGATGTGCAAATGAGAAACAAAATTTTGTCATTTTAAACCCATTAGATCTAGGGGTTCTAGGTCATGTGTGCAGATAGTCAGGCAGAGATAGATCTTTCAGAGGAAGTGTAACAAAGTGACGCGTGGCTGAGCCTAGGGGTCAAAAAGAGCAGCTCTCAAGCAAAGTTGGAAGATTATTTTAGACCTAAACTGAAGAAACAGCTGAAACAAAACTCCTTCTTAATTAAAAAGTGGGGATTATTCAAATAACTGATGGAATCTCGGCTTCATTAGGCTTGGAAAGAAAAGGACAGTGGCCCTGAGTCCCTCATCCTGTCTTTACATTATTGCAGATGTCAAGGAAGAAATCAGCACTCTTGGGAAGTCAGCATTGACAAACTTTCTTGATCTAGAAAACATGCTTCCTGTGGATTTTCTTTCAAAGAAGACAGAGTTAAGAATGTCTAGGTCTAAGTGCAGAAGACAACTTAGGAAAATAATTTCCATAATAGAAAGCTATCATCATTTGAGTCCAAATACATAAGACATCGTAATGATAAATAAATAGTATATGTAGTTAGTGGAGACAGTCAACTTCCATCCGGTCCAGTATACACACAGTTTTCTGGGAGACTAAACGTGGAGGTCTCAGACACTTAAGCTTCACCATCCTTACAGGCAACTCACCGTGAGGTATTTTTCTGACTTCCAATCTGTGGTGATTTCTCATTGCCCATTTCAGTGTTCTCAAGCTTTTGAAAAGTCAAGTTTTCTTTGAGGCATACAAAAGTGGCATGATGGCTCACTGCTAACTAAGACAATTACAGGAAATCTGCCTAGTCCATCATCCCCCAGAAGCCAACAGACCACCAAGTCACATAGATATAATTCAGACTTGTTGGATCGACACAAATGTTCTGTCACAGGAGCTCCCTATAGGCATTCATAGACCCATAACTTACATAGCAGCAAGCAGGACATGTCCCTCGACCAAACAGTGTGGCTTACTATTCCCTTTTAGTGTGTGCTGAGTAAGTTCTTCAACTGTGAATTTCTAACTTCGTTCTTTTCAATGATTGCAACAATTATGATTTTCAAATTCCTGTTTGAATGGTTTTTATTGTATTAACTCTAGGTTTCAGAACTTTTCATTCGATTAATCAAGTATTTTTTATGCTCCTTGATTTTTCATAGTACTCTATATTGCATTATTTTTATTTGTAGATTATTTTTATTTGTAAAATGTAAACTCCTTTTGAGGAAATTAGTCCTTGCTGGTGGTTGCACGAATGTTTGCAGCTGGAAGGCTTGTCCTTCCCTTGAAAGGGAAGCTGAGCTAACAGGAAAGTAGAAATATATGTTTTTATGAAATCCCTGTGCTAACATTTGACTTTCATAACCTTGAAAATTTTTTCCTATTACAAAACAAGGTTGACTAAACTTTTTAACCCAGATAATTTTGAAAAAGTATCTGTAATCTTATCAAACAAATTCTTGTTGTTGTTAATCTTTTAAATTTCCTATGGACTTTGAGAATTCCTTTTTGTGTAGCTATAAAAATAATTTTTGTTGTTTATGGAAAATTGCATCTATTTAAAAAACAAAATAGGAAAAAACATATCTATGTTCTCATATGGTTTGACTAAGTGGTGCTTGTAGTTTTTGGAAGGAAAATACATAAAAATAATGAGTTTCTGCCACAGTCACATCAAATCTCCATGAATTTAGCCACTTTGCAAAAGTATTACTGTATTAGGCTAGTTTCAATCATTGCTTATAATTGACTATCAAATGAAAACATTATGCATTATGTTTTGCAATGGAATAGAAGACAAAACAGCCTGAAAAGGTTACAGAAAAACAATTTTATATTATAAAATGGATTTTAAAAGAAATAGATGCTCATGATTAAAATTTCAACAGTCAGAAAGACAAAATAGATTTCATTATCTAAGATAAAAAAAACAACTTCTTGGCTTCCTTCCAGAACTATTACTCGTTTGTAAGTTTTTTTTAATTCAAACAGTTCTATAATATTATAATATGCTCTGAAAATTCTTCTTTAGGTAATAGAATATTGTAATTATGACTATGTATCTGTGAATATTTGTATATGTCTAGATGGACGGGTGGTCTGGTATTCAGACAGATCTATCAGAGATACATACACCAACCTTCTCTTTGTGAGATGGTTGTGCCAAAACATATTCACATATTTAAGTCTCCTACAACTGATTGGCAGGAAGTGTGTTTTAAGGGACATTAGGGTTTTCCAGAGATAGAACCATTAGAACACATGAGAATACACACAAAGAGACACACACACACAGGGGGGAGGGAGAGAAAAAAGAGTGTGTGGTGGGCAGGAAGAGGAGAATCACAGCTAAAGAGCCAGGGAAGCAAAATGACCCAGTCCAAATCTGAGGGATGAAGCAGTAACGTAACTATCCAAGTCTGAAGCCTAGAGAAACTAGAGTTCTGGTGTTCCAGGTCAGGATAGGAAGGGGCTTTTCGGCTTCAGGAAAAAGAGAATTCATCTGTCTTCTACTTCGCTGTTCTATCAGGGGCCTCAACTGATTGACTGGTTTCTACCACAGTTGAAAGTAATTCTTCCCTTTTGAGATCACTGACACCCAACTCCCCTAGAAACACTCTCACAACCACACCACAAATGATGTTTTACCAGATCTAAGCGTTCTTTAATCTAATCAGGTTGATACCTAAAGTGAACTTTGCTCTAGGGTTTTTATTTTTCCCCATTTTATTGTTATGTATGTAAGTGCAAAACATCGAGTTTACATTGATCTTGAGTATTTTGTGCACATACATATTGTGGCAAAGTTACAAATCCTTCTCTTCTCTCTTTTCAACCCTCCCTCTCCTTCCCCCACCCCTCCAGTTTCCATGATTCTCCACATTAAGTTCAGTGAAATAGTTGTGATCTGGGTTTCTCTTATCAGAGAAACCACTAGATATCTCGCCTTCTGCTTCTGCCTCATCTCACTAAGCATGATGGTCTCAAATTGCCTCCATTTACTTACAAAGGCCTCCAACCTATCTGTCTTTATAGATGAGTAGTATTCCCTTGTGTATAAATACCACGATTTGTGTATCCATGGGTCTGTTGATGGGTATTTCGGTGTCTTCCTCGTCTTGGCTATTGTTAGTTGTGCTGTTATGAACATGGCTTTACATGTAACAGTATGTATTACTTGAGTGTTCTGTTGGAATTTTAAAGTTGAGAATTATTTTTCACTTAGAATTATTTTATCACAGTCATTGTTCTAGCAGGAAACCTTAAGGTAATTTACATGTTATATTTTTAAATTTGTCTTATACCCAGTGTTATATGGTGCTTTATTTCAATTTAGCGTTTATTTATTATAGTTGTTTACTTTGTGATATATTTACAAGTTGAGAATGCATAGTTCTTAATGTTTTTCAAGTTCAGGTAGATGGTATATAATATTGCCTGCTGTACTATATAAGCCTGCCCCCAACAGTGTTTTCACCTCTTTTTTTAATCCAACAGCAGATAATTATATGCTATATTTTAATGTTACATTGTCAAGATTTCACATTTACCTTCAGTTTGTCATAATCCCACTGATTTTTGAGATAAGGCCCATATCTGATTTCATTATAACGTTCCTGACAATGCTTTAAAGCCAAGACTTCTTTTCTTCTGAGCTCCTTAGTTGACTCATCTCTTGAGTGGACAAATTGCATCATTAGGAAAGCCTTTCATTTTGCATTTTCCCAAGACATGTTCATGAGTACCATATTTTGTGGTTCCTTACCTTTTGGAGCTTTTATTCAAAAACAGTATCTTGAGTTTGAGAAGTCTATGTTATTTCTCCAAACTCCTGCTGTGGCAACAGTCAGCTATGAGGCCGATGATGCTTACCAACAAAAAACTATTTTCTCTCTATGTCACTTGGGTTGGTCATCCACATCCACCCACAGGAATTTATTATCTTATTTATGGGAATTTTCTTCTGTTTCGTCTTTGCATATATTTCTGGTGTTTTCATATTATGGAACTCAAACAAACTAATTACATGTTTATTTTCTCTCCTTCAATCTCTGTATCTATTAACTCTCTGTCCTTTTTGGATGTACTGAAGCCTGAATATCATGGCCATGACATACTTTTGATGCTTAAAATGTTAAGTCATATCTATTCTATTTTTATTGCTGTTTTCAATGTAGGCGTTTCTAATTACGCAAGAGTACTAATTTTTAACTTTATACTTGATCTTTGCCAGTGCCTACCTCTTGATAGTCTTATGCATTCTTCATTAATAATTTGTTTCTTGTTAATTTCTTTCAAAACTATCATTTTGTCTCTTTCTCTGAGGACACAATAAAGTATTTCAAATTTTCTTCCATGTGTCAGGATGCGGAAGCTTATATTGTTGTAACACGTACTCTCTTGCTCTCTTTATTCTACAGTATATAGTCACATTCTTTTATTTTTGCGGTGCCTGTGCCAAGGTCTTACGTAAGGTATCTTCCACTTACGATTCGTCTTTGAACATATGCAGTTCTAACCGACCTACTTTTGTTTAAAAAAAAAAAGTCATGGGACGGGCCATGTGTATGACCTGCATCAACTGGTTTGTCATCTCTGACTTCTTTCTTACCAAATCTCATCTGCTTTCTGTCCTGCGGATATCATTCTACAGCAGATTAGCCAGGCAATTCCACAGGACTTACAGTAAAGTGTCCTATCATGGAGATCTTCTATATGATGATCAGGTTTTTATCCTTGGTCAGCAGTACCCGCCCAATATAATCATCCTCTCTCTCTCTCTCTCTCTTTTTTTGGTTGTCCACACCCTCATTCTTTATTGTCCCAAGTGATAAATAAATATCACTGGATGGACCTATGAAAACTCTCATTTACTTTGAGAAGAATTTATACTCTTAAGGCTCATAAATACATTGGTTTTTGCTGCTTTCTCATAATTTGACCCAAGTAATACTGTAACTGTTGTATAGTTAAAATATATAGATTATATTTTAGGATTTTTATAATTTCCAAATTTCAGTGCTTGTAAAATTTTGCATTTCTATTTGAGGTTTGTGTGCACGTGTTCTTGAGGTTTCTGGCACAGGGAAAAAGTAGATAGTAAAATTAATACAGCTTTATTTGATCATGTTTCGCAGGACATCGCCTTCTCCATTTGAACTATTTGACAACAGTTGGTTTTAGGGAATTTAGTCTCACATGTCAGTCACACAGGTGTTGCTAACTTTAAGTCAAAGCAGAAGATGTTGGTTGGAATTGGAGCTCAGCGGATGGGTACGAGGACCAGTGTAGGAGGAGAAGTGGCAGGAGATGAAGGGGGATGGAAATGGAAGGAGGAGGAGGAAAAATATAAATTGCTGATTTCAGTTATCTGTATTTCTCATTTCTCACTATGGGAATATTACCAACATTTAGAAAACTTTCTGAAGACACAGTATTATATTTCAATTCAGAAGCATGTATGTATTATAGAAAAGAGAGTTTAAACCATGAGTAACTCCATGCCCAGTATGCCTCATTTACCATAAGATGAGCTAAAATTCACATTTCATCATCTCTAAAATGAGATTGTGCCTTAAAATTGGTGGTGTGTCATATTTTAATAGAAAGCAAACAGCTCTTCAGTGGCATACAAAACAGTGCCTCATTAATGCACAATCAAAAGCCATCGTAGATTTGGTGAAGCGTGACATTCAATATAATGATATTCTTCTTCCATATCTATGTTCAAAACTCCAACCTTTGAGTATCATGTTGGTAAAAGTTTCATATTCTGAAGGACTACAGATTTTGGATTCTCGGTAGGGATGTTCAACCAGTGGCGATGTCATCACCACCATCAGAGCCAGAAAATAGACCAGTTCACACAGGGCGTTGGGCAACGGCGCGCTCTAGCAGGCCCCCGTGCGTTTCCCTAATCCAGCTGCTCTGAGGTCCTGCTCCTGCCCACCTACCCCACCAACTATCGTTTACACCATTTCCTTTCACTTTTACATCACAACTTTTGTGGGTCTGTCTTATGAGCCCTACATCGGGAGACCCTTGAGTGTTAGAAATGTTACCTATCTTCATCTCTGTGGCATCTGACACAATAGTTCATACGTTGTGAATGGCTTTTGAATTAAAATTATTCTGTCGCCCAACTCTTAAACATAGACTATTATCAGTGATATGTATTCCTTGAAGAAAACTGCCCAGTTTCAACCTCTCTCTCTCCTTCTCTCTCTTCTCCCCCATCCCCCGAGGCAGACGTTTCCACTTGGTGCTGTTTCCTACTGCTATTTGCTTCTGCGTATACAAACTGTGCAGTGTCATCTCTCTAAAATCTCCCCATGCTAGACAGCACTGAACTTTGAAAGTGGCTTCTCTCTCACACCATATTACGCTGTCTCCTTGCAAGTCTTTATGTAGTTCAACCAAATTTCCTGCACAGGTCCTCAGTCGTCTCACTCTAATCTGAACTGCTGCTCTTGAAGTCTCTTTCACGGCCTATGCTGCTTCTTCATTGCTGTGGCAAAATATCCACATCCACTGTGTAAGGGAGGAAAGATTTATTTAGCTCACAGGTTGAGAAGGTCTTACACAGGCCATTCATGGGGCAGCCGGGAACCGTAAAATCTCATGAGAGAGGCTAGAGCTTCTCACCCCATTGCAAACAGAAGCCAAGCTAAATCAGGAGCAAGATGATGTCTGAAGACTCAGGCGAGGCTGAGCTGTCCCAGGAAGGAGTTGAAACAATGATTCCTCTCCGTTCCTTGGATTACTTCAGACTGCGAGTTGCCAGCCCCCGCCCAGAATGGCTGCCCCGCCTCACTTCCTGGCCCACAAGCCAACAACACAGCATGAAAGCGCCGGCCTGGGCAACCCCCAAGCTCAGCAAAGTGACACAATATTCCCAGGTCAAACCCCAAGCATCTGCATTTTCCAGCCAAATACATGCCTTTCCAAATACATGAAGCTTTTGGATAACTCAAGATCAAAACCGTAGCACAGTCCCCGTCCTTCACTGTCATCTTGGCTGTTTCTGTTAGTCTTTTCCTATAATTGTTACATTTTTTGGACTTAAGATAGTTGTGCTATTTGGCTTATTTCTTATTTTAATGTATCATAACCTCATGATGCTTTTTTCAAAAAATATTTTTATCAGAAATATCAAATTCTCTTTTTGAAAATAAAAATTTAAAACTACGCATGAATGTTTGCCACAGAAGAGAATTCTAAGTTTGAGATGATTATATCCCAGAATTTGGAAGGCATCACTTACTTATAGAGGTCCCAATAAAATAAGATAAAAAGATCTTCAAGATTATTAGGAAAAATGAAGTATGGATGCTGTCTGAGATGTGAGTCAAATTTCTACGTAAGGCAACCAGAGAGGCAACAGAGGAGGGAAAAAAGGACACATCTGAGCTGGAAGAAATCAGATCTTCCAAATCGTCATTGATTCAACCATGTCTTGAAAGAATAAAAATTGAGAAAATCTCTTGATAACAAAATGATTGGAATTAGAGACACGTATGCAAAGCCAAAAAAGAATAATCTGGGACAAAAATAAATAAGTAAACTACCAATAGTCCCTTTAAGGGAGGGCCAGCAGCTACTTTACAGAGAATCTCTGTGGGGCTGACCGAAATCCTGTCACCTGGACCTTCTCCTGCCCAAGTTACATTTCCTTAGATAAACTTAGCTCAGCTCTTGCCCGTATCTGTCCGACTCTCGAGCATGAAATCCAGCTAAACCGGGCAGAACCACCATTTGTGCTTTCTTATAAACGACTATCTTTTCTGGCAAGTAACTAAAGCCAAGAACAAAATGGTTCAAGTACTCTTTCCAGTTGTCCTGCTGAAGAGAACTATTTGTGCTACATTAGGCAGCTGCTGTCTCTGAAATGGGATGATTGAGAAGAGCGGCCAGGCCAGTAACAACACATTTGGCTACTGCAAGTCTGCATAGCTGCTAAGTGTGGGATTCCATGAAGATACGGGATTCCATCCGAATCAATGCAACTACCCTCAAGAGTGCAGTTGTGCCTAAGTTTTCCTTAATATTCTCTGCTTTGAACATCTGAAAAGTGTCCTTACGTCCTTGGTATAATGCACATTGCAGTTTAATATTTTATAATAAATGAGATCCTCAGTGTAGTTCCCTAAGTGGTGTTTTATGTTCTTTTTCCTGTCCCACACACAATACTTCCAAGCATAGACATCAAATGATAAAGTGTGTTTAAATCTCTTGTTTTTAAAACAGATCTGATATAGATCAGCTCTGAGAAAGGATAACTCATGGCACGTGCAAATCCCATATTGAATGCTTTTCTTAAAATACTATTCATCTATTTGGGGGTTTTTGGGGGTATTTATGATAGAAAATTGGAAAAAGAAAAAAATTCTTTGCTGTCCTATGTTTAGCAAAGGAAGGTTGGAAAAGGGGTATGAATATCCTCCTCCTATGTCTTCTTTTGCTAAAGTCGAAGGGTTTTCTTGTAGGCTGGAATTTGCAGTGTGGTTCACTTAGCAACAGCAGCAGACCACCTGGGGTCTTATTAGGAATCCAGAATCTCAGGCCCCAAACCTCCTCAATCAGAACCCTCTGTTTAATAAGATCCCTAGGAGATACATATGGTATTGAACTGAGACACATTGCCTCTGGTGGTACCGCAACATTTTAGAAGGCAGAAGATGCTGATGCACTCTGTTGCTGGTGAAATGGCTGAGGTGACCATTTGGCTAAGGTTGTGACTACAAAACTTGACCACTGAAAAGTGACAGCAGTTCTTTCTTATCTATACATTTGATTTGCATGGTTTCAGTTCAGTCAATAGTAAACCAAAAATATTCAAAGGAAAATCCTGAAAATAAACAGTTCATATTTTAAATTCTGCACCATTCTGAGCAGGGATAAAATCTTGCTTGTCTCACTTGGGACATGACTTGTCCCTTTGTTGAGTGCATTCACATTATACATACCATGCACTTGTTAGTCACTTCACAGCTTTCCCAGTTCTCAGAGTGACTGTCACACTGTTATAGTAACCATGATTTTATGAATAGTGGCTCCAAATTATAATGACAGTGATACTGGCAATTTGGATGTATTGAAGACAAGTTATGAAATGCTTTCTCTATGTAAAAAGGTAATAATTCTCAGCTTAAAAAGACTTTAAATTTTATACTGTTGATTTCTACAGTATAATATTGATAGATAGCAGAGTTGCATAATTTTTTCACAGTATATTGCTACATTTGGTCTATTTTAATATTATTTATGATTAGCTTCTTGTTGTACCTAGTTTATAAATAAATTTTACTATTTATATGCATAGAAAAATCATAGATGGATAATAAGATGGACAGAGATGACCCAATGCTATGGTTTCAGGTTACTGGAGTCTTGGAAAATATCATCTGTGTATAAAAAGGAAACTACTGTACTTTGTAATTAATAAGATTTTATACTGAGATACATTAAACTATACAGTTAATTTTGCTCACTGCTTTTAACATCTACCAATGATATACAGCTGCGATAGTTATTATTGTGGTACTTGTCAAGTAGTGATTTTAAAATAATTTAGTAGCATTAGCTATTTTAACAGTAATAACTCAAAATACATGTACACATATACCCAACACTTCGTGTTGCCTATCATTAACACATCAACATACCATCTGTTATAATTAATGAGCCAATATTGATACATCATTACTAGTATGAAAGGCAATAAATTATTCAGATTTCTTTACTTTTAACAATGTCTTTTCTATTCCAGAATCTCCTCTAGAATAATTTACATTCGTTTGTTAGGTAGGTCTGTTTTGTCATCCTTGGTCTTTATTTCCAACACTCCTTTCTGTTTTCTTAATTGGAATTCAGCTGAGAGTGTTGTTCCTTTTCCAACACTTACATGATTATTTACATCCATAAATACTCATAGATACTAATTTTATTCTATGTGTTTTAGGCCATTGACATATTTATCTATTTTAGTCTTCAAAATGACTCGGATATATTATTTAGAAATTACTATAAATTGTTTCCTTGCCATCCGCCCCATAATCATTTTTTAGCTCTTTCTTGCTTTCTGGAGTCAACAAAAATTTCTAACTGAAGCAAGTAGCCAACGTTCCAATGATTTTTGCATTGTGCAATGTTCTACAGGAAGTGAAGGATGCCTAAGGCACTTTGATCCATATATGATTATCAATATATAAAAATTAGTATTAAGTACAACCTAAAGAAGCAAATTATAATCTAGTCTAGAAAAGATGGGTATTCCTAATACAGGCCCACTCTGGAAAAGGCTGATCCTTTCTTAGTAATTTAGTGAAATTTATAGCTGAAACATATATGTTGAAATAAAAGTTGGTTGGAAGAAGTCACAATCAAAACACAAAAATGGAAAAAACATATTACATATTACTGAAAGAAAGCAGAGGAGTAAAAACAAGTATAGGAAGTCCACAAGAAACCCATTATTCCATATGCCAGCTAGGGTACAAATAAATGAAAAAAATGACAATTTTTAATAGTGAAATATATATCCCTATGGTTTGGGTGTGTAATAGTCATTATAATAGTGTGCATTTTTTTAGTGGACAGAAGACAGAGGTTCAAAATTCTAAACTGTATTCAAGACCCAATAGATAATGCACCAAAATTCAACATGGCCCCCTGAGGTCTCATTTAACATTTCTAGATTTCTCCTTGTTCATGTTCTTTTCTACTTGCATTGAAATCCCAGTAAATCTCACTCCACTGAATAAAAAGTACGAAACATGACCTTTCTCACTCTCTCGACTGATTAAGAGAAATGATTTAACAGCTCTCTAAAAAAAAATAGGCTTGAAAAGTTAAAGTAGTCCCAGTTTTTTCTGAGAAGCCCAATTATACAACAGTCATTCTCACAATTTGTTTTTTTTTCTTTGTATCATATGAGACACTCCAGTGGTTGATATCATTCCAAAAGTTTAATGGCTCAGCATGGTATATTTTTATTATATTTATAGTCCATGCAAGTATGCAGCTACTCTAATTGGCTTATCTTTGCTCGGAATAGCATCTCAGGAATTCAGGTGTTTTCTGGTTTGTGGCTCCATTTCTCTAGTCATGGAGTCTTCTTTCAGAGACCAAATGGGAAAAAGATAATGGAGTTTTGTACGTGAGATGAATTTATGGGATAGACCTGGAAGGGATACTTTCCATTGCCAAAACCCAGTCACATTGTCATTCCCAATTGAAAAGAACAGAAAGTGAGGGCAGCTAACTACCAATAAGAGAGAGCAAGCATTTGGGTATTAGCCAAACTTTATTTGCCATGGCCATTAAATTCCTATCTAGTAGATTCTTCTTTTGGTTTAAAATCATTTTCTTTGACAGAGTGTACTTGCAACTGAAAGTATGAGCCAATACAGGTCTTAAGCAAAGTAACGTAGGTTTTTCCAAAGATGCTGGAGGAATAGATCAGCAGTTAGATTGCTCACCTAGCAATAGCTGAGTATCTGAGTTCGATTCTCCAGCACCATATAATCCAGGTGTAGCGGCACATGCCAGTAATCCTAGCACTCAAAAGCCTGAGATGAGGATTGTCGTGAGCTCTAGGCCAGCCTGGGCTACCTAGTGAGTTGAGTACCAGCCTAGACTAGAGACCAAGACCCTGTCCGAAAAAAAATTTTTTTCCCAAGGACAAATCCTAAATCCCTCATGCGAACATTCCAGTAACTGCAGTATAGACTAGTGCTTTTTGTTATTCTTCTTATAAAAAGAATAAAGATTAAAAAAGGTAAAACAAGTGGTAAGAACACAATTGAAGGACCACAATATCTATCAAAATAATAAAGATCTAATTCCTAAGAGACACTGCTGTTATAGAGTGACTGATCCCCTTACCACTTTCTGGCAAAACATAAACTTAGGCACTCAGAAATTTTATAAACTCTTCCCAGTTATTTTCCATAAGCCTCTTCATAGACAAATGGTTCTTATATTTAGTCATGAATCAAAACAGAGCTGACTGAAAACAAAGACGCCCAGGCTAGGACACTAGATACCAGCAACCACTGCTCCAGGCAAGAGAGACCGATGACTTATGCAATGCTGCAAGCAATTGAGGTGCAAAACTAAAATGGAAAACCACTGTCATAGGATCCGAGGCTAAAAGTGACTCTTATCTTAGGAATAACTGCTTATTTCCAAAAGTTCTTCCAGTTAAAGTTATAATTTAAATAATTAAAACATCGTCTTAAAAGAACCATTTGGAAATATCCCAAAGTACCTATGAGGATGAACTTACTCTCCCTGTGCTGAACTCATCATCCCCAGGCTTCATGTAGAAACCTTGACCTGGACCCTGGTTACATGGACAGAGTTCTGGAAAGAAAGGAGAGGCCACAGCTGACACGGGAGGCAGCCAGAACTCAGTCCCAGCTGGAAATGCACAGGGAAGAGTCAAGGGACAGCAAGTAGACTCTCTGGGGCTGGAGCAGAAACAATGAAGGAAAAATCCACAGTGGCCTCACCAAATACTAGACTGTGCTCTGTGAGCTCAAAGAGCTATGGAAATTCCAAGAAGAGAGTCATTTGGTTAGAACAGCCAAGACGACTTCATGAAGAAAGCAGAACCGGAGCCGGGTCATGAAGGACAAGTAAGATTCTGTTAACCAGGGAGGAAAAGGGCAAAAAAGTATTTTTATTTTGATGTTCTTAAAATCCAGCTGGCAAAACAAAACCCTACATGACAGAAACATTCTATTTTTTATATAGATCCACTAGGGCCTTGTATGTCCAATGTAAAACTCTTGTAGTATAATTACCAATTGTTTGTTTATATGTCTATTTGCCACATGGAGATGAGTCAACTTTTAGAAAATAGATTAAAATTTCCAGAGTACAGTATAATACGTTTAAAAACCAAAACCAGAAAAAGCTATAAATGAAAACATGCAAAAAAAAACACAAATATATATATAGCATATAAGCATAGGTATATAACAGTTTACGTTAGATAAAAATTTTGTTTCAGAAGTGGTCTGGAAATCAAAACACAAACAAAAACAGAAAGACTTACACAGTTCTCAATATCCATGAGAAGAAAAGAAATTATACTAATTTTTCATGCAAAGGAAAATTCAGCCAGCACCTAGAAATAGACTACATCAACTAATTTGTAAATAGTGCATCGGTAGAGTTGTGCACACTTTCTGCAAGGCAATCTCAGAAGATTCAGAAGATTAGCAGTTCACAGGAGCTGCCCAATGGGCAGAAACACTACAGCCTCTTTATTGAACTTCATGACACATCAATGGCTCACCCACAGAGAGCCAAAGCAAACTTGATTTTCAATATTTTCCCTGCTGCAAGCAAATCCGAAAAGCCTGGAAGAACCAGCATCATCTGAAAGGAATGTTTCTGATGTGTCTCTACACAGTTGGTTCAGCTGCTTTGATTTAATTAACAACCAGTCGATTCAATCAATTAACAATTTGATTCCATGAAAAACATTCCTTCAAAATTTAGTAATATGAAAATGAATTCACTTGCTAATATCTTAGATTTTTATCTATTCAGATTGTTGTGGAGGCCAGGGTAAGACATGGCTTTTATTTCTCCCTATTTCTTTTTTTTCCCCACATTTTATTGATATGTATACATGCAAAATTCAAGGTTTACAATGAGGTTGGGCATTTTGTGCACATACGTATCTTGTCAAGGTGACAAGTGCTTTCACACTCTCCTTCTGTCCCTTCTGTCCCTTCCCCTCCCCTCCCTCCCTCCTCCCCCACCCTACCTCCTTCTTTCACTCTGTCTTTCATCTTAAGTTCCAAAGGAGTTGTGATCTGGGTCTCTCATAGCAGAGAGACCATTCAATGTTTCACCTTCTGCTTCTGACTCACTTCACTAAGCATGATGTTATCAAGTTTCTTCCATTTGCCTATAAAAGCCTCCTATTTCTTTTTAATGGTAATTTTGCATCTTTCTGAAGAGGGACTATCTGATAACAATGACTTACATTTGTGCCGGGATTTCAGGCTTCCTCACCACCGTAACCACACTAACACAGTGCTTCCGCCTATGTAGCAGGAAGGAGATGCAATGACTTAAGTTTCAAATCTAATTGTTAACAGGAAACGGGAAAGTAAGGTCTTTTATCAATAAAAAAGTTTTGGAATCACATTAAAAACAGATTGCTTATCCAAAGTTTGCACTTAATAATCAAGTGATTTCATATTAACTGCTGAGTCCCAGACTGTTGAATCCATACACTGGTCCCCCATCTTTGGCTCCTCCAGAGTTAGTTACTACCCCAGTTCTCATTTGGCATTTCACCCTTGACCTATTCTTACAGTTTTTAACTAAGTCAGCTGTATTGATATCAAATTATTTGGTTTTTTTACCAGTACTGTGATTGAACCCAGAACCTCCCCAAGGTCAATCCCCACCCCCCAACTTTTTAAATTTTATTTATTTATTTATTTTATTTTGAGAGGGCTTCATTAGACTTCTAAGTTTCCCAGGCTGGGCTCAAACTTTCAGTTCTCCTGCCTTGGCCTCCTAGCCACCACACCCAGCTGACCTCAACATCTTTGGTTGTCCTGGATGTCACTCCAGCGATACAGTACTCAGCTTTTAGGCTGGTCTCTTGGCTGGACCAGCTTCAGTGATCCCCAAAGTGTCTAGAGTCAACACGGGATAATCCCACACCACTAAAGACTCACAAAAGATTTGTAATGAAGGGGAATCCTGGGATAGAAAAAAAGGATTACTCTACATATGTGGGACAGATATTGACACGTATCAAAGACAACAAGAGTCTCTTACCCTTAGGGTTGTGGATACATTTAGATAAATTTCAAGTGAGAGCTTGTAAGTAATATCTCAAAAGCAAATGCAAATTTCTCTCCACTTCTATTTATTTTCTCAGTAAAAAAAATAAAAAAAATCATTGCTCACCAGAGGAACACTATTTAGATCACATTATGAATTACCATGTCAAAGTAGAACTTTACCAAATTTAGTCTCTTATTCCAATACTGCAGTTCTACTTTTTCCCCAAATTCATTGACAAGATCGAACAAAGAGTCCCTTTAATTAAAGTACTGTCAATGAGTAAATAGGCTGAGTGACACTGGATGGTAGCAGAGACAATTATAAATTTACTTGGGTGTTCTATGTATGTTATATGAGCTGACTGATAGGCTTCCTGTAAGAAATAATGTAATGGCTCTGTAATAGAAGCAAGCTTGATAAAATATCAACAGATAGTATTGTGGGAAATGACTCAGGCTATCGTGACTTCAGTAGTGTCCTGTCTATTTACCTGTACTCAGACAAAAACTGAACTTGCATACCTGCGTGTTCTTATACAAAATGTGTACATGTGTGTGCACATGCACACCCACAGTTTTCTAGATTAGGCAGTAAAAACCTAAGAGTTTTTAGTAAAAAGAATATCAAATATATATATATATATATATATATATATATATATATATGAGCAAAATATACAGATGGTAATAATAGCAATGGAGACAAACATAATACACTGTGATGGTGAAAAAATCCAAACAAAATCTACTTAGTGTCCCATTCTGGCCTTCCTTGGCTTTCCATCAAGTTGTTATAACATCTTTCTATTCCTCTATTCTATATGTGCAAAATGCCTCTTAACAATTTCTAGCAAGTTTCAAAGGGGTTCTATATTACTACTAACAAAAACAAGGTAAAGACAAATGACTTATTTCTTCAAATAGGCCTTTGGCTTCCATGCACATCCTGGACAACACACAAAAACAGTAAGGTTTAGCATAGGTCTCATACCAAGCGACAACTCGTGTAGATATCAGTTTTTGTGGCCTCTGTTGTCTCATTTACATGCCCAGCAGCTAGAGCTAAGTCTTGGATAGATTCCTCTGAACTCACATGAGTCAAAGTATAATTGGGAACTTTCCTTAGAGAGGACGACCAGGTCTAGCGCTGAGGCATCCAACCTGCCATTTCATTTTAAGTATTGGTAGGTTGTGACAGCCAGACATGGCCGTAGAACCCACATGATCATTCAGGAACAGACACCACACGGTCATTCAATGGACACAAGGAGAATCCTCAAGGAATGGCTGTGCAGGAAGACAATGGGATAAGGGGGAGCTTCAAGGACCAGTTCTTTCATATACTTTTGCCAGAATCAATCACATTTAGTCACCTCTGTGACTGGTGTCCACCAGCAGAAATATCAGCACATCATTTCAGGGAAGTTGTGCTCGCCTCTGACCTCTCCTCTTCGTGTCCCAGACAGTATGACTTGCCTCTGGCCACGAAGAGGAGGTCTGTGAGCTCATTTCTGGGCAATGTTTCTATGGAATGGAGACAGGATCCTCTGGGGCTAATATGTGAGAGAAATTTTAGGGCCTTGTTTCCTAAGAGAGCTGGGAAAGACATTATTGGGTGTTGAGGAGCATAGCCTGTAGGCTTTTTGAATAAAATAATAATGAAAAAAAGCAAAATGAGAGTTTTCCCAGGAAAACTTGACTGGGACATATTTTCTATGGGTGGAGTAACAGACACCACCACTGACCTTGCTGGACAATTTTGGATAAAATCGGGAACCAAAGCTTGTCATCTGGCTCTTTGTAAGTGCAAGTTCCTATCGCCCTCTGTCCCCTTGTGTACCAAGCTTAGGCTTACCTTCCCTGAGGGTATCCCAACCTGTCCCTGATCTTCCTGGCCATGACCAAAATTAACAAACTGGTTATCTAGGCTATCCAATACGGTAGCCAATAGCCACATGTGTCTCGTGGGCTCTTAAAATGCCGTTAGCCTGAATTGTGCCGTAAACGCAAAATATGTAACAGATTTTAAGCCTCTGGTGCAAAAACACATAAAACGTCACACCAAAATTGTGTTACACACTGAAATGAAAACATTTTGAATATATTAGGTTAAGAAGAAATTATTAAAATGAATTTAAACTATGGCTCTTTACTTTTTAAAAATGCGGTTACTACAAATTTAAAAATTACATTTGTGGTTTGCATTTGTGGCTCACATTATTTCTGTTGGACCACACATTTCTTTATCCTAAGGACTCTTGTGTCTAACATATCACTTCACCCTTGACAATAGTGGGAATGAGGTTTCTCAAACAGCACATTTGATTTTAACAGGAGTTAATGGGAAAGGTATGTAGAATAGGTAGTTCCCTTAATCTAGAATACAGTTCTTCCTTCTTGGTCCTGGCAAACTCTAATTCATCCTTTAAGACCCGGATCAAATAACTCCTTCACCAGAAAGTTTTCCCTAACTCCTCAAGAAGAGAGATCATTACTCCTTTTTATACTGTCTTGACAATTTCACTCAACTCTCTACCAGGGCCCTCTAAACAATACTGGAAGGTACAAGGACTGTGTATGTCTCCCCTTCAAAGGGTGAATTTTTTCAAAATAAGAAGTCATTAAATTGGAACAAAATAATACTAGTCATACTAATTTCTTATCCCCTAATTTGTTCATTGATAAATGTACTCATCCACCCTGATCTATAGCTTTCCATGCCATTCAGCCAGCCACAGGAATTTGTCCGCCTCCCTTTGTTTTCAAATAGCCCATGAATGTAGACCATGAAGCGATATTTCTTCTCGTGAATTGCTAATTCAGCTACTCTCAATGAGCTCACCCAAAATAACTTTCGATAATATTTAAAAACAGGGTTTTAACTACATCCTTGACTCTGCCTCCTACACAAGGGTCCTGGTTCGTCTCCTTGTACCTGTGACATTTGATGTCATTCAGAGCAGCTCTGCCTGCTATTCTTGTATTATTTCCAGCCCATTTTCTAGTGCTGCCCTCCCAGCCGAGTACAAACCAAGTCTGACCCTGCTTAGCTTTTGAGACAGACGAGACCAGGTGTGTTCAGAGTGGTAGGGTTGTAGACTCTAGTGCTGTTCTCAAGGCTTTGTTGTAAACTATCCTTTTGCCTGACCACTGAAATCATGATCTTGTTTCCAGATGAGATATTCATTACATTGATTGGGTACTAACTCTCCTCAAAGCCAGTAGAATATGGGATTCATTAGGAAAATGATGACTTAATGATTTAGCAAGGATTGTGTCTTATCCTATTTCCTGACAACTAAACAACCTGAAGACTGACAAAGTCAACCTCGTCGTATGTTGAGATCAGACTGAGATTTAGGTCCTTCCTGTGGCGTTGGTGGTCTCTGTCAAATGGAGAGTTGTTCTATGTAGAGTAAAAGAAGTCTGGTCTTGCTTAGCTGCTGTAAAATATTTGCATTTTACAAATATGCCTCCCAAGTTGCCCTAATGCACAATGGGCTTCGGTAGGCTGTATCCCTTTCTAAGGACTGCTGAGCAAGAAATTCCTAACACCCGGCCTTTGAATAAGTAGGTTCCAGCCATTGTGAAGGGTGGCCTCAAAAAAGGAAGCAGCCTCAGTGTTTCTGTGAAAGGAACATACTCAAAATTCTGCTTCAATTATCAATGAGATAGAAAAAAAACAGCCAAACAATTATTGTTAAATGGTAATAGACTAAAAGTCATTGTGGAAATGTTAAACTATTTTTGGTCTTAAAAAGACATTTAATATGATCCTAAAGTGAAATGAGAAATCTAACAGATGCATATCTTTTTGTATTTAATATGAGACTTTATAACAGTAGAGCTGTAATTCTTATGTTCCTTGCCTAATTCCAATTTTTTAGAATAGGAAAATGGTAGAGTTTACAGATAAAAAATTTATTTGCCTGGAATGTTCCCAGACCTCCCACTTTGCCCGAATAACATCTACCACTTCTTTCCTTCTCAGCTTGGATGTCACCCTCATGGGGAAATCTCAAGGCTTCCAAAACGAAAAATTAAGGTCACTCCTATGTGCCTGGCTCTCAGGGTAGTTCTTAAAGCAGGTAGGTATTCAAGGAAAGATTTACTGAATGAACTAATAAAGGAATGGATGATAACCAAAAATTTAAAAAAAAATACATGACTTAAAAATTATCCCTGTTTGAAGGTAACATAATTTTACAGAAAAACTAAAATACTGCATTGCAAACAGTTAAAACTGATAAATGAATTAGGTAGTTGAAGGATTCAAAATGAACACACAGGACTTCTGATCAAGATGGCAACCTTGCATAATATCTTTTCATGGACCCACTTAAAAAGTTGAGAATAAACTCAAAAAACACTTGTTCAATGTAACTAGGGCAAGGAGGAGCACCCCAACTACTGAAAGGAGATCATAGGAAAGTCAGCAACCCCCAAAACCCACCAGAAGCTGAGACAAACAGCAGGTTAGGAAGGAGCCGCAGGCCAACTGCAAATAGCTGGGAGCCACCAGCACCTGCAAACAGAAAGCCCACCTATAACCTCTGACCAAGGTAAGCGCAGATCCAAAAATGGGAATAGACAGCAGCTGGTAGCCTAACCATCCAAAAAACGAACGTGTGGGTAGTGCATACTACAAACAACACAATGTGAGCTCCCCTTAGAAAAGGCTTAACAGACAATGACATAAGCAGGAGCCATTTTTTTAAAGAACCTGAGGCTGAACTGACTAAAGAAAGCTCAGAGGAGCACACAAGGACGTTTGAGGTCACTCTTAAACAATGCCTATGAGGAAACTGGCACAAGAGACAGTTGCAGAGAGAAGAGAAAGGGCAAGACCTCCTGAATGGTTAGGGTGTAGGGGGAGCGTCTCTGAGAGTGGAGAGCCCTCCCCTGAGGGGAAGGAAGCCAGGAAAGGCAGGAGAGCTTTGCTGAGGGGGACAGGGCGGGAGGGGTGGGGGGGCGGGGCTCAGAGGTCATCTGGCTGTTAGGTCCACCCTCACTGCCTATTCCCGGTGCAGAACTCAAAGGAATTTTGGCTCTCCCCTCCCCCAACACACACCCCCTCATAGCCATTCAAGGAAACCTCTTGGCTAGGCTTTAAGTCTCAACAACAGAAACATGGGAAGAAGACAGGGCAACAGGACACCCCCAGAGACGCCTGAGACCCCAGAAACTAATGTTACGGGTCCCAAAATAGTGGAACTCAGGGCTAGAGGAATGGCTCAGTGGTTAAAAGTGCTTGTGCAAGTGCTACATCAATCACTAAGTACCTCAGTTTGATTCCCAGCACCACATAAGCTGGGCGTGGTGGCGCACACCTGTAATCCCAGCACTCGGGAGGCTGAGACAGGAGGATTGCCGTGAGTCCAAGGCCAGCCTGGGCTCCATAGTGAGTTCAGGAAAAATTTTATAGAGAAGTAGAAATTTTTAAAAGAAATTTAGCTGAAATTCAGGATATGAAAAATGCATTTGAAAGCAAAAGAAGTCAACTCAAACATTATGAGGACAGAATTTAAAACCTTGAAGATAAGGCTGAGGAAACAAATGCCATTATTAGGCACAACTCCAAAATTAGAAAGAAGCAAAGTAGCTGAATATAACAGCTGATGGATGATTCAAAGAAAACCAATCTCAGAATTATGGGTGTGGGAGAAAGAGCAGAAGACAGCACCAAAGATATAAAGAATTTATTTACTAAAATCATGCAAGAAAATTTCCCAAATCCAGGAAAAGAAATTAATTTGCAAATTCAAGCAACTTATTGGATACCAAATAACCTCAACCAGCTATGACACTCGCCATGACATATCATAATCAAAACCTCAGAAAAACAACATAAAGAAAAAACATTAAAAGCAGAGAGAGAGAAAAGCAGACATTATTCTACCAAGGCAAAGCCATTCAAATTACCACAGATTCCTCAATGCAGATTTTAAAGGCCAAGAGAGACTGGAGGGAAATCTTTTAAGCTTGAAAAGACAGCAAGTGTCAACCCACATTCTTGTATCCAGCAAAATTATTCCTGAAAATTAAAGGAAAAGTAAAAATTTTTCATGACCAAAATTCCCTAAAGAAACTTGATACCACTTGCCCAGCATTTCAGAAAATACTTGAAGGACTCTTTGAGAGAGACAGAGAGATAAGCAGCACCAAAGAATATAAAAGAAAGGAAACATCTACAGATAAAGTGCAACCAAAAAATAAAAATAGATTAGTGCTTGAATCATTCGATTGGTATCATACTAAAACAGTACCAGCTTCCTCATGAATCTGTGAAACTTCCCCCATAGTTATTATTTTTAATAGTATATTAGTTTACAAATCATAATTATACTCAACATGGGGAACTGGTATAAAATCTTTACAAATATATGTATGCATAAATTTATGGATGGATAAGTAGACAAAATAATAAACCAAACTTGGCAAAATGTTAGTAATTAGTGAAATGTGAGTAAATTTATGAAATTTAAAAAATATTCTGAAAGAACTAAATGTGTCATATCTTTTATGTATACTATACTTACGTGATACAGATATAAGTTTATTTAATATAGCAGTTCACTCAGTCGGTGTTTGATGTAAGTTTATCTTAAGAAAACTGATTGATGTAATGATAACCTGAATGTCTTTTGAATGTACAAATATTTACCTTTCAGTACTCAGCTAAGGAATTTGAAATTTAACTTTTACCAAGGAAATGAGTTATCCCTATGTTGAAATTTGGAAAATACTGATCAAGAAATGTGTAAAGGACACAAAAGTGAAAATCCCATATCCATAAAGAGAAAAATTATAATACTGTTAAAACATCCATGTATCTCAAAGCAAGTTGTAAATTCCAAGCAATCCCCACCAAAATACCAGTGGTTTTCTTCACAGTAATTTTTTAAAAAACGCTAAAATTTATATGGAACTACAATAAATCCTCTAGTAGCCAAAGCAATTTTGAGAAGAAAAATTAGAAGCTTTTTAATGCCAGACCTCAAAATATATACTGCAGTAAGCTCTAGTAACCAAAACAGTTTGGTATTGGCATAAAACAACAACAACAACAAATAGGTCAACAAAAAGGGAAAATCTAGATATAAATCTATGCATCTATAGACAAGTGGTGCTAAAACATATATTGGAGAAATGACAGGCCCTTCGATAACAGGCACTGGGAAAATTGAATACCCATACACAGGAAAGTGAAATTATACTCTTACCTGTCACTATATTTAAAAAAAACAACTAAAAATGAATCAAAAAATCTAAATTTGAGATCTGAAACTGTGAAACTCCTAGAAGAAAGCCAAGAGGAAATTCTTCAAGATATCAGAATAGGGCCGTGAACTTTTGGTTAAAATCCTAAAAAACCTGGAAGCCAGATGGATAAAGACAAATAAGATAAAAATGGTAGTAAATTCAGAAGCATCTGAACAGCAAAGTAAATGGTTGTCAGAATGAAGAGATAACTTCCAAAATAGGAGAAAATACTTATACTCACTTCACAAAGAATTCATATCTAAAATATAGAAAAGATTCAAATTATTGATAGCAAAAATAAAATCAAAATGAGTAAATGATCGGAATAGATATCTTTTGAAAAATACACAGATAAATATATATGTTCAAGATAATCAATTATCAGAATAATGCAAATCAAAACAATAGTGAGATGTCACTTTATTCCAGTCATAACAACTACAATTTTAAAAAACAAATGCTGGTATGTTAGTTACTTTTTGATTCCTGGGACACAATATTTGACATCCCCAACAGAAGAAAGGAAAGGTTTATTTTTAGCTCACGGTTTCAGGAGGTTGCAGTCCCCTCCTGGGCAACCTGCAACAGCAGAAGGGCTCAGCAGAGGCCTGTGTGGAGAACTGTTGGCAGCATCACACCAGGGACGGAGAGAACAAGGAAGAGAGAGGCTAGCCTATGTCTTCCAGGTCCTCGTGAGCCATCCCTTCCTGGTGAAGCCCCGGTCCTCTGCCCCTTCCAAGGAGACCCCTCTTCCCCACAGCGCACAGATACCACAGGTGTTCCACAATACCCAGATACATGAGTCTTTGGGGAGACCCAAAACACAACAGCTGGCAAAGATGCAGACAAAGGAGAATTCATATATTGTTGACAGGGATGTAAATTAGTACATTCATTATAAAATACAATATGGAGGCTTCTAAAAAATAAAAATGCTGCTCTGCTACTGGATACATCCCCAAAGGAAATTAGATCAGTGTAACAGAGATGCTCACACCTAGCATGCTGAATGGTTGTAATATATTCATCATAGCCAACACATGGCACCAGGTATTTATCATGGGGCCTATTACTCAGCCGTATAAAGATTTACAAAAGCCTATCATTTATAGTCAAATAAAGATGTAACTTGAAATAATATAGGACATCCATATAAAGATTTACAAAATCCCATTATTTCTGGTACAAATACAGTAAGCAATTAAATATTCAGACAAAGAAAATACTATATAATCTCACTCATCTATAAGACCTTTAAAAAGTTGGTTTTATTAGATGTAGATAACATAGTAGCCACTAGAAATTAAGAAAAGTGGGGAAAATGTAGATTAAGACAGGGTGGAAAGCAGATGCCAGAATTTAGTTAGGTAAAAGGAACGTTACCGTATTCTACAGTACAATATAGATGCTATCGTTTTCAATTTTGTATTTTATAAATAACTAAAAAAGGAAGTTAAAATGTTCCCAATGCAAAAAAATAAGTATTTAAGGATATAGAAATGGTAATTATCATAATATGATCATTACACATTGTACACACAGATTGAATTACCATGCTGTACTCTGTAAATATGGACAATTATGCCAATTAAAATTTTTGAAAGTACTTGGCTTGGAAGTCAAGTTCAAGTTTTGCCATTTATCAATGTCGTTACCTTTTCTGAGTCTGATGTTGGGACTGTTAATCCCATTTCTCAATGTGACTGGATCAAGGAACACTCAGGAGAATGTGCTGAGAGTGGGTGGAGCCGGGTGGAAGCGGGGCGGGCCTGGGAGTGCGCTGGTGGTGAAGAGTATTTTTCTCTGGACTCTTGCCCTACTTTCTACTTCTTTATCTAGTCACATCACTTCACCATGTTTCTGTCATCCAAAATATACTTCTCCTCTAGGTTATGAGTACTGGGTGTTTTGTCTTAGCAACAGAAAAGCTGACCAAAATTAGTGTGCTCACCTATAAAATAGAACTAGTGGGCTAAGAAAGATTACCGAGAGCTCTTCATACACTGAAATGCTGTACAAAACTTGAAGACTTAACTTGAATCCTTTTTTCTCTTTTTACTACATATTTCCTGTGAAGATTTAAAGGCAATACAATATCTGGGAGGCAGTTCTAGAAATCTACAAATCACTGTGCTATGTATCATTACATAGTAGACTAATAATCCACGACTGATAGAGAATTCCTTCTGGTTAATCCAAGCTGTCCTGCTCAATGTCCTTAAAGATCAGAGAAACAAAAGGAAAAGTTATGATTCTTTCTTAATGGGTCCACGCCTCTCATCACGTGTGACTCATTCACTGCAAGGATAAACTGCGTTTTGGAATTTAAGATAAAGCTCTGATGCTCTGTTCGAATGCTTTCACAGCTTTACCAAAGGATTGGGTTGAGTACAAAGCTTATTATTCTGCTCTCTCCCAGAGAGTAGTTTCTAACAAAATCTGAAATATTGTTCTAGTGATATGTAATCTAAGGGGTGAAAGAGTATTTGTTCATCAGCTTAGCATTTAAAATGAGCTAGGGAGCACTGACTATACAAATAAAGATTTAAGAAAAAGGTTAACCAGATAAAAATGAACTTGCACATTTTATTAAGGAACTTCTGGGCAGTATAAAAAAAAACTGTTGATCTCATTTAGGCTATCAGTACTTGTGAGGTAGGCACTGAGTAGTAGAACAGAGTATAGAATAAGGATTCCTCATCCAAATCTACCATGTGTTGTCTGAGTGATGGTGACAACCTGTGTGACCTCTTGCGCCACATTAGCTTCTCAAGAGAGATGAAATGTCAACAGGACTCAAATTCAGCAGCCAATCATTAACTCTCAAAGAATTAATTTTTCCTACATGGAGCTGACATATTATTTTCATATCTGTTTGCTAGAAGAAATAGAAACTTAGTGAGCTTAAACAAAAGATTGATACCATAAAGAATCACAGGAGAGTTCACAGACAGCTAAGAGGGGAAAAAATGAGTGGGGACACTCAAGGACAAGCAGTGGAAATTAGAAGTCCAGGAGTTGGACAAATTTTTGTTTCTCTTGGTCACCATGATGATCTGCATCTTGAATTTTCTCTGTGTCCTTGTCTTGATTGACCTTGTCGTGTGTGGTCCAACATAGCATCTTGGGCAGAGACTCACTAGCACCTGGACACATCAGCCAACGTGCCAAGCCTTCGGCACAAGCATTTGCAGTGATTGGATACAGGGCCATGTGTTAAGAGAGAGAGAAAAGTGGTAGAGGCAGCGGCACAAGTCACTCGGGTGATGACACGGACCATTTATACTGTTGGGAGTCTGTGAGTGGCAGTGAAGAGGCGGCGGAAATCACGGGCTGAGGAAGAGCGTGGGAACCATAGCCTTCTCTATTTCGGAACCCTGCCAAGAAAGCTGAAAATCTGAGCAGACCAAAGTCTCCTCCCTTTCCTTGCGTTTCTCATCAAGAGGTCTCTAAAGGAAATAGTGAATTCGGTCTGGGATGAGCCACAGAGAGATGGAACGATTCCTTAAATGGGCCTCTAATTGTGGCTTGGGAGAAAGCCTTGCTGAAAGTCTGCACCTCGTTTCACCCTCAGCAGCCAGTATCATTAGCGTATTAGCACCCGTAACCAAAACACTAAAATACTTTAGATTTAAGTTCCTTTCATTGCTTTGCTTGTCTGCTTGGGGTTGACTGGTCCCTATGGATTGCTTGACTCACAGCAAGAGTTGAAGTCACCATCCGTTGGACAGACCTTTTTCTTTGTATATGTCTGAGATTCATATTCAATAACATACTGATTACATATGTCTTGAGAAATTGACATAAATGCTACAATCTGAGAGCAATCCTGGCTTGTAATATTAGAACCCAGGGACTCTGTGACCTACATAGGGTCTATGGCATGGAGGTTAGAGCTGTGCTTTCATACTTTTGGCAGGAAAGGAAGCAAGCGCTGTATGGGTTCTTGGCCAAGGGAGTAGGAGCTTTCTCTGCCCATGAGCTATCAGGGCAGAAATGAATCACTCAGTGCAATCATTACAGGTCCAAAAGTGGATGTCCTAGGTGGAATCTATCAGTAGCTCAAACATGAGGCTCAGGTTTGCAGCCATTATCACATAAAGCCTTCAAACGTGTGATGTTCCTGCAGCACCACAAACTGAAAATATTCAGAATCACTTTCGCTTTCCTAGCCCTGCTGAGAGGTCCATTGTATTTCAGTAACTTTGACACAGGTCTCTGTGACTTCTCTCGTTCCTGGACTTCTCACATTGATACTGCCACTAAGTTCCTTTGACTGTCTCTATCTCAACAATAATATCTCTCTTCTTTCTTTGTCACTGGCTCTACTTTCGGCACTTACTACTTCCTGTCTATATCATTACAATAAATTCCACTCAATTTCCCACTTCAATGCAATTTAAGCAATAATTCTTGTGTCTTAATCTTCCCAAACCCGTTCACATCACTTTCCTTCTTTAAGAGTTTCAGTTGCTAGTTGACTAAATAATACATCTAAGCCATTTAACCTGAAATTCAAATCCTTCAAAGCTGTAGTCCCAGCTGTGTTTCTCCATGGCACTTATTTTCGTTGCTGTTTTTTTTTTTTTAAATAGCTCCCAATGTTGGTAGAAAATATGCACAGAAAAATAAGAAAAATGATACAAATATCAATCCTAACTTTGCCATTCAATGATATTTTGGTCTATCTACCTACATGCGCTTTTACTTAGAAAAGTAGAAATAGCCTGTATTTCTTTCATTGGGTGGTATCATTAGTACTTTTTATGCTTAATAATTACTTGTTTTATACCATTTGCTGCCTTGACTCAAAATATTAACCAACTATTCTTATTACATAATTAGTCTCTCGTGAAAAGTGTGAAAAATATGGATAACTGGATAAACATATTCCAGAGCCACTTGACATAAAACTGTTGTTGACATTTTAGGGTGCGCATGTGTTTTATTTAATGACTTCATCATGCAGCTTAGTTGGAGTAATCTTTTGTCTCTAGTGACTTCAAAGATTTGAATTTTTTTCTTTCTAGCAATAAAGAACTAATTTACTCCATTTAAAAAATATTAAAGCCAAATTTCTCACGAAGAAGACTAACTTTGAAATTACACAGTGTGTGTTTTAGTCATTGTCCTGTTGCTAGGGCACACCATAACCTGGAGAAGGGCGGGCTTATTTCACTTCACAGTTTCAGAGGTCTCGGTCCATGCGTTACTGGCCAGCTCCACGGGGTAAAATATACAGCAATAATGGGAGGGCGTGTTGGAAGAGGCTTTAATAGAGGACAACTGTTCACTACATAGCAGCCAGAAGCAGGAGGCAGAGAAAGAGCCAGGTGCAGTAATACTCCCTTATAGTTCATACCTCCGGGAACCCATCCCTCCAGGGAGTCCTAACCTTCTATCATCATGTGAAATTGTCAATGAGTTAATTTACTGACGAGTGCAGTTCCCCATGATGTAATCATTTTGCAAACATGAGACTCTTGGGAGACATCTGAGGCTTAAATGATACTGTATTTATAATGTGATTGTAATGCCTTCATTTTTTATCAGTTTTCCAGATCTTGACAATATCATTTGGATCAAGTTTTGCTTTTCTTATCAGATACCTTCAATAGTCAAGGTAGTTTTTATATACAAAATATTTCATTACCTTCAAAATAACCATAGACATTCAAATGGTTTCATCAACCAAAAACATTTTAATTTTTATGAAGATTTTAATTCTCAATCGCCTTTTCAGATTTTGTTATAATCTTTTTTAAAAAATATGTATACTAATGTGATACCTTCCTGAACATGTTTTTCTTTAAACGTATTTATGACAATTTTTGTGCATATAGACTGTTTCTGTAACTTTTAAATAAATCTAAAAACTATTATTTTTATGATCTTTAATATTTTAGAGAAATATGATGCCAGTTTTCATCTTAGTTCGTTTTTTTTTTTTATCAAACCTGTTTCAACTAGCTTTAATGCTTTAGGTTTGCTTGATCATTGATTTTTAGTTTTTGGTCTAGTTTCATTAGATTTATCTAAATAATTGGCAATCTTTCTCAAGAAAGACTTGGATAATTCTCCTAGCTAGAGCAATGTTTTTCTTTTACATTGTTTCTTATATTTTTCAGTCCTGTCAGCCTACAGATTCACATAATTTTTTTCTCAAATCTGTGCTCAATTTTCTCTATCTCTTATTTTTTCCTTGTGGAATTTTTAGTTACTCCCTAGGATTCTGGAGAAATTTTCAAAGTTGCAAAAATATAATTCAGTTTCAGGGTATCTCGTCAGCTTTACAATGCTTTCTTTCAAACGTTCTAAAAATTTCTATGAAGCCTTTCTTGACTCCAGAAAACTCCCTGTTCGCAACTGCTTGTACAACTTTACTAGTTGTGACTTCTAGAATTATTTTCATAATGGGAGTGAGGATACTTGTATTTTTTCTTTTCACTCAAAAAAGGTTGTCTTATCCTTTGGGATTACATTATAGTTTTTTATGTTTGTTTCTGTTCTATCTCCTCAGCTATGAGAAAGCAAGCCAGTTCTTTTAGTCAATGGCTCATTACTGGGACAAAATAACAAACACTTGCAACCTAAAGGAAAGGGGTTTATTCTGGCTCATGTTTCAGTAGGTTCAGTTCATGGTCAGCTAACTCTCATGGGGAAGGAAGGCTGCTCAGTACACAGTGACTGGAAAATAGAGAAGGGAGGGACGAAAACTTTTGACCTTCTGGATGTTTTCTTGTGATTTCTCACCCAGTCCTGCCATTCCTATAAAACAGAGCTCAATCAACAATCTCTACTAGGATTTTCTTCAATCTCTGCTTTCCAAGAACAGGTTCAGTACTCCTTAGGAAAAAAAATTTTTGGACTTACTCTTTTTTTGCTTGTTCTACTCAATTTGACTTTTTTGAAACTTTATCCAAATTAAATTCTTTGAGATTTTTAGAAGGTGGTTGTATTAGTTTGGGTTCTTTCAAAAGACAGAAATTACAGTTTTTAATCACAAAAAGGTCTATAAGGAAGCCTTACAAATCTAAGGATAGAGGTGGTCCAAGATGGCTGCTCAGCCGTGAGGTAGATCTCCCCTTTGGGACTGCAGAACAGCTGGTAAGGTGAGAGTCTGCGGAAGATCTCGGGTAAAGACCGAAGCCTGAAGATCGGTGACTAAAGAGCAGCAATGGGCAGACAGACACAAGTCGAGACGAGCAAATCTGTGCTGATGATCTGCGGTGTGCAGCAAGATGGCATCCAAGAGCTTTCCCAGAGGAAGAAGCTGTAACAATCTTCCCTCTTCCTACGTTTTACACCACTGGAGCTCCAGTTGGCCCTCCCACATCTGGGCGGGTGCTCTTTTCTCACTGGCCAGCCCACAAATGACTCACACTCTAATCCAGACCAGTTATTGATCCTCAATCTAGGGTCGTTGACAAATCCTAATCCTAATGGAGGTGTGGTTCCTAATTCCATCAAGTTGACATAATCCCGTCAACAGACGCAGTGCTATGTTGTTCATCCTTCCACCACTATATCAAAATAGTTGAGGAAAGTAATTTGTAAAGACAAAAGGTTTATTTTAGTTCATGGATTCATAGGTTCTAGTCCATGATTGGTTGATAGCATTGCTTTGGGCTTGTGGTAAGGGAGAAGCACATGGTGGAGGAAAATTATTCACCTCATGGCCAAAAATTAGAAAGATAGAGGAGCGGCCAATGTCTACAATCTTCTGTCAGAGGCACACCTCCAATGAGCTATCAAGAGACAACCCACTTGTCTCCGTCTCTCCAAGGTTACTCTACTTTTAAGCAGCACCTTCTTATGAATCAAACCTTTCATATGTAAATTTTGGGTGACATTCAGTATCTAAACATGACAGGTAGACCTCACAATTTATAGTTATCCCGCATTTTTGCATGGCCTTGGCCACCGTTACTGAAATCTGGAGATGGAAAAGTTGTATATCTGTGCTAATACCACTGTTTACCCAAATCTTTGCCTTCTAATCTTTTATCTCTTACATCATTTTCCGTAAATGTTTTCACTGGACATCTGGTTTTTTTTTTTTTTCATGATGTTTCCCTAGAGCATCTTCTCAACCTACCTCTTGATACTGAAATAATCAGACTCGGACAATTGTCAGCTATTACAAAAGTAATCATGAAAGAGGAAAACCCAGAGATCTCTCTTCCATGTGCAATAAGGTTTTATTTTTATTTAAAGAACATGAATAGCAGCATGTGGTTGTATCTTATCTCTTCAAATACAGTATTCAATATTTGACAGCAATAAAGATTTATGTTTATTTTTTATAGAAAATACTTTAGACACACCTCCCCCCTAAAAAGTATATTAAATTTAAATATCTACATCCCATAACAACCATCAGTAGTATTATTGTCTACTTTCAAATAGGATTTATCTGAGGCACTGACAACATTAATAACTTTAAGGTCACCTAGTTAGTGACTGAAATTCGATTCACAACCATGTCTGCTCCCAATGTCCCTGCAATTTTTCTGCTACACCATTCTGATTCAATTAAATTTTAATTAAGTAGAGATGACCTCACTAGGCACAAAACTTGTGGAAGAAATATAATTGAGTTAGATATGAGAGAGAATTTTTTCTTTATGAGCTTACTCAATGCCATCTCTCTTTGATTAAAAATGGAGACTAGACCTCAAGGTTCCTACTAAATTACTTAGTGGCTGTAGGACTTCTGAAGCCCTTTGTAGACATTCTTTTCCTTCTAAATAATATGATGATCTTCTGATTATAATTTATGTAAAATAACTTAGCCATGCTACGTTTTAGATATTAGAAGTCTAATATGCCCAATGATACAGTTGTTCCTCATGTGACAGCTACTAGTTCGTCCTCACACATTGAACTTACACAAGCCTACGGGACTTCATCTGTCCTTAGTGGACGCAGCAGAAAAAGAACATGCACCAGCTCTTTTCAATTGACCAGAGAAATAGTAATTGAAAATGGTAATGGTGGAGACGGAAAAACACCCGTTAAGCCTAAATTGGCAGTCGATGAGCCTACCCCAACCCACTGGGTTTTGTTAGAATAATGTCTTAAAGCGATGACTTTATAAATGATATTTCAAAGTTTGAAATTTCCATAAAAATCCAAATTTCTAGCTTCTTTTTAAAAATTAAGGTCTATCACTATAGATTTGCATTCCTGCACAAAACAATGTATTCAGGTGAGCACCCACAAGAATAGCTAGCACCTCCCATCTGTGAACGAGCCACACTGAGACATCTAAGTGGAGTAAATACCAGATGCAGGAAATTGGAGTGGAAAGAAACTGTAGCAAAATTAGCTCAGTCTTTTCATTGTAAATAAGAAAACTGTACTAGGAGGGAGATGTGAAGTCACTCAAAATAAGAATTGTAGCAGCAAATTATAATAAGAATTAGATATTCTAGCCACTTAGGCTCTTCCTATTAACCAAGTCAAAAAGTACACAAATAACTTTTCATAAAACTACATGTTTAACTCCTTTCTATATTTTCATTTTCATATTACCTGATTAAGTGATGAATTCATTTAGGCACAAATGCCAGTTTACCTGAGTGACTATCAATATCATTCTTTGTAATCTACAAAGTCCAACTTTTGTAAACATAAACTATTGTCCTGTTTTAATCTTATTATAAAAACAAATGATTTGTTGATTTCTTTAGAAAATATTCACTCAGCAACTATTATGATCAAGGAATTGTACTTACTGGACACTCAATGAATAAAAAAGGAATGTATGGAAGACCTTTTTCTCCATAAATTAGTCTGCAACTTAATCTCTACAAGTGGGTAATACAGACATATTTGTTCAGACTTAAAGCAGAATTTCTTACAGTTCACAAAATACAGCACATATAACATGCATAGTAAGTGATTCTCTACAGCCAATATTAATAGTGGTAAATTAGACTCAAAGATTCCAGTGAAATACAATTAATAATCAATAAATTAAGGAATCCAATGATAGAACAAATTTTCTCAAGCTCAATGAAAAATTCTTTCAATAATCCATGCTTATAGCTAATAAGTAGATTGTTTTGTTAGAAGCTTAATTTTAAAGCACCTGTAATGCAAAAATATTTACATTTGAAGAAAGACTTCCAACCACCCATAAAGTCAGAGAAACAGTCTTCTGAATGGGAATGTTGACTCAGAAACGTGACAGCAGTTAGTGGCAGTTGCAACTTTTTTTTTTCTCATTTCCCTGGGAGCAGGACTCTTCCCACAATATTCAGTTTAATGAATGCATATTAAACACTATGAGTTAGACATTTTGCTTACCAAAGGAAGACTAGAAAGACTACAAACTATTTTCTTATTTAAAATTTGAGACAGGAATTAAAATGGAAAATGGCTAATGTTCACCTACCTATGATGTGTTTTTGTTCTTAAAAATACAATACAAATATAGCAAATATCCCAAAATAGGAACCAAGCAATGAGAGTAGTCAGAATAAACTTCAAGAGGTAATGAGTCTGGAAAAACTGGAAACAACTGTAGAGATCAGGAAGAAAGGAGTGGGCAAATCAGGGAATGACAGCAAGATCAAAACCTCACTGAAAGTGAAGAACTAGAATTCTTTTTATTCCAGTAATTAAACCACAAGTGGATCCCCAGAGGAACATGAGGAGTGCTTGCAACAAAATTATACACTTGAATTTAAACGGAGAAATGATGAGTAAGAAGAAATTAAATAATGATGGAGAAATGGAAGAGGAAATGTATACATTTAGTAAGTTTTATCCAAGAATGGTCAGTGAAACATTTTCATAAGAAAGAAATCTCTCTCCGACCACAGCTCTGATTTCTTTTATGATGCTTTTCATATCAGTTCCTAACCAACAAATATAGAAAATTTGTTTCCATCCTTGCATTTATTATCTGGCTTACACATTTAGGCAATTGATAATATTTATTCCATACTTAATTAAATAGCAATAATATGTGAACTTAATAATCTTTTTATTTGTCCTTTGAAGTCAAGATTCTTAAGGACCAAATAATATTTGTCTTATGTAATTTGTAGATAATCAGATACAATACAAAGCAAATGGATCAATAGATATTAGTGGCATGGAAATTACACAAAATGAGCAACTAATATGTTTAGGGGGCTATACTTCGAGTAGGGATTAGAAATGGATTTATAATAAAGGTAGCAGAAAGAGAAGAGTCCGCAGTAGCAGAGAGAAAGAATACAAAAGTGCTGTAATCTTTTCCACTATTTTAAAAGTTTAACACGATTTAGGAAAACAACTATTAATATGCTGTAATAACAAAATAGAAAATTTGATAGGAAATAAGTTTGATAGGAATCAGTTTGTGGAACAATTAAATTCTACTCTGGACACCTTGCACTTTAACAATTGATAAAATATGTGAGTGGCTAATTTTTAGTTCCAAACACCTATAAGAAATAGAAAGTAAATGACAATTTTGATCTGAAGTGAAAGATTCAGGATTCGTATTGTTAACATGGAATTGAGGGTGATGACGATTAAAATATATTACATTAACAAAGATCACACAGCAGCAAACTCCCACTTCAGCTACAGGATGGGCTAGATGTACAGGAAAACCCATAACATGTTCCCAGTTTCTCAAAATTTCCTCTAAGTAGGCCCCAGAAAATTCTGGATAAAATAAAATAAATAGATGAACAGCAAAGTAAGTGAAGTAGATTTACAAGTTTTAAAAAATGCCTCGAAGAGCCTAAAACTGAAATCAAGCAACTGGTCAGGTCACTTCGTGGTCAGAAACATCCTCTAACACGCCAAGTTCATACATCAGGTTGTAACAGTTATGACTGGGGAACATATGAAAGAGCTCATTCTGATGCAAGATAACAAGCAAAAACTGAAACCTTCATAGAAAATTGGATACTTTAAAAAATATATAACTGCTCAATAAAAGTGTAAGCCAGAGGGGAAAATTTTTTTTTTTTTTTCATTTACTGGAACAGGAAGCAGGAAAGGAACCTGCTTGACTCAGGCCTGGATAAAATGTAAAAAATTAGTCTCTGCTCAAAATTTATAATTAAAAGCTTCACCACCTGGGTAGGGGCTATTTCTTAGCATTGAAAGTAAAATTAAAATTTAATGTTTTCCAGGTGATGAGTAACCCCGGATACCTAGAAGAAGAAAAATAAAGAACAGCTTCCATCTAGGGAAAGAATTAGAAATAAAAATTATAAAAATATATACTCTAAATATTTGGGGGGGAAGGAGGACAAAAATAAGAATGAGGTGCCTTTAAGAATTAACCAGGCTCATCTGAGAAAGATCCCAATGAAATCTAATGCTAACTATTGTCATCTGCAACAATGTTTCTTCTGTTATTTTAAAAGAACTGCAAGAAAGAAAAACAGAGTATGAAGAAATAACATCCACTTCTTATTAGATTAAGTGAGAAGGAAAAAAATGAAAGAGAAATTGTAAGAGTTAGAAATGCCAACTGCTGTTGAAATACGAAGAATGAGGAAAGAAATTAGTCCTGGATTTGTCTAGATTAGAAGAAGGTCACTGTTGACTTTGCAGGGCTGTTTTCCAAAGAGTGACTAAGAAGTTGGTGAAGCAATGCAGCACTCAAGGGATTATTGCCACTTGCACGTTAATTGGAGGCCTTCCAGCCCTATCCAAACCCTGCATGTAAGCACACTTGGCATTTTTGAGCTACGGGTGTAGCTAGGTGTTCCTGAATCATCAAGAATCAGTAAAAGCCCTAGTCCTGCATAATTTCTTGACGTCTTTTCCATAATCATGACAGATCTAGTAGAAACATGTATAATCCTATTCTATATGGTCATTAGGGCATCAACTGACAGTGGAGTTTAATCTAGTTCCTTGACTCTATGAATCTCCCTTTCTTCCTCTTTCTCTTCCTCTCTTCCCCTGTCTCTCTCACTATGTGTGTGTGTGTGTGTGTGTGTGTGTGTATATATATATATATATATATGGTTGTGTGTGTGTGTGTGTATATATATATATATATATATATATATGGGGTTTTGTATATATATGGAGTTTTGAGTGTAAGCACTGCATGTCTTGAAATGAATTACATGGATCACTATTGGCAACATATTTACACATATGCATGTAGTATTTATCTATAATAGCAAATGAAAATTTTTCTAAAGGTGTAACAAGGTGGGTCATAAATTAATGAGAAATGTCTAGAACTTTGAACTTCAACTCCAAATTAGCATCTTTTAACATACCCTACATAGGTGCTTACTAAAAAGTAGACACAAACAAAAAACACCTGTGCCAAAATAAATTGGTTTATAAAGCAGTGATGAAGAATAAATTTAGGTGATTTCGGCCATTATGCCATACAGTAGCCTTTATATTTTTGTCCTTAAAGTATAATTTAATTTAGCACATACTTGATTTGGTAGGTTGAGTAGTAGGGTTAATAAGTTACAATTTCTGGATCTGAAGGGGAATTTAAATTGTACAAAATCAAAATCTAGGGCTGTCTCCACAGGATGGTGAGTTTTGTGAATGAGAGACTAGCTTCCTCTATTACCATCGGAGAGTGGCAATTCCTAAAGTTTCTGAAGATTTCTGAGATGAAGATGTTTTTATCAAACATTTACAATGCACTTCTGAATCTATTAAAAGGGGTAGAGAGTTTAAACTTCAAACAACTAAGGTAACACAGATAACCTGGAAAGCGCAGACAGACGCCAACAAAAGTGAACACGTGAAGCAGGGGCACCTGATGAGTAATTAGCAGCAAGCAAGTGGGCGGGCGTGTGTAGCCCCCTCCTGGAGAGCTCCGGGAGGAGATCTAGGTCTATGGACAATGCAGCGTAAGACTTCGTGATGCCCCACGCGTGTGGTTTAAAACGAATGCCTCCGGCTTGCCTTCTAAATGACATCGACTGATTTACCTCTTTTGTCTTCGCCACTGCATCTCACCTCTCTGTTCAGCACGTGCTAACTGTCTCTCTCTCTTTTGGAGCGGGTGGGGGAGATGGGAAATAGGCAGGGGGAGGGGTGGGGAGCATGGGTGTGGGTGTGGGCAACCAGGAGAAGGAGCAGAAGTCAAATTGCTTTTCCTGATGAAAGTATGAAATCAGAGGTTCATGAATCTTTGGAATTGTCTCAGCCAAGTCTCCCTGGTTTTGATCAGTTAAAATGACTCTGTTTATCAAAGAAGCCTGACATCCCTGCCATGGACTAGAAGATCAAGGAAGCTGGGAAATCCAGTATATTTCTACAAATATTTCTACTACAAATTGCAGATGTCCACCTGCTCTGGAGAGTGGGCTTTCGCTCCTGCAAATAGGCCCCTTAAACTCCCAGAGGCTACATGGGTAGGCTTCCCTGGGACATTTCATTAACCTCAAAATGACAGTCCTGCATTTTCCTAAAATTTTTAACGTTTTGCAGGAGTCTATGGAATTTACTGTGTGCATCCTCAGCTTATTTTACTTTTGGCTATTAAAAAAAATCTCAGCTACGGCAGTTGACAATATTGACTAAACCTCAGTGAATCCCCGCCCATGCTAAACTGGAAAAAAAAATGAGAATGCCCAGAATGCTGCATTATGCTAAAGTTTTTTTTTTTACATAACTTTCTGGATTATCTTAGTGGGTCAGTGTTAGCCAAAGGCTCCATTTTTCACATGTCCTTACCTATACATTTCTTATCTTCTTTTAAAAGTCCTTAAAGATAGAATTAAATGCAAAAAGTTGTAGGTTTCAAGGCTCAGCATATTTGCAAACTTGTATCTAGTATATTAGACATTGCTGGATTTAATTTTTCATTTATCAAGCACATCACCATTATACTGTGGGAAACCTCATATACCTTTTGTATGCTATACACTAAATGTGATACCTTACCATGACTGGCAGCCTGTAGCGAATTTGCTCTCTAAATTTCACCATTAGTTGCATTTTAACTATTTAAAAATCTGCTTACCCAAGAGAGGCAGAAACAGGCAGAAATGTAGTTTATATCTTCAATGCTCCTAACTTTTACCAAATTGAATTCTCCCTTTTCGCCATGACTGACATATTTATCGCCTTCTTTCACATTAGCCACAACCCATGGACACTTAAATGTCAAGTTTTATATCTGAAATGTCCCCCAGGCTCTCATAGGTGAAAGTTTTGTACCCGAGGCATCCGTGCTCAGATATGGAGCCTTTGCTAGACGACCAGACAACAGGAGTCTCTAATCTTGTCGGTGTATGAACAACGGTTAATGTACACATAACTTAACGGGCTACTGGAAGGTGGTAGCAACTTAGAAGGTGGAGCCTAGTTGGAGAGTAGATCCTTGGCTTGTGAACCTCTCTTTCTCTCTCTCTCTCTCTCTGCTTCTTGGTTAATATGAGGTTGGCAACTGTGCTCCACCCTGCGCCAAGCTATTCAGCCTCATCATGGTCCCAAAACAACTGGGCCTAGTGACCATAGTCCAAAATAAAGCCACCCTCCATTCAGTTGTTTTTCTCAGGTACTTTGCCACAGCAATGGAACTGCTGAGATGCCAATTAAATATATTTCCTAAATAGAAGACAGCCCATTTTTCCTTAAATGTACAGTCCTCTAGAGCCAATAAGTTCCTTTAAACCTTACAGTGTCATCTTGAGAGCTCTGTCCATAGATCCATTCCTTTTTGACTCATTCTCACTGATTATCTATATTTAATAATTAATCAAGGTACTCATCTATTGATTATTAGAGAAGTTAAAAATAATGAGCCCTGAGACTCCTGGTTTTCAGTTCCACATGTGAAAAAGTTGGAATTCATCATTCTGTCCTAACAAGTAAAAAGACGAACACACTGAAAAAGAAACGGTTCTTTCTAAATCAGGAAGTGAGTGAGGACACAGGGAAAATATTATTTCTAAGACTGGAGAGAGAGGCAAATCCAGGGAGCTACAACTTACCTTAAATGAGATTCACAAGTGGAAAGCCTGCAGGAATCCTTGCCCGAGCGGAAATGCCTAAATTAAAATTGACAAATTGCTAGATGCTCAGTGTGAGCAAATCTGAGAGTTAAAATTCCAAGAGAACCAGTCATTACTTGATTCTCAGTAAATATGGGGGGGAAATATCGTTGCGTATCCTCACAAGAAGAGTAAAAGAAGCCATTTTGAAACATCCAAGAGCTTTCTGGTCTTTTAACAAGACCTGGTGTCACGAGAAACTAGTTAACTAGAGCCTAAAAATAGGCGGCGGCGGGCGGGGGGTCTTATCAGATGTTAGATGGACTCAAGAAAGTAAAATTAGTAACACCTGGCAATTCTAGTCTTTTCCAAAGGGGAGAGAAGATCGAGAAACACTCCTCCAAGTACAAAGGCACAGGCTCACTGAAAGACAAGGACCTGGTAATAACAGGACTGCAGAATGCCTTTCCTGCTCTACTCCTTACCATCACGTCATTAACAGCCCATGTGCAAAAGTGTATCTGTTATATTATGTATGCCTATAGTGAAAAAAAATGAAAAGACAGAGCAAAAGTAAAAGAAAAATGATTAAAAGTCAAAAAAAGATAATGAAAGCATCAGAATCAAACATGAAAGGGATGCTGGAATTTTCAGACCAGGAACTTAACCATGACTCATACGGTAAGAGCTCAGATGGATAAAATAGACGGCACACGAAATCACAGAGACAAAGTCACCAGATACAAATCTAAGAAAGGACCGAAATAGGTGTTAAAAGTTAAAAACACTGTAATGGAAATGAAGAATACTATTGCATTTCACAGAATTAGTAGGAGAGTAGCCACAGATGAGAAAAGAATCCCTGAACCTGAGAATATGTGAATCAAACTTCAAAACTGAAAACAAAGAGAATGAAGACCGAAAGACAAAAGGATAGAAGATCCAGACTACAAGATACCTAAGAGAGATGCACGTAATATGTGTAACATGTGTGTAATATGAGTACCAAAAGAAGAAAAGGAGAATGTTTTAGTAATCACTAAGAGCCTCTCCAAATTAATATAAGACACAAAAAATAAATCCAAGAAACTCAGAGAAGACATAAATTCAAATAAAGAAACAAAACACAACAATTTGAAAACTATACTTGAGCATATTTTCAATTTATAGAAAATAAGTTGTAGAGAATTCTGAAAGAAACCAAAGATGAAAAACATCTTGCTTGCAGAGACACAAACATAAAAATGGCATCTCAGTTCAGCCCCAAAACTACACAAGTAAAAAAGAAGGGAAGAAAATATTTAAGAAAAAAAAAAATCTCACTGATGGAATTCTGTAGCCTGTGGAATTATGCTTTAAAACAGAAGAAAAATAAAAGATATCTCAGGCAAACCAAAACTGAAAAAAATACCAGTCTAGCAATAAATGTTAACAGAAGTTTTATAGAAAGAAAAGTTATATAGATTAGAAATTTAAATCCATGTAAAGAAAAGATGAGAACTGAAAGTGAAGATAAAAGCTTTCAGTTTTTCATTAACTGATCTGACAGAACATTTTACTCAATATAAAAACAGCAACAACGTATTTGATTATGTATGCTTAGTTTTATAATGTGTATAGATATAGTTATGTATACTTAGTTATAAACAAAATGAATAGGCACAGTAATAAAAGAAATGAAAGGCTGTAATTAAGATAATTTTATTATAAACTGTTCACAAGACAGTGGAAGATAAAAAAGAAGCAAAGAAAAAATGATGAATGAGCAACAGTAAGAAATCTGATATAAATCTGTCCAATTATTCAACAGTCATTTGAATATCAATGTTTTAAATATATCAATGAAATGACAGAGATTGTCAGAGTGGATCAAAAACTGGAGCAAAGTTGATGCTTTTTTATAAGAACTCACTTGACATAGTAAGACACATTAAGATTAAAAAATGTGAGCGTGGGAAGATGTACCAAGCTGCCACTAATCCAAAGAGAGCAAGGGTAGTTGATATCCAACAGTACAGAGCTGAAAGCAAGATTTTTAGAGACAGAGAGGAAAATTACATGATGATAAAGTGGTTACTTCTCCACAAAGACATAATAATCTAACATGTATGCACCTTAAACACAATCTCACAATATGTGAGGTGAAACTGGATGGAACTGCAGGGAAATACAGACAAATTCACTATGGGTATGGAATGTTATGACAATGGAAGTTTGAACACTTCAAAATTCCATTATCACAAATGGAAATATTCATCCAGGCAGAAAAACAATAGGACATTGGTGAATTAAATACCATCGTTAAGAAATTGATTATAACTGCTATCCTTATACATTTAGCAGCAGGAAAATAAGTGCTTTTCTCAAGCTCAACAGATTTTCAACAAATTATACCAGAATAACTGGACATCTATATTTTTTTAAAAAAGGGAAATGACTCTAGTCACAGACCTTGCACTCTTCACATAACAAAATGTAAAATACAAAACAATAGAATTCCTACAACATAGGAGAAAACCTATGTAAATTGAACACATGATAATGACTTTTATAAAGTAAAATCCCAAAGACATAATCCAGGGAAAAGTATTAAATACGAGACTTGATTTTTAAAAACCTTCTTTTCAAGGTACATAGGTGCACAAAATGCCAAACTTCATTGTCAACCTTAAATTTGGCTCTTACACATATCAATAAAATGGGGGGAAAATTCCTTCTGTTTGCAAAAGACCATGTCAAGTGAACAAGAAGACAAGCCACAGACTGGCAGAAAGTATTTGCAAAAGATAGATCTGATAAAGGATCGTTATCTGAAGTACAAATAGAACTCTTAAAACTCAATAACAAACTAACAACATGAAATGTTGGCAAGGATGCGTAAGGTCAGGAACTCTCATTTATTCTTGGTTGGAGAGCAACATGGAACAGTCAGTTTGGAAGACAGGCATTAAAATAAGCAAAGGACACTGAGAAGCCGTAAAAACTGGCACACACATGTTGATAGCAGTTTGGTTCCTAAATGCCAAAACCTGGAAACCACCAAGATGTACTTCAGTAGGTGATGGAACAAGTGGACTGTGGAATCTGTGGCCAAGCGCATATTGCCCTTTGTTAAGAAGAAATGCACTCTCAGGACATGAAAATACAATGGGGGGTATTTAAATGCCCGTTTCTACGTGAAAGAAGTCCATCTGAACAAGCTAGCTGCTGTGTAGGGTTCCAGTGATTTGACATTTTGGAAAAAGTAAGACTGAGAAGACAATGAAAAGCTCAGGGTTACCAGGAGTTAAGGTGGGGAGGGATGAATACAGAGACATGTAGGATTTTTAGGGAAAAGAATATATTCTGTTTATGGCACCATAGTGACAGATTATTTATCAGGCCAATGGAATATACAAAGCCAGGAGCGACCCTTGAACAACATGGACTTTGGATAACACATGCCACTGTAGGCTTCTCATTTATAAGCGTCCTGCTTGGGTGGAGGGGATGGTACTTGGGTGGGCAAGCGATACATGAAAAATACCTGTACCCTTCTTTGACTGCAAACCTAAAACTGTTTTAAAATAATAAAGTTTCTTTCAAAAAAGAGGAAATTGATTTCTGTCACCTTTAGGTATTCCTAGCCCTCCTGGTTTGGTAACAGATCCTATCTTCTCAATAACAAAGTGGCCATGTTGCCCAAGTTGGTCCCCTGCAAGACCTTCCCTGGGAACAGGGTCCAACAGCACTTGTCCCATCTTAGTACTTAGCAGGGAAGTCAGCAGCTTCCACCTAGCCGGTGACAGGAGAAACTGACTTGAAGGGACAAGGGAAAACTGACAAAAGAACCTACCAACCTCTAAGTCTCTGAGTCCCAGGATGCAGCTGTTCCAGAGCCAACTTTTGTCTCAGTCATTTGCAGGGTTTCATTTCAAGAGCCAATAAATTCCACTTGTTCTTCCAGACTAATTTTAGTCATCAATTTTTGGGTTTTGATGACTCCATGGGAGAGGCTCCCTACACGTGTCAAATCTCTCAAAGCCAATCCTGCTGCTCTAGCCCAGCACACTGCACCTAGCAGAGTCCTGCAAAGAATGAAAACTCAACATAACATTGTCAGAGTAATTACATTTGAATTGTTCCATTAACTTACCAGAATATTGTGAAAGATGCTACTGCTGTTAATGAAACTATTCTGCGTAAAAAATTGTGAGCAAGATCAGAGTGTCAGGAGATACTACTCTTCGGTTAAGTCTGCTGTTTCTAGGAGCACACAACATATATTTAACCATGTTATCAACATATTCCTTGTTACTAATAAGCCACTGTCTCTATGACATTCACATCCACGTACTTTCTCCGAGTTGCAAATGCTTTAACTGTGTTCAAATGTTGACTGTGATGGTGATCACATAACAAATAAAACTTACATGTTTTATATGAATATGTATGAGTGTGTGTGTGTTGCTCTTTAACTAAATTCCTGGGAAGTTTCTTTATTGCAACTTACAAAACCTGGCATGTAAAAATCAACACAGCAAAGGTTTGCTCCACAGTCTCTTAAACAGGCCTCTTTCCATGAATCCTGTGTGTAACTTGTTCATAAATATGGGAAGTGTCTGAAGTCTGAAGCCTTTCTTTTAACTTGTCTTGATTTCCTTGAAGTCTCTGGCACCCAGCATGAGATTAAACTAATCTGGGATCACTGGCCCCTTGGCCCACAAATTCCAAGGGATAAATATATTAGAATGATGGATTCTCTTTCCCTTGTCAGCCACGAATGTGCTCCCGCCTAAGGGAAGGTTTAGAAAGTCATTGAAAAATAAACAAATAGAACCAAAGAGTAACTCTATTCTTTTATTCAAAGTTTATTAAAATACAAGAACAAATTGTAAAAAGCACACATACCACTCAGCACCAATATAATAACACTCTTTTTGCTGACAATCCCCTAAGCATTTCTTCAGATATACACACATACATTCTCACCACATTTACCCAGTACCCAGCACATCAAGTCCCGAAGATTCTCCTTGCTAGGGAGACAGAGATGGGGAGAGGCAAACTAATGTGACCACATCCAACCACTAACTGAGCCCGCGGCTCTTTCGTCAGCAGTTATCATTTGCACACTGGTAAACTCGGCCCATCTCAGTCTCCCTGTTCGGGGGCCCGATTACTTGGGCTAGTGAGTCCGGTGTTAATGTGATGCAAAACTAAACAAAACTGGCCAACATTCCCTACCCGATATCTTTTATTTGCTTTGGTTATAAAGTACTGGATCCTTACGTCTTCACATCCCCCAATCATAGCACATGCAAAAGCCATGCTGACCGGTGACATGGTCTGGAGAAGTCTTGAGAAATTTTATTTATTTCCCATCCCCTTCTGTGGGCTTCTTTCATTTATGTGTTTACCTGTTTGCTCTTTTTTTTTCCAAGATGGAGGGAGGAAGGGCAGTTTGAGCCAAAATAGTGACTTCATTAAACATCTGCTGGGTCTCCAAAGTTTCGGTAAATATTAAATAAACTCCCTGGAGCTCTAGTGCTGCTGCCCAAGACGGGCAGCCAGCCCTGACTTGCATGAGCACTCTTGTTTGGATATCTGTACATATTTGCTCTCGGTTGATTCAGACTCACCTTGGAACAGAGCTGGGTCTGTCAAGTCCGAGACCTTGTTTCTGGTCTATCTGGAATACTGGGAACGAGGAAGTGGCTCAATATTTTGCTCATCCTCAAGTCACTCAGTAGCTTTCCTCCAACCATAGGAGTTTCTTTCAGATTTTTTTTTTCAAATCAGGAGGTTAAACCCACTTCTCTAGTTCTTCCTTGAGCAGCAGCCCATTCCATTAGTAGGTTTTAGACAAGACTAATATAGTGCCATTATCAAGCAGCAATTGATACTTATGTCCCTTTCTGGAAGGATCAGAGAACTGGGATTCTATTTTAAAGGCAAAAAAAGGGTGACACTGGAATATAACATACTTTACTTCTGATTTTCAATAAAGTTACTGAAATAAATGACTCACTGCCAACCTCCACTGCTCAGAGACACAAGGCCTGATCGGAAAAGCTCTAAATGGTAGTTAAGGTTTTCAAGTTAAAGACTTGACAGACCCAGCTCTGTTCATGGAACAGAAGTCACTGTCTACACATGCCTCTTTGAGATGGCCAAAGGATTCTAATTAAAATGATCTTCCAAACCACCAGTCAGAAGTCAGGTGGGACAAATTTTCAGGCTCATGCTCTTACGATTTATATGACGGGAAGTCCTCTAAAATAAGAAATTCCACTTTCTGTGAACACAGCCCACAGTCCATGCCAACGGCACCTTGTACACCTGGTATCTACCTAGGCATTTTCTTGAAGGCATAAATATTATTTTTAGCCTGGTCCTACCATATTTTCTGCAGCAAGGCAGACCCCCCACATGACATCACCATGTTTCATAATCTTTACTCAAGGACCCTAATCGTGAATCACACTCTGGCAGGATAAAAGAGAGTAGACTTTTCTTAAGTACCTCTTGGTTAGTAGGGGGCATCTTAACTAAGTCACGAGATCATTCAGAAGTTGGTACTACCAAAATTCAGTGAATCATTTTATAAATAAGGTGAAGACACAGGTCCAGAGATCCAAAACAGGAATACAGAAAGGCACGAAGGTTAAATGGCTACCACCTCAGGAATTCAAAGCAAGCCAAGTGACTAGTTTGCCTCCATGGAGGGAGTTACACTGTATGAAACACATCTGAGTTACTGCACAAGCATTTCACTCATGCCCATTCAAGAAAGGCATTGTAAATTCCACTCACGCTGTCTCTAAGCAATGCAATAAAATCAGTTTTCAATAGTTCCAAGACATCTATCAAACACTAAGTGAGTGAATCCAGATGCTGTGATAATATCTAAAATTTCTTGGAATACTAGACAAACTAATTCAGCTTGAAAGGTTAAACTGATAGCTTCATGTAAACACAGCTTAGGGAGGGAAATGCTTAGGTGTTAAAAAGAAATATATGTGTGTGTGTGTGTGTGTATATATATATATATATATGTATACATATATATGTATATATATACATGATCTCCCATGTGAGAACTAGAACATACCCTTTAAAGGACAGGACAGGAGATTTTGACAAATGGCAATCTAATAATTTCTCTGAACATACTGGATAAGCAATGGCTTTCCTCTATCTCAAAGAATGAGTTCTTGTCAACTGTATAAAGTTACATCATAGGAAACCATATATCTTGAGATAAATAGGTTGCATAATTACATAATTACAGACTTATCATACGCCTGATAAGACCAAACCAATCTACACGTCATAGGATTCCTGAGCTTCCCTCATCCAATCTCTCCTCCACTGGTCCTTCCATACCCTTGTTCCACAACTTCTTCCATGTTCTTCTCAACAAGTCTTTCTCCTTGACAGCCTATGTCTCTGTATGTTTCCTTTCTCCACTTCATACCTCCACTAGACTTCCCTCTGGGAGAGGAACTGTCTGCACGCGTACACACACACACACACACACACACGCACGCACGCACGCACACACGCACGCACACACAGCCTTCTCCTTCTTTAAATATACAGCACAACTGGGAGGTATTTATATCTCCCTTTCCCCGGACTCCTGGCATTGCATTATCCTCATCTCATCCCCCCACAAGCTTCTCTGACTTCCTGCTCCATTATCACGTGTAGAACAAAGGGAAAGGTCAAGGATAACGATGGGTGTGCGCCACAACCATTTTTTTTTTTTCGTTATGCTTGTTTAGGGCACCATACAAATCTCAGCACTATTTGGAAGTTAAAAACCAGTGGGAGCCAATCATAAAGCTCAACTGTAAAACTTAACAATGGAGAAATCTGAAATTATCCACTCTTAATATCATTTTCAGTAATTTGTAAGATAACATCACATTTTTGAAATTGCTTTCTTTGTGCTTGTTTTTTAGAGCTGAAAACCCCAGAAAGCTTAGGTGTTCCAGTTAAAAAAAAAAAAATCACAATGAAGTTTTATCATTTAAACAATGTATATATTGATGAGACCAATTTGCTGCATCAATGAAAATATCTGGTTCCTGCACATGTGGTTCCCACTTTTTTATATTATTTTAATCAACTAAGAAGATCCTTTTACCTTATCTTTACTTAGTAGTTTTATGATTCAGTTATTAATACAACAGTACACCATGAACTGATCGTATCTTTAAATTTCAAATTTAAAAAAAAAGATGAACACTTGATTGGGTTATTCTTTGAAGGGGTTTGATCTTTAGGTGTTAATTGTGAATGAAACTTTTTTTATTTGATACAGAAACATGCTTCTGTTTATATTAGCATATGTTATTGGGACATTAGATTACTAAACCTCAGACATTGGGCCGAAAGACCCAAGTCCAGATTCAAATGTCAATAAAAATTCCATTTTGACAAATTATTTCATAGCAAGCATAGCCTTAGGGCCAAGCTGGAAAAACTGTTGGTAAAAATGATCTTGAACAAGCTTTATCTTCTTCTTCTTTGCAACTGCAGAAAGCACGTTTCCTTGAGCCCGTCCTTCACGACAGCTCACCTACTTTTGGAGGAAACCAGCGCAGACACCTAATGGCTGGGTACAGCCTCCCACACCTTCAGCTCAGCGTTTATAAAAACAGAGTTCTAGCAACTAGAAATTAGTGGGGCCACGTCATAATGACAGGAATCGAACAGCAACAGACCAGCACCACCAGACCCACTGGGCTTTCCCTTAACAGGCATCTTAGACTATAATTCACCCGCTAAAAAATGTATACACCTCATACATGTTTCATAATTATCTCCACAAAATCCCCATTAGTACAAATACTTCAATGCATTCCTTTTTCCTTTCAGTCCCCTTTTCCTCTCTGTGGGGGAGTAGATGACACGTACTCTGTTTTCATGTGCAATTCATAGGTGCTATTGTTACTCCGTTCTCTCTTTGTCCTATCTCTTTATATACGTCTCTACGCTCTGTGGCGACCAACCTAGTGTCGTTTTCTAGAGCTTCCAGGTGAAACACTCTCACGTTCCCTAATCTTTCTGCCTCCTCTAGTTTAGCAATTCGATTTTCTACTTTCCCGATCTACTTAGAAAGTAACCTTCAGTTTTCAGGTGACCCTGCGGACATTCCGGGTAGAAGGATCTGTCTTGGCGTTTACAGATCCACCTGTGAATTCTGGGCTGCGTAGACTGGCAGAGAGCACAGCACAGCTAGAACTACCTGACACATTAAACCACATGGCCTGGGTTCAAGGACATAGCACAAGTATTTGGGAATTTTCCAGTTGAGCTCTGCCCATGCTGACAGGAGCCAAGGCAATGCTCTTTGTCGTTACAGAGACAGCAGCTTCCCTGACACGGGTGTTAGTAACTCTGGGAGGTCCTTCCTTCTGGTCCCAAAGCAGGCATCGGCAGTATCCCTTGTTTCTCAAGAGAGAAAAGACAGACAGCAGATCAGAGTTTCTTCTCTCTTCGGCTTGGATCTTTCCAGTCAGAGCTTTCTGTTGATAAGAGAGGTAACAGAACTACTAGGCAGCCCAGTGGCATCTGAGTCGTGAAAGTACTGAGATGTTAGAAACTTAAGTTCCTGTGACAGGTGAAGGCCTGTCTTTCAGTGAGGCATGGGACTCAGTCGCAATGGTGGATTCCTTTCTTAGTTTCTTTTCCTTTGCACAAGTTTTGAAATAATGACTCTGTCGCAAACATACCTAGAACCAGCTAATCTAGATTTCATCTCTTGCTGAAATTCTTCTCCAGCCAAAGCCGGACTTCTTGAAGGTTGTAGCAGAAAGGGCCCTTTCCTCCAAGATACGCAATTTTCTGTCTCTGCACGATGCACACACGCTCAAAGGCCACCCCGTAAGCTACGTTGGCGTTATTGTCCATGCGGTCGGCCACAACCCTGCACTGGGGCGGCAAGGAGAAACGCTCCAGCAGCTGGTGGGCCGCTGCACATCGGTCTTCCTGGTTCCGGTGCTTCTTCACCTCGAAAGACAAAGAAGAGTCCCCGGACAAGGCCCAGCCATCTGAAGGATGGGCCTCATCGATGTAGACCAGCAGGAAGTCAGCCACGGAGGAGAACTCTTCCACCAGCCGGCTGAAGGCCGGCAGCTGGCTGGTAAAAGGAGGTCAAGTGGCGGAGCCGAAGTTGACCACCAGTGGGCGCTCAGCACTGGCAAAGTCAAGAAGGTGACACTGGGCTCCATCTGCTGGTTTCTCCCGGATACCGTTTCCATTACTGTGGCCTCCCTCAGGACTGGACACACGCACCACGCTGGAGTTTGGAGCATCTTCACCCAATTTCACCTGAGGGGCAGCAAATGTAACAGAAGGAGAGAGAGAGAGAGAATCCCGCATTAAATACATTGTGCTTCAATTCCCTCTAAACAGAACCCCCCCCCCCCCCTCCGGCTCTGGAGATCAGTAGTGGTTCCCTCAAGAGCAGGTGGCAAGCGTGCAGTGGTTTAAGTGCAAAGATGCCTGGCTAGGTAATATCCGGAATGGCCAAATGACAATACAAGTCTCATTCTGCACCGTCATGGCAGGGAATTATTTTCCTCATTGAACGACCTGGACTTTACTCTCTTCATAATTAAGTCAAGGAGGATACTTTTACTATCCTTACTTTGCTGCCGATACTTAGCAAGCATTAAACAACAAATGATTAATGGACTTCATTTTAAAAGTTAGATGCAAGTAGTCTGCTTTAAGACAAATGAGCAAGGTCTCAAGGCATACCACTTTTAAAAAAATTCTACATACTTAGGCAAGACTTAATTTTTCATGCGTTCTGTTAAGTTCAAACAATGGATAATGGTTTGTGGACACCCCTTCCTGGTTAGAGCTAGAAAGCACAGAATGCATCATCTATTTTTTAAAAAAGGAGTATTTCCATTTAACCTCTCCTGGGCTTTCCCGTAAGTACTAAGATCTTATTAACTCTGTCTTCCTCATACAGTTATTATTAGAGATTAACAGAAGGAAAGGAGATCTTTGTGTGCGGTGAGTCACAAAACGGACTTGTGTTGCTTGAATTATCAGAGGCTACTCCACCGTGTGCAACAGAATACCATTTTCCCTTGAAAACAATGCTTGAAATAGGTAACAGGCTGGAAGAACAGCAGAGGAGTCAGAGTGCTTGCCCAGCAAACTCAAAGCCCTGAATTCAATTCCCCATAGCTATATAAACTGGTCATGGTGGTGCATGCCTATTAATCCCAGCACTCAGGAAGCTGAGGAAGGAGGACTACTATGAGTTTGAGGCCAGCCTGGACTACATAGCAACTTCTAGACTAGCCTGGACTACAGCAAGATCCTATCTGAATCAATCAGTCAATATTCCTGAGAGAAGATGAGTTCGCCCTCAGTGTAGCACCTTGGAGGTTTCTATGGCTACGGCTTACACTATGGTTTCAAGCAAGAGAATTCCACAACTTTCATCAGAGAATATTGGCAAACAAAAGCGCATTTATTCTCAAACCTTACATTCCATTTCTCATATTCTATGTGTTTTTGTCTACTTCCTCCTCCCCTTTATCTAGTAAGATGCAACCATCCACTTTTCTACCACACGATTTATTAACAAGCTCCTTTTAAATGACAAAACATTCAGGCAAAAGAGTGAGGTAGCAATTGTACTACATGCCCTCTTTGCACGTGGTTTGTGGCCTTTGTATCTATAAACTGGTAATAAAAAGCAGGCAACTTAAAAGAGCCAATTACTTCTGTTTGAATTAACACAACTGAATCTTTCCCTAGAATGGTTTAATCGAAGCCAACAACATTAAGGACAGCTCATCATGGTACAATTGATTTTTATATACTACACGTATCATAACAAAACACTTCTGTCTAGACCGACTTACTTTCCGCATATAACTATACCCACATATAACATTGCTGTTCATGGAATCACTCAGAAGTGAATTGCTACAGATGCAACAATCCAAACTGATATAAAACACTCAAGAAGGGTTGCAGGTACAGTACAGAGGTTGGAGAATTTGCCTAGCAAGCGCAGGGCCCTGAGTTTGATTTCCCAGCACCACATAAGCCCAGCGTAGTGGCACATACCTGTAATTCCAGCACTTGGGTGGCTGAGGAAGGAGGATGGCTGTGTGTTCATGGCCATTCTGGGCTATATAGTGAGTTCAGGACCAGCCTGAATTACAGAGTGAGACTCTGCTTCAATCAATCAATCAATACATACACGATCTTTTATTCAGAAGTGTCTATTTAATGTTAACGCATACCTAATCTAACTATAAAGAAAGAATTATAGTCCTTCCTCCTCCCCCAAAATTCTAGTGGGGCTATTCATTTTCTAAATTAAGGCACTACTCATTTTCTAAGAGAAGTCTTGAAATAAAAGCCTTTCTTCTTAGAAAACTATTGATATGATTTTAATAAATGTATTTAATTTGGTCACCACCAAGGAGACGTCTTAGCTCTATTAATTGTCTTGGTTAATTTGCACGGGACACTAGCAGGAGAAATATATATATATATATATATATATATATATATATATATATATATATATATATATGGCCATAACCAGATATATTTTTATTTGAGCTTGCTAGTTTTAAGGTACTAATACACTCTTTAAAGATGTGTTCTTTGCTGCATAAATCTTCTAATACATGGCTTCTTTTGTCACTTCTTTGTTGGATGTTGGTGAGTAGAATTCCCATCACCTTCTAGATCTTTCCTTCTTAAGGTAATAATGACTCCAGAAGTGCTTCTTTTACAGTTACAGTTAGTGTGTCCTGTGTTCCTCAACATCCTGAGATAAGACCTGAATGCATTCAAGTGCACTTCCTACAAAGAATGCTTATTTAGTAAGCAAGTAAGTAACTTGTACAGGAACAGATATAATCTCTCTCCTACAGGCTGGCAGGTTTTCAGCAGGTGAAAATACCCATTTTCATTTAGGAATCAATGTTGGGACGTATGAGCAATTGTGTGGTCTGATAAATGGGCCTCTGATGCGCTGCCTCTCACCCAAGCAGACCTGTTTATCTTGTGTTATCCCTGACTGGTCAGATGTATAATCTAATTTGATCATTTGATCACAAGTGATCTCTTATTACCTGCATCTTAGGTTGGAAAGTTAAAGCTCATTTTCCTTCTCACAGACAAGGAACAGTTCAGTCCCTGAATCCTTTCAAAATTCAGATCAGTTTGCCTCAGAAAAATGTACAACCAGTACAACACACAAGCTCTTATCATAAAAAAATTAAGAAAACTACCAAATATTACATTCTTGGGGGATTGGTGAAGGTTTTATTTGACAGAGAAATATACTTCATAAGACATTTTGTTGAATGAATTATTGAATGAATGCCAGTTGTCATAACCATAGGTCGCTGAAAAATTTTACACTTATGAATAACCTTGACCTGCAAAGAACATAATCTTATTCAGGTGATGAATAAGCTCACTGACACAGATAAACTTATAAACATGAAGCTTAGACCCCCCTGTAGTTTACTGCCATACTCAATCCCCCATATTGTTGAGCCATTCTTGATCAACTCAAAAGGTTATTAAATAAAAGAAATGTGGCCAGCCTTCTTTATTTGGTGGAACAGCCAGAGGACAAGTCTTCAGATTAGAATGTAATAAGTGGATATCCTTGTTCATGACAGTAAGCTGGTAAGAGAAAATCCAAAGGTGGGATTCATGTTATTAATAAAACTGAGAAAAGCAAAGACCCCTAATTCCTGAGTTCAAATATGAGTAGATCAACTAGTCATAAATTGTCTGTCTTTGCCAGACCTAGATGGACGATAACTTAGCTAAAAAAAAAAAAAAAAAAAAAAAAAAAAAAAAAAAACCTTAGGTTTGCTCTAAGATAAACACTAAAAAAATCTGTTGAAGAGATACTACTGGGTTTTTTTTTAATCTCTGTCTTTGATCACCATATAAATTAAATTCGTATTAGACTAGAGTTTCAAATGGGGAATTTCTTGGCTCCTGTGGTGATCAATCCTGCTGAGATGGAATGGGAGAGAATCACCATTGTCTTCCCAATGGAAGGTTCTTTTCTCTCCCCATGAGCAAAGCATTCCTTGACACATAGCCAAAACGAAGAAGAAAATGAAGTTAGTCCCATAATAATATTGAGGCTGCAGGAAAGAAGTTCAACAAAAACAAGTTATCCCCTGGTCCTCCCAAACTTTGTTTTAATTTCCCACAGTGGCACAGAAAGTCTCCTGGCCACAAGTTACCTATCATCTTAATTTCTCCTTCTTAGAGGGTTTGTGTTTGGTTTTTGTCCTTAATGAGACATATTTGCCAAAGAGGCATTCAAAAGGCATTTTTTACTCTTGCGGAAGAGTAATTAGGTCGGTACCTCTTTCCCTGCCAGCATTAGCCGCTCTAAAGAGAACCCTGCCCAGTACTTAATGTCCAAACACAAGAAGCATCATTTCCACTAATTGGTCTTGAAGTTCCGACGTTCCCAAAGGGTCCCTTTATTTTGCAAGGATCAGAAAGGACATACGTAAAATGTGATCTCGTCATCACTGACTTTTATCTCTCCTCTGAACCATTAGATTTGTTCTTTCATTTTTGCAAATCAACATGAACATAATAGCAGCAGAGGGGGCGAATACATGATTGGCATTTTTACAACAGAGGACCTCCCTGGGCTGAGTTCAAAGGTGTAATAGACATGTTTATGAATGTGAACATGAGCATAAATAAGTAATGTATATAAAAGCATGATTCCTTGGTGATTTCTTTTCCTTATATTGCTTGCTCTATAGGGAGAAGAAAATACTGCTTGATCATGTGGACCGTGAAATGCAGAGCAAGAGGGGCAAAAATAAGGAGCATTCCTAACGGAGAAGCTGGAACCAGAGAGCATATGCTCCTACATTTTTTTCCACAACTTGAAGAAAGACTTTGAGATAAAATATAATCTCAGGATGAAAAAGGAAAGCGAATGATGAAAAGGGGTGGGTGGGTGTGTGGCACAATCGTTACACATGCTACTTTCTAGCCAAAGCCCTGGAAGTGGCTTTATTAACTATCAGGAAGTTTCAAATTCTTTGACAAAATGACCAGGCTACATCAATGTCCTTAGAAACATGGCCAAACAATCATTAAGCAGAGATTTAACCGTCCGCATTCAGACTGGCCAAATAAATCAGTTAAAGAATAAGCTACCTACTCCTTCTCACCCATTCCCTTTTGGGCTCTATTTGATTTGTACCTTGAACATGGAGCTCAAAGCCCTATCGTTTCCCGATGTTTTATCCAAGTGACAGACAAGCTCTGGCTGTGGCCTTCTTTATTTACTCTTGGGACAGTTTCTCTCTTAAAAGAGCCATTTTCCATTGTAGAAAACTAATGTCCAAAGGCTTGAGGTGAATGAAGAGGAGAGGAAGAATGTCAAAGAGACTCTTTCAAAACCAAAATTATAGGTTCAAGTGAATATGGTTTCTGTGCCAACGCAGTTTGAACTGTGCAGAAACTAAACTGCTTGTCAGCATCTATACTGTGTGTTTACTTTTACACTTCATTTAGGTAAGAGCCAGGTTCCCAGACAGGGCTTATTGGGTTTGCTCATTGGTTGCATTTCTAAGTCTTTCAGCACCAGCACAAGGATAGTGTTTAAATGCAATGGCACTGACTGAAGAAACTTAAATAACAAATATTAATAGCTGGTATTTACCACCAAATCCCTCACAGGTTTCTAGAGACTTTGTTTTTAATCAAACTCGTACACAGAAACCTCCCCTTTGCCCATTCCACAGCATCTCTGAAATTCCAACAATTTCAAATTCCTTTCAGAATTTTAGTTAATAAAGGTTATATCATTTCATTCTTTCATTTCTCTGTTGCATTTTTCTGGGTGAAACACAAAGATCAGCCTTTTTATTCCACTTTCTATAAATACCTTCACAAGTATCTGACATTTAACAGCCAAGAGAATTAAAAATAACAAATGACTTGTTTCATTGTATCACATGTGAACACACCCTTCATCCTGGAAACCTCTGCTTCGGAGGAGGCAACCTCCAAATGATGTGAGCCAAGGTTATGAAATACTGTGATGCCATCTGAGACGGAGCCTCCCCCAGTGCCTCTAGAAAAGGACACACCCAAAGACAGTGGCACAGATGACAACAGCATTCCAGGAAGCGCTTCGACCTGTTTGAGTAGTTCTGTGTGACCCTTATATGCCACCATAACCACCCCCCTTCTAGTCGTGCTTGGAGACTGAAAAATACCAAAATTCAGTTTGAGCTATGGTCACAATGTTTTCATTCATGCATACCCAGTCCAGTCTCGTCTCTCTGGATGTGTGCTTGCCTGGGTTGCTTCTCCACGTGGTGGCTATTATACCACTCATTAAAAGCAAACAATGTATCAGCAATGAACTTGGTGACTAACAAGACAGTAGGCAGAGACAATAGAATACAGAGAGAAGTACATAAACCAAATGCCTTAAGAAGAAAAAAAAATTCACTCATCCTTCCCAGTTTCCTGGAATGTAAAAACCAACCTACTACAACACAAACAAACACTATGCATTAGTGAAAAAAATAAATAATGAAGTTTATTAAAGAGGCACTTGTTTGCTTTTCCATTTCTATTTCAGTTAGCTGTCTACTGGGAAAATGCCCATTAATGTTTGTGGGTAACAGTAGAGCCCTCCTAGTTGATGTAAGAGATGATATTTATATTAGATGTGGATGCATATGAGTATAATTCTCCCAGGAAAATATTGTTCTCTTATCAGCAAAAATCAATTGTCTTTCAAGAAAAGTAAACTTTAATATGCTAAGATCAATCCTTCTACATTTTCATGTAATCTGCTGAAGCATACAAAATTCAGATGTAGATGAAGAAACGTAACATTTGAATAAGTGTATACTCCCGCTGCCTCAAATTCCCTATCCAGAAAAATGTCCCCTCCAATGTATACATCTGTGAAAATGGATCAATCACTTGATTGACGTAATGGCCAGGCTCTATCAGTGCCTGACGATGGTTCAGTTTCTCCCTGCCCACAGCTCTTATTACATATGGAAGAGAAATGCATTTTGGCTATTAGGACTCTGACCACTCATTCACTCATTTACTAAGTAAGAGCTCCTACTATCTACAAGCCTTCCAGACAATACAGCAAACTTTCTACAGGTGCTCTCCGCAAGAAAGACATGAGCTATGGTGAAACTTCGCCAGTTTACAAGACATACTGTCTTCTTGAACTTTTGGTTTTCAATGGAACAGACCTGTTCTGGGTTCTTTTATTTTCCCAATGCCTAGATTTATTTGTCTGCTGTCTACTTACGGATGACTTTTTTTTCATTCTATTATTCTGCATTGCCATCTCCGTTCCTGAGGTTCTGATGCCTGCAATGTGCCCCTGCACCGAACACCTGGCTTTAATAACCCTCTTAAACTCACTTCCCTGGCATATTGTGTAAGGCCCTCCACTCGTGTTAGGGAAAAGCAACATTGTCTTCTTTGGTAGCAACAGTTTGCCACGTGAGTTCACTCCTCCTAACCCTGGGGGAGCTTCAGGAGTCATATGAGCATAGGGGGTGGATGTAAATCATCAAAGGACTGGAGACCAAACGTTGTCCTTTATCCCTTAAGATCTTAGCTGAAAATGCTCCCCCAGCCATCTCCAAGCAGAAGGGAAAAAAAAGCCAGAGCACTGGCAATTTTTAACTAGAAACAATGATAATCAACACCAGTTTCTCAGGAGCAGCTGGACACGGCACTTCTACAGGGAAGAGAGGTAACAGCTCGGATGCTAGAGGCATGAGACTGCAGTGGGCCGTGGACTCGACAGCTCTTTTCAACACAGCTTGTTTTACTTGGAGAAACAAAATAACTTTGCTTTCCCCACGAAGTCTGGATTTCTAACAGCCAGTTAGGGCTCCCATCTCTCTTCTGCAAACTGATACCTAGTAACTAGGGACTGGCAATCCCCAATCGATGCACAGGAGGTGCACGCAGGCTCCATCTCATTAACTCTTACCTCTACCAGAATCAGAGCCGCCATGGTGCCCAAGCACACCTGCCAATGCCCATCCCCGCTCTTATCAATCTGACCTGTTTTTTTTTCCCCTGGTGCACCTCACCTAACCTCCCACCAAGCAAAACATCAACATTCTAGCTTATGACAACAGCCACACAAAGACAGAAGTCTCCTCCTGGAGACTGCCTTTGAGTTTCCTAAAGGTATTCTGCAGGTACAAAGCAGTCTACTACAAAATCACAGTGAGGTGGTAATCACTCTTATTAAAAGAGATTCCTTAATAGGTCACACAGAATCGTCATGGCTCAATAGCTGTGACACCCTCAAATCCAACGTGTGCAACAGGTGTAGAACGTAGAGGTAGCCCCCTCTTGAATGTAACACAGACAGGCTCTCAAACAGGGCTCCACCGCTCTTACCCCAAAGCTCCCCAAGGCCCCAGTCCTCCGCCTTCAAGCCCTGCCCAGCCGACCTGAGGAGGAGCCCTCCCGGGCATAGCTCACCTGTTTGTAGGCATCCAGCAGGAAGCTCTTCCAGACACAGCGCAGTCCCTCTGAGGTCAGCATGCGCCTCCACTCTCCGCGGGTGGACTTGGAGCGGCTCAACAGCAGCACCACGTGCTTGAGTAGAATGACCGAGTCATAGAGCGCCAGGAACAGGCAGTTGGAGAAAAAAACTGGCAGAATTTGCAGCGTGATCAGTAAGTCTACGCTGAGAATACCCATCTTCTCTGCCTCTGGAGTCTGTCCCCTTGTGCGCTCTGGTTCCCCTTCACCCTCTTATTTAAAAGGGGGGTGGTGGTAGAGGGGGTGGGGGAGGTGAAGAGGAAGGTTGGGGGTGGGAGGGAAAGGGAGAGAAACTAAATGAAAAGGAAACCCAAGTTGTGTCCTCTTTCAAAGAAGCAGAAATGGCAAGACCAAGTTCAGTCTCCCCAGCCCAGCAGTTGGAGTGTGCCCATCAATTCATTCAATTCGGAGCTGCTGCCTTTTTTTTTTTTTTTCAGGATTTAAGATGTTAAAAAAAAGGAAAAAGAAAAGAAAGAAACTGGCGAACTCTTCCCTAATCCAGTTACCCCTGTCGGAGTCCGTTAAAGACAGGCTGCTCTACTTTCATTTCCAAGCACCTATGAGACTGTGGCGGAGACTGCAAAATGTTTCTCAGCTTCTCATTGTCTCTATGGTCTTTAAACGTAGCCTGGTTCTTTCTTGAATTGCCAAAGTTTAAAAAAAAATGTGCTTTAATGGTAGATTTTTTTCTTTCTTTCTTTACTCCGTTTTACACACACTTTCTGTCCTCCTTCTCCCAGCCTGTCTCGCCCCCTGCCTTCTCCAGGAGCGACTGTCTCCTCCAGAGCTCACTCCCTCTGGCTCTTCCGTCCTGCTATCTGTCTGTGGTGCAAAGTGCCTCCCTCTGCAGCCCAGCGAGTCTCCCCGAAGCCTTTTATACATTCCCTGGCTAATTGCTGCAATAGAGAAATGAAAGCCTGATCTTGCTAAAGATCTTGACGTCATTCAGCAAGAGGGCTTTACTTTGGCCAGGACTTCGGTGAATAGAAAAGCAAAACTCGACAACTTTTTTTTTTTTAGAAGGGGTGGGGGAGAGACAGTGGAATTTTGCTTTGTGCTTTAGAGAGAGACAGAGAAAGAAAAAAATAGTAATACCTTTGACAGCTTTCAGGAAAGGCTTCCAAACTCTGGGCAAAGTAATTTAGTATAATATGTAAATGAATATTGTTGCACTTTCACCACTAATTGTCATTATTACTAATTTACCAGCGGTGTTGGAAGGAAAGGATTCTGGCAGGCAGGTAGAAAACAGGAAGAGTAATCACAGATGGTCCTTGCTCCACTGCTTGGAAGACAGGAATCTTTACATGTAGGGTCCTCTGTGCCATGACTGTCTGTCCTATTTGTTACCTAGGTACTTTACAGTTGTTTTTTTTTTTTAGTCACGATCTTATGTAAGAAAATGCAAATTGAGTTGTGAGGTGAAAACCTTCTGAACTAAGCAGCATCCCAGCATTTCTCTAAAGCTCCTTGCAGAACTTCCATACAAGTTTGCAGTGTGACTAAAGCTTCTGACACCAAAAATAAAATAAAATATCTTCCAAGTATGAAAGGAGCTAGTTAGGTGATCAGACCTTCTTTAGATGATCTATGTAGATCAAGTTAAAACTTCTCACTGAATAGCATTAAATGCTACAAGGTGGAGAAGTAAATTATGAGAGCTCCTTTAAACTCAGCATTTCAGCATTTCTCTTTTTTTTAGCATATTCTCTAAAAGACTTGAAACTTTAGGGAATCCTCATTGATTGAAAATAATTAAATATATAGGTAGTTTAAAAGCAACTCTATATTGGTTCAGTGACTCGCTCCCGCGTGAGTCTCTGGGACAGTCACACACGAGGCTTTGGCAAAGTGCCATGGCCCCCACCTCATTCTAATTGACCTTTTCCTCTGTAACACATCACCTGTGAGAATTACGTTTTCTTGGAAAGCATTACATATAGACATGGAGGCTAGGTGTAAATTTTTAATTGAAAATTAATTAGCTGAATTTTCTGTGTGCATTGGACTCTCGTGAGCTACGCAGTACATGTAAACCTGTGGTCACTACATTGCTACATTTTGTTCCTTATGTGTAAAACATCCAAGAGGGCAGAACTCATTTCAAAGCCTAGACCAGAAGCTGTAATTGGTGGCCCTTGGGCTCAGTTCTATACACAGAAGCATTTTGTTTGATTGGTAGGGTATTTTTTCCTTTGAGAGAGCTGGCCTTCAGGTTCTGTGTGACCAGAGATTTTTGTCCACTTTGTTCACTGCTGCCTCCCTAGCACTGAGGAACCATGTTGGCATCTGTTCACATCATTGAGGATGTTCTGAATGAACGAGCACACAGGATTGTAAAGGGCCTCCGCTTTGCTCCACACTAGAGGGTGCCATTCACATACACTACTGTGTAGGAGGGTGGGGGGACTGTAATTGTACATGCGGTGGCCTGGCGCACACCCTTTCTCAATGACACATGCTCACGAGCCTACAGCCTGTTTTTTTTTTTTTATCATCAATCTATTGTGACGCTTAGATTTATAGCTCATGGAATAAATTTTTAGAGAAGACTTTAAAAGTGTGAAAAATTAATTAAAAACTATCATAGGTCATAGCCTAGAACAAGCATATGTTTTGAACAAAAAAAAGTAAATATATATATATATATATATATATATATATATATATATATATATGCATTTACTTCATACTTTCAAATTTGTCAATGTCCTCATAAGAGATGGAGAGATAAGAAAAGACCACATGATATTTTAAGTAGCACTGATGGAAAAGCTACAGTGTCAGCCCAAGACTCAGCCAACAACGACAGGAGAAGGTGTGGACCCAGGACACGGTGCTTCAGTCACTGCCCAAAACTTACAAATCTCACTGCTTCTCAGACATTCACTTCACGTTCTTTGTGTTAGACCAGCATCCTTCTGAGGTGAGGCCTTGGGCAGCTGTAAACCCATTCTCCTTCCTGGGTTTGTCATTTGCTCTCAAGAACTGAGTTGTGTTTGGAAAAGCAAGCTTAGGAGAAAGATTGGTGGAAACTCTGAAAAGGTTTTTTTTTTTTTTTTCAAAAAGCAAAGTTCAGAGCACATCCAGACTACAAATGGTTTGAGGTCAGAATTATGACTCTTCTGGACGCTGTTTATTTGTACTTTTTAGTTTTTGAGAAGTGTTTTGAGGGATTAAAAAAATACAAAAATGAAAAGGACCAAAACCAACACGAGCATGTTGTCTTTTTTTGTCATTTTGTCTAGATGAGTGAATAAATGAATCACAAAATTGATAGTTATTCTTCTACCAGATAGACAATTTGTCTCCATCTTTGAGATGAGCGCTACCACTCTTTATACCTGGGCCACAGTTGTTTGTTATAATTATTGCTAATAGTTAGCACTTTGATCATGAAGTAGTTTACATTCATTAAGCAACAAGATAAACATAAGATGACACAGTATGATTTTTCCCATCATGTAGATGATAAAAAAAAAAGGACCAGCCCAGTTGGAGGGAAACTTGTGTGGAATATTTTCCCAAACTCTGAACCTCATTTCTCTCCCCAAAGATCATTTTGTGGGTCTCGGTCAAAACTCTTGCTGAAAGTGGTTAGGGTAATTTTATCTTCCAAATTGCAGAGGATATCTGGGATTTAACATCTGTTTAATATTGCCCCAACTCAGCCTCTTGGTTTGGGTTTCATGTCATCATTGAAAAGGCTTGAATGTCTTCTTGGTCATGTAAGTGTTCTTAGCAATCAACCTTGTAATGGGTTAAACACACGCCAGCATGTGGCATGTTGGTTGAATTTTCCCATACAACCTGGTACAAAGGCTTTAAATTTTAAAGACAGACAGCCCAGGGCAAAATGCTTTGAGCTGTTTAAGAAGTAGAGAACCACTGTATAATCGTTAATTTTTTTCTCTTTCCATGGGAAGAGAGCATCTTATCCTGTCACTGCCTCTTTCTGGTTGGAAAAATAACATGTGATGTGTCTTCCTTTCCTCTACTCACTTGACTCTTAAAATGATGTTGAAAAAATGAAGTTCCTTGACCTGAGAACAGACTGGAAAACGTCAAGCATGAGAGCTGCCACTATTATTTCTTTATTTTTATCTGAAAAGAGTCTACAAAGAATTCTCTGAAGTTATCCATTCCCACCACAGACTTCTGAGTAGTCTTAGTTTCATAGAATTTTGCTCTTCATGGAAGTAACTTGTCAGACACAGAATAGATCTTGGGGCTTTGTTCTTGCTCTATTAGAAACTCATCACAAGTACAATTACCAGCCCAAAACATATCCAGAAAGGGCAGACATGCTAACTGGAGAATTTACAAATATGGTTACCTCCACCTCCAAAATAACTTTTATCAGAGGAAGGAATCGCGTTGAAAGAAGCACGTAATGCCGTACAAACTCCTAATTCTGGTGAGTGCTGGTTGTGCCTCAGAGGAACTTGTGATGAAAGGTTTACACCACAACTACTGAATCACTCAGAATTCCCTGTGGGCCCATTCATTCTGCAAACAGGGCAGTGTTCCCTGCCTAGTGGCGAAAGGCTCAATGGATAAGGCACACAATCCCAAAGTAAACTCCGACACACCTGGAGTAAAGTAACTGGGGGCAGGCAGGGAGGGCAGCACTGTGGGAGGCGAGAGAGCTTTCTACCCAGCCCTTCCCTGCGTCCCCAGCAGGCACTGGCTGGGAGCTTCTTCGGAGGTGTTAATGAATTATTCCCTCAGGAACTCAGGCTGCTGTTTTTTCCCAGGCTACCAACTGGTAAGAAGAGGAAGGAAAGGAAAAAAGGGTGAAGAAAGCAACCAGTAATGACAAGGGAAATGAAGATGGAGAAAGCAAGGAAGGAGGATGAAGCAAAGTCACGTGGGTTGCCTGTACAGACTATGTGCAAAAAGACTGAGCTAATGCTGACTGTGGTGATGTTTTTTTGTGAGGCAGATGGCTGTCCATAATCTGGATAACTACCATCTTGGTGGTACAGAGGCCACTAAATGACTGTTGGGAAGTAAGAGCCCCACTGGTCATTGAACTGGTGTGGATCAACATTGATGGCCACTCCTTGACGAGCTACCTAAAAGTTTCAAGTACCCTGAGGCTCTAGTGTTATTTAGTCTTGAGAATAACTTACTAACCTCTAGATATACCCAAAGCTGGGCCCCATGGGAGAAAGGTGGGGGTGAAAAAGGAGAGATCCCAGAATGCCGTACACCATAGTCTATTCCTACAGGACAGCCTTCAGGATGAAGAAGCGAAAAAGGCAACTCAGTTTTCTTGTTCCCCTCCATCCTTGATCCACTGTAAAGGACCACATCCATGTGTTCCCCCCAAAATCCATTGTCTTACAAACAACCTTTCTTTTGTTTCATTCCACAGTTCAAAGGAAATCACCAGATGATCTGCTTTAAAATCGGTCATTCTTTATAAGTGGGCTCTACAGTAGCTTTTTAAAAAAATCTCTTAGGCACCACTTCACTTCTATGCCAAGTCCATGAACACAGAGCATGACAAAGCATATTAAGACACATGCTGGTTCATGCCATGCCAGAGGTACTGGCACATAGTTCATTCTTCCAGAGAGCAAAAGACACCACACTTCCTTTCTTAAGAATCAGTAGACAGTATGGCTTACAGGGAACAAAGCAGATATTTTATTCCACCCTCAGTGGAGATAGTGAAACTAATAGAAACTGTAGCATGAAAAATGTATGTTTGATATGGAGAATAAAATATCTGAAATATGGATTATGGTACAATCAAGAAATTACCAAGGGGGGCTATGAAATTGTTATCAGTGTACCGATTGTCAAGGTAGAGAAGACTAACAAAATAATCTCAGATCCTCTTTTAGCATGTAGTGTTACTGAAATAATGACTTAGACTAAGTTATTATATATCCCTACATAAAATCAATACACAAGCCAATTTCAGAATATTTTATTTATGAATTATTGCTCCAGTTCCATTTTAATTTTAAAAACGAATTTTTTTCTCAGGTTAAATGAATCCTCAATCTTTTCTAAGAGGTAATATTCAGGAAAATATTAGTGTGACTTCCAAGAGCAAAACATAAGGCACAAAATTTAAATCTAATTTCAAAGCCAGAGTCTCATTTATTATATGGACACTGTAGATACTAAGAATCTTTTATCAAGATATGACCACTTAGCCAAATGATGATTTGAAAAATAAATGTGTTAATAAATTCCAGAATAGTCACACTTTGATTAAGAAATCAGGGAGATTTTTTATGACATTTTAAAGACTTGAAATCTACCTTATCAAAACAAAGCCAATGTACTTTATGATTTTTGCATTAGTAATAAACTAAATAATATATAAATCTAAGACCTCAGGGCAAGGGTCTTTATTGCTTTCTGAAAAAAAGAGTCAGCTTACTTTGTATCATGAGATATCATGTTCTGGTGGATTTCAGTCTTACAAGATAGGTTCTATTTCTGGGTCAATGAACCATAACAAAATTCTGGTTGTATATTTAGGCCCATAAAATAAAGCTAAAATGTTTTCTCATGTTCATTCCATGTAGATGGCCAAGATATTCAGGCTTAGCAGTGTTCTTCCTGGGTGTGACTGCACACGCCTGTAATAATCTCAGCACTTGGAAAGCTGCAGCAGAAGGATCAAGATTCGAGGCCATTCTAGGCTGCACAGAGAGATTCTGCCTCAAAACGACAAACAACAGATCAAAGGAAGAAATATAAACTTATTCTAGAAATAATTTTAAAAAGCCATCTTTATTTAGTCCATCTTGACTAAGTCAATAGTTTCTTCCCAAAGAAAGAAAAAGTGAAGATGTGATATGCACATTGCAATTTCCCAAGATAAATGTAACTACTGCATTTTGCAAGCATAGACTAGTAAAACTAAAAGGAAAAAGAAAGACCTACATGTTTAAACAAAACAACAGAAAAAACACACTACCTGGAAAGCCAGGTGTGGCCACTGTATGTATTAGTAGCCTTCTTTCCCTCTATCTATGAAAAGGGATAAAAGGATATGAAAAGAAAGGAAGGATTACCTGTAATTGGAAATATTAAGGATGTGTACTACAGCCACAAATGACAGCCTGAATCTTAGGAGACCTTGGAAGAGACGTGCACATTGATCCATTTTACCATGAAACATCCTTCTCACCCGCCTCTCATTCCCCACAACTATAAGGAGCATAGGGGGAAAAAAAAGCTGTCCTAATATTCCTGGCCCAAGAAAACAATTTCTAAGTTTCCTTGACCAGAACGAAAAACTTTTGACAATAAAGAAGTAAAACCACTGACATTTTAAGGCTCTTGTCAAATTAAAGCCTCAACAAAATCCAATGCCTGTTGATATTTTTTGACACTGTGTTTATCCTCTTTAGGGATTATTTCCTTTCTACTTCATACCATTGTTTCCCCATTATATCAGGACCTCAAGACTAGAAATCTCAGGGCTAGGAATGTACCTTCATGACAAAGTGCTTGCTTACCATAGCAGCGGCCCTCAATTCAGTCCCCAGAACCAAACAACTATGGCTCTCATCAGAGTCACAAAGACTGTCGTCTTGTGTGACAGAATGACACTGGTCGGAGGAGTTCCTGGGAAGTTGAGAGGAAAGGCAAAGTGGTAAAGCAAAAAAGACGGAAGCCAGGACTGGGTTTCACATGAACGTAATGAAGTACTTAGAGGGGCAGTGAAATGCGTGGATTACAGTAGGTCAGTTACCATAGATGCGAAATGTTAGACAAGTAGAGATAAGTAGGCAGTGTAGAGGTTAGTCCAGTAAAAGTCTCCAGAAGTAGAATTCAGAAGGCAAAATATTTGCCTTTTGTAGATATAGCATTCGAGGATATGGGTGGAACATGGAAATAAAAGAATTGGAAAAGTAAAAGTATATCTGAACATGTTACAAGAATTAGGTTAAAATGACTCAAAGGCTGACCCACTATATGTTGTTTATTCAGTTATCCATCCACTTACAATATGTATACTAACCCACAAGGAGCCACTCTCAGGAGCATTGACACTGATCCATGGTCTCCACACTGCTTGCTCCAGTAGGGGGAGACAAGTGTGCAAAGTAATGAATGCAACATGATGGCAGAGGCGGTACAATAGAATTGAAGCACACAAGGGGGCAAAGAGAAGAAAACAGCCAATGCTGGGTGGCGTAAGAGGGAAGAAAGTGTTCATGAGTAAGATGCTAATGTTTAACTAAATACAGAAAGAATCGTGTTCATTAACATGACACTGGATTAAAGAACAAGTTTAAAGTCATGGTTTCTTATACAGTTGTTCTGTACCGTGTTGTCATAATTTTGTAAAAGCTGGACTTTTTAAACCTTTAACATTATTTATTTAGGAATAGATAACTTTCTATAAACACAAACTTGTTGCAAACAAAATGAAAGAAGTTTGTTGAAAGCGTTGTTTTGACAGACATTCTCAGTGACGGTAAGGAACGGGGAGGTGGCTGTATCTTTTTCCTTCCTTTACAATGACAAAAAAATTAGTAGATGCAAGTTCTATCACTCTGAGCATCTAAATATTATATATATCTCATGGAAACTAGGTGCCAGTTCTTGGTAATGCTGTTGGCTTCTAGTTAAGAAGCATACCACTGACAGATAAGGACAGCAGTGATTGGTCAAGTTCCAGTGCTACACAATTTGGAACCATCCCTTTCACTTTCCGATTAACCAAGTACATTTCCAAGGCATGTTCATAAAATATATTGAGGTTACAATTTATGAACAGATGACAGTGTAGTAACTTAAAATTTTATGCTACTGGGGTAGATGGAGAGGGAGAGAGCCTACTAAGAATAACTATAACCCAAATTTCCAATCTTCTAGTTCTATTAATTTTACATCTAGCAATGCCCTTTTTGCTTCAGTACTGGTCATGGTTATTACCTAGTTATTTATGGCAAATCATCTTTATAGTGCTAGAGACGCTGGTGATGCTCATTTGTTGAGGAATTGCACTGATCAGTTCAAAAAAGATGTAAAAATTAAGATCTTATACAAATAGGATATATTTATGAAACAAATAGTCTTTGGAGGTTGTGTAATGAATACTTTTGATTGTGTATTTAGGGTATAAATTCCTGCAGGAAAATAGTTAAACCTGGGCATTAAAAAACTATTATGGAAAAATTCAAGCATATGCAAAAAGAGAGAAAAACACATAAGGAATGAGCAAGCTTCCATCATCATAAATTCATAACCAATTCATTTCATTTCTACTACTTCTCCTCATCTGCATACCTTCAACATCATTCTGAAGGAGATTCCAGCACAGTTTTTGATATTCCCAAAACATCTACAATTTTCTGTAGTCTACAGAAATTGCCATATAAATTATTGACTTAATCTCTAAATATTCCTTTTATCTCAATCATCTGTCAAGCTGCTAAGAAACAAATAGAAATTTATTGTTAATACTTCTGAACTAGAAACTAACCTTTCACCTGACAATTTCATGCTACAGCAATAGGTACAAGTTTTAAAACGCACAGATAGAAAATCAAGCTGTACCATTTTCCACAAATTACTGTGCCACAGTCATTACCTTTTTTCCCCACAAAATTTTAATGGTATGCAGCAAGCATGTTGACTCAGAGTGAGATTGCTGTTTAAATTATGAGGTAATCTCAGTTTACTAATTTACATCCTTCCCCAACATGCAATATACCACAAGGTAAGACATGAAGTTGCTAAGTAGGTCACCTTCTGACAGGACAGAAACTAATGACAGGAATTCGTGTAAGTTATCAAAATCAAACTTATGTGTCACCTAACATGAAATTTCTCGAGACGAAACTTTATTGATACAACAAAGTCACTCAATTTGCCACAAAACAAATGTATGGATATAAAACTTAATGTCTCAGCAAAACTCATGATAATAAGTGCCTTGTTTCCTCTTCCTTGAATCATCGAACTTTGTTCATCGTTTATGTTTCATCAGAGATCTAGAATCTTAACTCCTTACCATTCCTTAGCTACCTCCAGCCCCCAAAATGATGAGTGTGTATGTGGAAGAATGTTATGAAAAATGCAATGGTCCTTTCTTTCTACCACTGACCATTAACACAGAGGTAGAGAGTGAGAGAGGAAGGGGGAGTATGTCTATTTTTCTATGCGGCATTTTTCCAACAGAAGGTACAAATTTTTACCTGATGTTATTTTATACCTTCATACTACACTTGCATATGCATGTACATTAAATTTTGTAGGTGTGTTTCGCTATATTGAAAAACATATTCAAATAATAAATCTCAATACGTGAAAATTACTTCCTTTTCCTACAGTATATAAAAATGCCAGGGCAATCTGCTCTCTATGTTCGGATACCAAAGAGCTAAACATTGAGTGATATCCTACTTTATGAGCCACATAAAAATGAAATAAAAATAGATAAGAAGATAAACACTTAAAGAGATAAACACTGTCAGACAGAAATTCCTGCAAAGCTTGTAACAATCCATGTTTTTCATTGTTCTGTTTACCTAACTTTCCACAATATGAATTTTCTTTGTTCATTTTCCTTCTTTTAATAATGTATGTTCCCATAATCACTGACATTAAAGAACGTGAACTTGCATGCCGCCAATATTTATGGCAGAAATATAAGTAACTGGAAAATGCAAAAATCTTGTATTCCTGAATATTTCATCGAGCTATTTTCGCTTAATAGCTCAGGAAAATTGAGCTCCTTTTTCTTCAGGGTACTGCCTGCTTACCTTGCACCACAGATACGGACCCACTACATTCAACTTTTTTTTTTCATCTACAAAAACAGCAATTTCTGGCGATTTAACCTAACACTATTTCAAATAGCCAAAGGACTGCAGGCTTCTATTGGACTGGATCTAGGTAGGGTTATTTCTTCACCAAGAAAAATGAAGCTATTGTTTCTATTGATGTATCCTTCACATTGTTCTTGGAAATCATATTAAATTTCATCATATTAATAATGGAAAAGACAATATTATTTTTAGCCTGTCCTGCTGATGGCCATGTACTGTGGTTTGGACCTACAATGCCCCACAAAAGTCTCACGTATTTGGATGTTACGGATTGTCTATGGAACCATGTGCTGTTCGGAGACTTGGCCCTGGTCTGGAGGGGTGAATTACACATGTATGGATTAGATCACAGGCATTTGGTGGGGCCTACCACACCTTCCACACCTGGGAAGAGGGAACACTGAGGCTAGACTGGGGAAGGTCATTGGAACTGGTCTGGAAGATATATAAGCAGCTTCCTGCCTGCCTTGAGAAACTAAACTCAGCTTCCTATTGGCTTCCTATTAGCCACGTTATGCGAGCTACCCCCACCTCTGCCACTACCATGTACTTCCACTGTTGCTAGTCACCCCGGGGTGGACTGTGACCTTCTAAAACTGTGAGCTAAAATAAAATTTTCCTCTAATTTGTGGATGCTGGGTCTTGAATCACAGCAATGAAAAAGTACCTTATACACCCTGCCATTAAATCAAAACAGGTCCTGGAAAACAGCACATGCTCTTCCAATTAGTATGGGTACCCATCATTCCTCCAAAGCCTAAATTGTAATTTAGAATGCAGAATGCTAACAGGTATGCTAGGCAAGAGCCCTCTGCACTAGAAGGCAGTAAGTTTGCATTTATTTACGTTGTTCTAAGGATAGATCTCAGTCTTGCACACAGTAAGGAAGAGTTCTGCCACCAAGGGACACCCTCCATTATATCAATGTGATGTTTTATTATTGACAAATCAGTTGTGTTCATATTACATCTACGTTGGCAAAAAAAAAAAAGTAGCCTTTTGAAAATCTTAATGGTAAAAGGGGAGTCTGAATGGTAGACTGAATCCATCATGGTTACATTAGGTAGGACACAGAAAGTAGTTCAACAGAAAAGGGCCTCTGTTGTGATCCAAAGGTGAGAAATTTTACTTACTGTGTATAAAAAGTTCAAAGTAAATGGAATATTTTTAGAGTTGTAGTATAATTTGTTCCCTAATTGATCAGTACCTCTAGGCTACTCTTGAAGCCATTAGGCTTAACAGGATCTTTTATAAGTTGGTTTACTCTCCATTGTCTACTCAATTTAAGATTAATTTGATCTGATCTCCTGTAGGCAAAGATAAATAAACTTCTTGGAGTGGATTAAACACATACTTTAGACACCAAGTCACCACTTTTCTGTGACCCGCCTTAGTTAAATTTGTCAAAATAAAGTAACAATAAACTGTAGATTGTATCAAGCAAGCAAGTACCCACAGCCTTCTCACATAATCCTTTTTAAAAAAAATAATGATAATACCACCAGGAAGAGTATGAACAAGTACAGAGATCTGTTGACACTTACAGAAAACTTTATCATATATCAGTCACTCTTTCAAAACTTTTAATAGTATTGAGTCATTTAATCTTTGTAACAAATGCATAGCCTTGATACTATTGTTGCGGCATTTTGTGAGAAAACCAAGACTCATGAAATGGTGAAGCACATTGCCAAAAGTCAGTCTTGGAATCACAGAATCCTAACACTGCAAGTGTCCCTGAAGCAATCAAATAATTTATCCCTCAATGTGTGTGGTGAGCTGAAAAATTCTACCTCTTGTTCCCAAAATACTGCAAATCCTAATCCCTGACTTGAAAATGTTACTTTATTTGGAAAAAGAGTCTTTGCAGTTGTGATTGCGTTAAGGATATTGATCATGGGGAAACTGTCCTGGATGATCTAGGGGGTCCCTATCTTCCATCTCCCGTACTCTTGTTACATGAAGACAGCGAGGTATTTCATGCACACACAAAAGGCTGCAGTGAGAAGGTAGGACAGACAAAGACGTGAAGATATTGGCCTTGAAGACGGGAATGACGTTGTCACAAGCCAAGGAATGTCGGCAACTTCTAGAGGCACAGAGAAGGAAGGACCTTAGTCTTCCATAGAGCCTTTGGAGGAAGTGCCATCCTACAGACATCCTGATTTGGGAAAAGGTAAGTTTGAATTGTTTTAAATCCACCATTCAGTGGCAATTGTTACAGTTACCACAGGAAATTAGCAGGAGCTACAATTAGAAGAAGAAAAAAATTAAAATTTTCTACTTCGTAAAAACTCTAAAGAGAATTAAGATTATTCCCAGCTAATTCATGTTACCCTTTGACCATCACACTCTTGGGAAAGCGTCCATCTAACTAACGTACGCACCATTCATCTCCCTTCACTCTCCCTACAAGAACAAACAATAGTTCTGTGTTTTCCTTTATAATAGAACTCCATATTCTTATCACTTTCATATCCAATAGGCTCAGTAATGCTCATTAATTTGGCCTCTTTTTTATAGGACCGGTTTCTGCTATTTCATGATTATCTTCCCCATTTTTCATTGGTATCTACTGTGGTTGTGAAACTCGGAAATAGTTTCAATATGCAAATAAAATAGATTCCTTTCAATATCTAAGCAGAAAGGAGAGACTGAGAAATATGTGGAATGACACAGGTGTCCTCATATGATTTGCAAAATCAGTGCAGGTGCTTAGCTGAAAAACGCATACATTAATTGAGCTAACTAATCCTAGACACTGTAGAAGATTGACTCCACCGGTTCTGATCTCTGTCATTGCTACTGTTGGCTCCCCCTCCCCGCCCCCCTGGCAATGTCTAAGGTCAGGCCCTGCAAGTCTCTGCCAGCTGCTGATCTCTGTCATTCACCTTCGCCATCAATTGTTCTTTGGAATGCTTCAGAGTTAACAGCCTTCACTGTTTACAATTATTTTTTGTAAGCATCCACGTGACTGAGGACAAGTGTGCAAAGCGCATTGACGGGAGCTTTTCCAGTCCCCACACTGCCCAAGGAAAACATTGTGAGTGGACTTAGAAGAGCACTGAAGCAAAGTTTTATTGGATTAGTGCTGGTGGTACAGCATAGAGTATTGAGGACATCCCAGGAAGCCTGCCTAGACCAACCCAAGTGTTACAAGGAAAATGCTGATCACATAGCAGATACAGGTCTATGACTGGCCCAAATTGGGGTTTGCCTATTGTCAGAATTTGAGAGTGCCAACCGGTTCAAACTGGTCTTAACTCAAGCTTTCTGATCTTTGCATTTTGACTGGTCAAAAATCAAGTCTACTGTTCAATTGCAATTCAAGCCTACTATGGTCACAGAAGACACCTTCTTGCACAAATCCAAGGCACCCAGGATGGTTGCAGCTATCACAGCAGCGGTTTTGCCCAAAGAGAGAAACAAACTATTTAGTTGACAACTACCAAGTTTTTGCAAAATTGGTGGGACGAAAAGCTAGAAGTCCTCAGGAGAGCTTCCTGTGCTCATCTCAGATTATGGAGGTTTGCAAAGGAAGGGGATGCTAATAAATGTACTGGATCCATCCCTGGCCTCTGTTATGATAGGGGTGATTTCCCGGTTGGGAGACCCCCAGGGACCTCCAGGGAACACCAAGGCAACCTGCTCCCGTCCGTCCCTGGAGAAGAGCAAGGAGGACTAGAAGGAAGGAAAAAGTTGGGCCAGGACAGTCGCTGGCTGAACCACACCCTCCTCCAGTGCCTACAGAGATAAAAAGAGGAGATTCGGGTGGTTGTCATCTGCATTATCAGGAATTGAGTATTTTAAATACATTCTGATAATCTCATGAAACCGCTTTTAGTTATCTAGACAGAATGTCAAGGAATTTTTAAATAATATCACCTGTGACTTGTATATTTAGGATTTAATTTATCGGGCAGCATAATGAATAGAAACAACAAATTATTTCCTACATGATAGTAAACAAAACTATTGCATAAATGTAAGTATAGGAGAAACCGTAAATTCTAGTCTATGAAAGTTATAATTATGGATATACTTACTTGCCCTCAGCTCTGCCAGATTCCACACCAATCCAAAATATTACACTGAAATATTAAGTACGTAATTCCATCACAGGATGGCCAACAGAGGTGAAGCTGTCCATTTCAACCCATTTCTCTTTCTAAACGAAAACAAAAATAGGGTTCAGCAGTCAGAACCTGTTTGACTCAAACCAGTTGATACATCCATAATTAAAAATGACACAAGAGACCTGAAGTGCATGGTCGAAGGCTGTATTTTCAGTTGCCAATAAAAGTTTTTATCATGTCACTATAAAAAGACTTTCTACTTGGTATGCTCTGTTCAGGCAAGAGTTTCTCAAACTAAGTACTAGTCACCTTTCGGTATGGGTAATTTTTTGTGGTGGCAAGTTGTTCTATCCATTGTAGGATGTCTAGCAGTATCTCTGGTCTCGATTGACTAGATGCCAATAGCATCGTCCCATGCCACACCCAAGCATGAGAATCAAAATTGTCAAATATCCCCTGGGGAACAATGTTACCCCAGAAAAAAAATCATTGTTTTAAAACAAGCGTTAATGCTAAAAATGACAATGAGTTTACTAAACTAGGATAAAAAAATTTTAAAGCAAATGACTCCGCTCTCATATACGGATGATTGCTTTAACTCTTAAGACAGAACAATAAGAATTCTTTTAACACGAAAAGAGACTTCTTTAAGAGAATAACTGATGGTTCATTTTTAATTAGCCAAGTTTGTGGCCAACCTTCAGGCAAAGGGACAGCTTGTGTCTGCTAGTACTTGTTCAATAGTTCTCATCTCAAGTTTCAGGGAATGAGAATTTTAAACCAATCCTTGATTACATGGATTATGGTTGATAGCCAGAACAGGTGTGTATCCACTGCAGTTCTATGCATATATGTATCTAGAGCATAAGGAGGCAATGTTCTTGCATGAAACATGAGCAATTTTATTAATTTAAGTGGCCAACTGATATATTTTCAATTTTCTGAGTGATTTAGGAGTGGAAGTAAAAAGAATAGGGCTTATGATTAACAGATGCTTTCCTCCTGTTTTCATATCTCAAAGGGATCTCTTTTCTTTCTACAGCAGATAAAACTAAGGTCTATGGGTAAAGTCTAAATGCTCTCAAATGCCACAGATGGATGCAAAGTAGACTTGCAGCTCTTTGTTTTAAAATAAAAGTGAAACTATAAGCACACCACTTTTTAAGAGTCAGTGGAATGAATTATTGTTATTGTAGAAATGAGAGGGACTGAATGGAATTCTAAGAAGTTGCCAATTGCACTGATTTCTCATTAAATCATATAAACCATTAGTATTCTATAGACATTCAGCTCATTTCAAAAATTAAAACCTTAATTGCACATCGAAATAATCCTCGCAACGCCCAACTAGAACCTATGACGATCTTCCTCATGTCACCAGGTGAGGACAAGCATAATGGCTGGCTACCATTCCTGATACGCACAGCTGGCAACTCATTTCTGCCCATCCCATAAAGATAAAGCATGTACAAACAAATATGGGCATGTGTTTATTGTTATTATTTTTAATCAGGCATCACTATACAGTTAAAGTTGTAACGTCCCATTCCTGGCACCACAGCCACTCCCTTCCAAGGCAAACCACGCAAGCCCTGCCCCGACTCCTGTACCAGCAAGTCAAAGGCTCTTGCTGAGAATCTTTTCCAGTCTTGCAAAAATAAATTCAATATGCTGTGTAGACTGAAAAGCTGAGAGGCCAGTGCTTGCTGCCACAGAGATGCATGCCTGCCCCTCCTTTTGGTGAAATTGTTTGCTCCTTGGACTAAGGGAAGTGTAGAGAGAAAGAAAGGCTACTCTTGAATTGTCATCCTTTAAGAGGAAGCTAAGAATAATAAAGAGTGTCAGCACAGGTTGACTGGTGAGATCATCTCTGCCTGAGAGGTCCGCAATCTTTGCCCTGCATGGAATAAGAAAGCAACTTCTCCCGCCCAAGTGACTGCGTCTCTCCTCCTCCTTCTAGCTAACCCAAAGACCAAGCAAGGAACACTACTGCTACCAAAAATAGAAGGAAGAATCCTGTAATTTGAGTTCTGTTGACTTTGCAGATTTAAGGACTTTGGCTTGCAACCTGGAGATTCCTCCGCCCATTCTTCTTAGTGACTAAATCCACAAGAATACAGTGATGAACCTAGGTTTTATGAGGCCTGAAGCACCTATTATACAAGAGAGGCTCTCTTAAAGACAAAGGAATACAGCGTTATAAATTTAAAAAAGTAAAAACAGGAGAGTGCAGTTGTTCACAAGGTGATAAAATGATAAATTATGCATCTTAAAATTCTGAAGAAAGCCACGCACATCACAAAATTCTGGGAAAAAGTTCAGGGTATTTTTACCTAACAACATGATACTTTTTTTTTTACATTCTGTGACTGTATTTTCTTTGATTGCCTCTTGATAATACAATAATATCATCATATAATTTCCTAGAGAATAAAAAAATTAGTCTTGTATGAATATCTGCAGGTAGGAATAAAATTCCTTATAGTTATTGTTTAAAATATTTTCCTTTAGCTTTACAACACATTAAAGGGAATCTAAAATTTTAGTTGAGATGTCAAATTTTCTTTCGCGTGAGATTTGCTCAGTCTGAATTTTCCAGTAATAAGCTTTTAATGCCACATGTCTTTGACATTTTTTCCCCACAAATACATTCTCTGCTCTTCTACTTTGTTTTTATACTTAAAGGTGATTGCCACAGAAAGCATCAATAATATTCCTAAAAGCTTCCCCATACCAGGACAGCTAACAATATATTGGTGACTACTGAGTCCATAAATATGTCCAATTAAATTTAAACTAAATGCATTTCTACTGTAGCCTTTTCCAAAAACACTATGAGTGTGCGTGCGCACACGCGCACACACACACACACGCACAAATCAGATCAAAATTCAAGATGTAAAGATACAGGGTTTCTTTCGTTGTGATTAAAATACAATAGTTTTTAAATAAATTTAGTGAAGACTAAATAAGCACACTGCAACTGAGGGGCCTGAAATTTCATTTCATTAGCATCAAGGTGACTGGGATGTGCAGAGAACAATAAAAATCACAAGTATGCCCATAAATGCAGTTGGAGGAATGAATGCCCAGAGGCAACAGAATTTTGTGCACATCCATTTAACTGTAGGTATTATGTATTGCTGGCCGGAGCACTGTACTCAGTGCTGGAAATAAACAGTCTGGATTCTGGGCCAGAAGAGACCTAATCTGGAAGACTTCTACTTAAAAAGGCATAAATAAAATCATGAAAACAAACTGTAAGAAAAATAGAAAAATAATTAACTGATCTCTTCTGGAAAATGAGTAATTATAGCACATAATGGAAGAAAGTAAAAAGGAAAATCGATAGACTTAACCATATTAAACACAAATGTACATATATTATTTTCAAAGAAATCAAAAGGAAAAACTAAGATGGCGAAATTTTTCTAAATATTTATTACAAGTGGAAGATAAATACAATTTATATATTGAGTTACTTAAATTACTAGAAAAAAATACTCCATAAATCCAACAGAAAAAAATAAAAGACTTGAATATTAACAAAGAAAATATGAGAGCAAATAAAATATAAGAACATATATATCAAATAAATATAGATTAAATAAATTAGATATTTTTTACTTACAAAATTACAAAGATCTTTTGTTTTCAAGACAAACTAGCCATGGTACAGGTATAATGAAAGAACTCCATTTTGTTAGAGTTTTAATTGGTATGAACATTGTGGTAGGTTTTACAAATGGCTTCCAAAGATAGCTAGATAAAAATTGTTAATATCTATTGAGAAATACTGCTACTTTTAAAACTTTCTGAGAGATAATTAAACATTTTTTAAGAAATCAAAGAATACGCTTTTCTTAGCAGCATTATTTCTAGTAGCAAAATTGTTGGACACACTAAATGTCCTACAATAGGGAACAATGTAAAGAAAATTATAGTTTATAAAGAAAAATTTGTAGTCACAGATCTGTGGACGACCAATCTATGTCTTAAACTGTGTCCAAAGTATAACATGAATATTGTAAAGTAGGACATACAGATCTGTAACTATGAAAAAATCTTATGTAACCAAGTTGATCAAAGTATGCTTATAATATTGGAAAATGTGGAGAAAACACAAAGAGCAATAATAAATAAATTATAATCTACCACATGACTAGATATTATGGAGTTACTCCAAGGGTTACCAATTATTTGCCTAATAGCCATTCTATCTTATCCTTCCCTCTTTCTCTCTCTCTTTTGAGACAGGGTCTCACTCTGTAGCCCATCTTCGTTCTGAATTATGTAGCCCAGACTAGCCTTAGCCTCACAGCAATCCTCCTGCCTCAGCCTCTTGTGTGCTAGGATTGTAAGTGTGAGCCCCCATGACTCGTTTAGGTGGTGGGGAATCGAACTTGGGGCCTTGAACTTGGTGAGGCAAGCGCTTTAACTGCTGTGCTGTTCCTCCAGCCCCCTTATCCTTCTTTCTTAAATATGTAACCCTAGTTCTATTTGAAGCTACTTCCCATGTAAAATGTTCTGTTTTCCAAACTGTCTTACAAGTAGGAATACCTCATAGCTGATTACACAAAGGTAACACCTTTGGGCGGAAGTTTTTGAGAATATTCCCTTAGAGAATAAACAACTAGTAAGTTTAATATTTTTCTCATTCTTCCTCTGTATTCCTGTTGGGCACATGATACTTGGATCTCTGACAGTAACTTCAGACCCTGTGACACAATGAGGATGGAAACTTCATGATAAGACTGGAAAAATAGGAATACGGTAATATCCTGGGTTTCTACTACCTATAAAAAGTCAAGCATTCATGGGATGGACTATTTCCGGACCACCTCATATGAGAGAGTTACACATCTCTCTTAAGTCATTGATTAGAGCTTTGTTACACACATGCAAATTTAAACTTAACTAACACGGCAGTTATTTTTTAAATGTTTAAAATGATTAAGTAGGTAATTAAATGAAATTTTCCCATTGAAAACAAGTATAAAATTGGATAATTCTTAAAGGATCACTTGAAGCTGTGAGGAACAAGGGATAGTAAAAAAAAAATTACAGGACAAATATTTCGAAGGAAAAATTCTAGAGACACCAACCTAGCATCTGGGACCAGTTTAATTATGAGTGTTGGTAGATTCTAAAAGACTAGATGAGAAACTAACAGCCTAAGGAGACCTTTAAAAATTCCTTTTAAGATAGAGGAGTAAAATATTTAAAGTCTAGAACTGCGATGTTTTGTATTAGGAACACAAAAAGCTGTATCTTAAAAGCAAGAATAAACCAGAAATATGGCAACCCTCAAGGGGAGTAAAGAGAAGATTCTAAAGATTTGAAATGTTCCCAGTGGATTAAGGTTATCCCAGACTGCTTGTGGCCCTTGGTATGTGACAGGGACAAACGTAAAGCTTTATGGAAGACCAACAGCACTGTCTCAGTTGAAATATTATTTCTATAATTATTGCTTACACACAGTGCTACAATGTTGTATGCTCCAAAATAAGTAGAATACAAGAAAGAAAAACTGTAATAAGATAGAGACAGGAAAGAGGGAGAGAGAAAGAAAAAGAACATAGAGGAGGGAAGGAGGGAGATCAAAAATTATCAAGTACCTAGATAATACAATTATCAAAAAACTAATGTTGAATCAAGCAACTAAAAATGAGCTTTCGGAAATCTATTTTGAATGTGTACATGGAAATAAACCTTAACCTTCAATGCTATTTGCCAAAAACACCGAGAAGGGAATAAATTCAAAATTCTTTAAAGTAAGGATACATTAATGATGTTAAGAATTCAATGAGTAAATTTAAGAACAAATAAGTTGCAGCTGTGAAATAACAAGAATTTCACAAGGTGGTCTCTGGTCTTAGTCCCTAACACCACAATCCTTAGAGCTCCTCTGTAATTTTTTAAGCTGTAAGAGTGCTCAGAGAATACTCTGTTCAAATGTCTGATCTCTGCCCCAGTTCCTGAGACAGTGACCGTACAATAACTTGGAATCCGCTGAGTGATAGGGGTTTGTTTTATTCTAATTTGTTAACTCTTAGTGGGTTCCTCCATGGTCAAAGGATGCGGACTGGTTAGCAGGAAATAACCATATAATTAAAGGTTAGAACTTTCAGTCTTCCATGCGCCAAAGAAAGGAAAAGGGCTGAAGATTGAAGTGACAACCAAAAACCAATAATATAATCCAATCGTGCTTACGTAACGTACACCCCCTTAAGAACTGAAAGGACTGGGTTTGGGGTACGGGGGCTCTGCACGGCTTCCCACATTCCTTGCCCTAGGTATCTCTTCAGGTGGCTGTTCATCGGTATCTTTTGTATTGTCTTTGACAACAAATCAATAAATGAAAACAAGGCATTTCTCTGACGAGGTAGTCATGGGCACTTCCTGATCTATAGCTGGTTGTTAAAAGCCCAGGTCACAATTCACTACTTCTGAATGACATGAAAAGCAAATAAGTTCTCTTAGGATTAGATCCTTAATTCATGAGATCTAACACTGTCTTTATCTTTTACAGATAGTCCCAGAATTGAATAAACTTAGAAGACACTCAACTGTGTCTGCTGAAGACTTACTTGGTTGCCAGTGGAGAGAAATTTTTACACATTTTGATGATCAGAAGTTAGAGAAATACTCTGTTGAGTGGTGAGAGTAGGAAAAACTGCTTTGGTATTTATTTGCTTTTATATACATACATACATACATACATACATACCAATGAGACTTAGGAACATGAAGATAAACCCAACACACCTTCTCTTCTCCAGAGAAGAGAAAAAACAAAAATATAACAATATTCCAAAAATAATGAAAATGTCCATGTTTATAGATTCAGACTGCACACTTCCAAAGAAAACTCAAATGATTTGTTTCTGCTCATGGTAGATGAATGGCAACCAGTTTGACCATGCATCAAAAGCAACCAGAGACTAAACAAAATGTATGAACACTGATTTTCGGCTACCGAATGACAGAAATGACAAGGCTGGAATCCTTAATGAAAGGGCAAGGGGAAAAAACCATGTAGAATAAACCGTATGCTTGCATAATCTTGTAGTCAGAGGCAATTATGAAGCTGTAATACCGAACCCAGTGAGAGTCTGACTGTCTCACCGAGAAGACGAGACAGGATGGGGTTTGTCTGTTCTTTCCTCTTTTCTGTGTTTTCCTTAAAAGATCTTCAAAGCCTGATCACCAGCATTTTTCTTTATGTCTTACTCCAGGCGTGCTGAACGTCTTGTCCACTGTTGCTCCAGTTGTTGGTCCTTTCTTTCTGAGCCTCTCATATTGATGAGAGGTAGTGAGGTTGGTAGGCAGGAAGGTAGATAATGTTAAACTACTTGACTGTGTCTTTCGAGTTCCTCATATTTATTCTTTTTTTCTCTTATGTTTGGATAATTTCTTGACTTGACTTTCAGATTACTTATATATCTAATGTGTATGTTAAGTCATTCCAATAAGTTCTTAATTTCAGGCAATGGATTTTCATTTGTGATTCAAAATTCCACTGAAATATTTTTATAGATTTCACTTACGTGTCAAAGTTCTCTACACTTTTAAAACTGAGATTTTTTTTTTCTATTTTCTTGCAAAAAAGTTGAAAGACATTCTAAAGTCCTTGCATGCTACTTCAACATCTGATTACGTGGAAGTCTGGGCCATGTATCTCTCTGAGATTTTATCATACTTTATTTCTCCTTTATATGTCTCATAATTGTTTTGTGAATGTTAGGAGAAAGAGACCAGAATAAATGTTATTTTTCCTTCCGAGAAGATACAGTTTTCCTTTAACAAGGAGACAGGGGGTGTGGCTGGCCATTGTTTAATTAATTGGGAATTGAACTAGATGAGAGTTAGGAAACTATTTGGACTTAGAGTAACTTGTTCTTTGTTCATTCTGAACCTCTCCAGCTAGTTGAACTTTGACCTCCGAGTAAGACAAATCACATTAGGTTTTCCTGAGTATTTCAGCCCTACTGAACTTGCACATAATCCTGGACAAAAATCCCATGGGGAACCACTGCAGAAGAAAGCCATCTATCAGTTCAGGACGCAACCAGTTTCCAAGTGGTTATTTGGCTAATGATCATCCAGTGATTCTATTAAAAACCACTTGGCTTTCTTTCTCATTCCACAGTGACCTAACTATTGGAAGCTCAAACTTAGTCCTGTGATAAGACTTGGTAACAGCTCTGAGAGAAGACAGCCTCCAACCTCTGCTGATCTAAAGTATTTCTTCAGTCTCTGGAAACTTACTGTATTAGATACTACAATTCATTATTCCTTACATATACATGATTTTTGATTCATCCAGGTTTTGTTAGTTATTACCAATGAAGCAACTTTCTGAGGTCAACTTATGTATCTTAAAGAAAAATAGAAGGTCCTATAATTGTAAAATAATTTAAATTTTCAATCTATTTTTTCTTTTCAGAAAATTTCATGTCTACATGATTTTATACATAAAGTATACCAAATACGTAAGGAAGAAAAAACTCCAATTCACAAACTCTTCCAAAGACTTCCAAGTACTTTGCAACTTATTGGTGGAGGCTCTTAACTTTGAAAATTAACCTTATGAGAAATGAAAATTATAGTTCAAAATGTCTCTTAGTCATAAATGAAACACACCAGTGACATATTAAAAGAATATTATTGACATATCATCTATAATTGTGCTTGTTTCAGTAATATGAGATTTAATATTTGAAGACATCATAACCTTTTAATTTGAACACCGACTCAAAATTATATGACTCAATACACAGAGATAAGATTTTATAAAATACAAAATTGATTTATAATAAAAGGCCGGTTACAACTAAAACTGGAAGAAATTAGTCTGATAAGTTATCCAAAAATTACAGTAAATTTTCATTATAATGATGACATATTGAAAGTCCTCCATCTGCTATCAGTGACAGACAAGAATTCCCAGTGTCACTAATAATGATATGTAAGAGGAAGATGAGAAAAAAACTGATAGAATTTTACATATAGAGAAAAACAAAAAAGAATCTATATATAAGGCCAATGTACAAAAGCCATTTTAACAAATATCAACATGCAATAAAATTTTAAATGATGTCACCTACAATCGTATCCAAACATATTACAGTTCTTGAAGTCAAACTAAGAGAATATAGAAGGCAGCTCCACACAGAATATAAAACATTGTGAAATGTTTAAGATATCCCCAAACCTGGATTATGGTGCATTTCCTGAAACTTTTTCTGTAAGCATCAGAAAACAAACATTTCAGTCTTTGTACACACAATGATCTCTGTATCATACTACCAATTTCTTCATTATAATGACAAGGCAGATATATAGAATATATAAAGAATATAGAGAATATGCAAAGACATAGACCATATGTAAAGAATATATAAACAGATATTTGTGGCTGTGTTCAGGCAAAATTTTATTTTCAAACAGGCTCAAGATTTTATTTAGCCTGGGTATTATAATTTGCAGACCCTCATCTAAATAATCAGAGCAATAAAATATGCCATAAATAATACATACTAGTGGTAAAATTAAAATATTTTTCCCAAATACATCTTTGCATTCAAATCCTTCACAACCCAAACTCAGGAGATGTTTGTGGTTTGTTCTTTCTTTTCAATGATGTTGACAAAGCTGATTCTCAAGTGTAAGAAAAACTGAAAAGAGAATTTGATAAGACAATTGTACAGAATATTAAAGCCCTTACCAGATACTGAGCATGATTTTAAATGTTCTATAATTAAGAGAGAATGGTATAGATAATAGAATAGACACCTAGACAAACAGACTACAAAAAGTGGCTCATAAATTCTTGCATATACACATACACATGTATTTGTATATGCATACATGTATATATACAGGTGTATGTATACGTATACATGCATATATACATGTATGCATATATATGCATGTACGTATGTGAATGAAATGCACATAAAATATTTGGGAGGTACATATACAATACATGTACAAACTACTTAGTGGATTCATGACAACAATAAATCAAAGGACTATGTCAGACATCTACATAAACATATTATAAAGGAAAATATTCCTCAGGTTATACAAAAACTCAATTATAGCTGTATGGTAAATGAAACATAAAAAATAAAAGAACGAAGCACCCATAAGTAACCATGGAAGAATATCCTCAATACTTTCAATTCAGAAAAATTTCTTAACCAGATAAGCAAAGCACTACGACTAAGGGAAAAGATATTAAAGTTAAAAACTCGCACTTATCCAAAATAGATGAAGTGGAAAATTATGTGCAGAGACTAAGGCGCGACACCAAAGGACATCTCCAGGTAAAGAACAAGCAAGCATCGTTACGGATCAGGTCAATGCATGCCAAAAATATGAAGACAATGATATCATTTGGAATAGCTAAAATAGTAAGACGGATAACACTAAATATCTGTTCTCATATACTGTTGCAGGGGTCAAACTTGGAAGAGCCACTCTGGAAGTCATACTATATACTAACATAGCAATACTACATGCTATGCACTATATATTAGTGTTCTATTAAGCAATTCCATTTTTAGACACATTATCAAGTAAAACACATATATACATGCAAATGAATGTTCACAGAAATGTTATCCATAGTAGTTCCAACCTGGGAAACAATCCAAATGTTAATCAGTATTAGAACGGGTAAGTAACGTGTGGCATATTCATTTGATACAATATTACACAGTAGTGAAAAGAAGTAAACAATTATCCTACATATAATGCACATATAGGTCACAAGCATAATGTAATATTGTCAAGATTGTCAAAAGGACTCATATTTTATTTTCTTTAAATAATTTTTTATTTTAAAAAAAGCACAGCAAGTCTCGAATACCCTAGGAAATCATGAGAGAAATGTTTAGAGAAGGGAGAGAAGATACTTCTGAAGCAGAAAGCCAGGATTATCCAAATATTTATGATCGTCTATTTCTAGACAGGGATGATGGCTACAAAGAGTTTACAGCTGTAATTTTTCTTTTAGCGCTGTATATGTCATGTTAAAACTTTTGGTTAATCAGGTAACTGGATAGTGATTGTGGGGGGCGGGGTTGTCCAATACATAAAACAGTGACTACAAGTAAAAACACCAAAAGAAAAAAACAGTGATCGTTCCTGAGGTTATGACTTTTTAACTTTATAGTTTTTCTTTATGCTTTTGGATTTCTCTTTTCAAAACAATAGTTGTCTTTCTACCACAAAGCACTTTAGTTTCATCAGTTAGAAAAAAAAAATCTTTGTGAGGAAAGTCATACCACCATCTTCATAATAAGGGGTAGATTTTGTGAAAATAGAACCCTGCCTGAGCTTAGCTTTGGAGAGACTGAGGTAGCAAAGCGGAGAAGTCAGAGGGAGCTAAGGGTGTGGACTTTGTTCCTGAGAGCTTGACAAAGACATAGCAGTTTACTCTTAAGTGAGGAAACTTTTAAAGAGAAAAAGATCAGGACATATGGGCATATACGTGTCAACTTACAAAACACTTAAACATCTTTAATTATGAGTAGATTGCCAATTTGGAGAGAAGTCTTTCTTCTTTGGATCCCCCATTAACAATCAAAACCTTGATTAATTATTGAATGAATACACCATATTTCACTAGTGGCCTTTAAGTAAACATTTGGTGAATCAAGCTGGTGAAAAATGTACTGATAGTACAAATCTAGGAAGAGATGGAAATACACCAATTTTTCAGAGTCAGGACTGAAAGGATATCAACAGGCTCAAAAAAAGTAACTCAACCTCAAATTCCAAAATGTCAGGGATCAATAGAAAGTCACCAACACGGTTGAGAAGAATGAGCCTCACAAGTATAGGAAGAGACGAAATATATTACAGAGAGCTTGGAGTGAAAAGACACAAAGGCCTGAAGTGACGCAGAGCCCAATATAAATTAATGTGGTGGGGAAGGCAACAAGACTTAAGTCAGTGTTACGCTGTATCAATAAATACCCTGTCCTGACCAAGGAAATTAATAGTCCCATCAGACATTTCACTGGCCAGAACAAACTGAATGTTGCACTTGGTTCTGGCTACATGGCCTAGGAAAGGCAGCCAGTTGGTCTGGAAACCGTGGCTTGAGGATGATTTGTTCTAGGAAAAGAAGAAGTCTAAAGGGAAACAACTATCTTTGAGTACTTAGAAAGCTTTGGTATCTAACAGGGATTTGATTTTCTATGAAATTTTATAGGCCAAATGAAGACTAAGTGCTAAACACTTAAGTTCACCATAAAGGAATAAGGTAGACATCACCCAATTTGCAGTGAGTGGATCGTGAGAACTACCTGTCGCTGAAACTTTGTTACGTTGAAATTGAATGAAATGGTACATTAATCATAGCTCAATGGTTTAAACAGTGACCACAATAATAAGGTCCCATGTGGTTAGCACCAAAATTAAGAAATAAAACATTAGAGCACTTGAGAGGCTCCTAGGATGCAAAAAAATAGTTTGAATTCCTATTAATAATATATTTTACCTTCATCATACATTTTTATAAATAATGGATTGTACAGGGCTGGAGGAATAGCACAATGGTTGAAGGGCTTGCCTAGCCAGCACACGGCCCTGTGCTCAATTCCCCTGCACCACATAAGCTGGGCCTGGTGGTGCACACCTGTAATCCCAACACTTTGGAGGCTGAGGCAGGAGGATCGCCATGAGATCAGTCTGGATTACTTAGTGAATTCAGGTCGAGCCTGAATGAGAGCCTGCCTCAGAAAAAATAATCATGGATTGTATAGAATTAAAATTTATATGAGGTAATCATGCTGTATACATTGTTTTTTCCTAATCTGAAGTTTTATCATTCATGCTGTTGATTTATATAGGGGTGTTTCATTAATTTTCATTACCAGACAGTGGTCTCTTTTTATGGCTATATCCCAATGGTGTAATTCTTTGATGCACGCTGAGTTATCTCCAGTCACATAAGTACTTGTTTACATCTGTCAATGGACAGGGATGGAGTTTCCTAGGGTTAAAGAATAAATTCAGTGTCACAAGGTAACAGTGAACTGTTCCAAAGTCGAAGTGCCAATTTACTTTCCAATCAGTACCGGATGAGTTTCCACTGCATCACATTGTCGCCATACCTTGATATTTTCAGATGTTTGATGCTGCCTATAAATCATGTGTGCCAAATGCCTCGAAATGTGATCTTAACCTGTTGAATCCCAGTGTAAATGAAGGTGAGGGGCCTTCTTGTGTTAAAGAACCATTGGTGTTTCATTTTCTGTGAAAGGCTTCTTTTTTTTTTTTTAATCTTTCCATCTTTTCCTTACTGATGACCAAATAGTAAAAAAAAAAAAAGGGGGGGGGGTTATATTATAATGGTTTTCCCTAAACTGTCCTTTCTTCTTGAGCTCTTTACATTTTTTTTTCCAGTACTGGGGATTGCATCCAGGCCCTTCACTTTGAGCTACATCTCCAGCCATTTTTAATTCTTTTTTATTTTTGAGACCAGGTCTCAATATGTCACTAAATTTCCTAAGTTAGGTTCAAGCATGGAATCTTCTTTCCTCTGCCTCTCAGGGCGCTAAAATTGCACGAGCGTAGCACCCGCCTTGACTCTTCTTGTAATTGTAATGTTAACATCCTTAAATGTTAGTTTAGCAGCCTTTATGATTTACCTTTATGTTAAAAAATATCATCTCTCTTGAGTTAATAATATAGGATAGTTGAACTGCAGGCACTTGCCTAGCAAGCACAGGGCCCTGAGTTCTATTCCCCACCACGACATAAACTGGGTGTGGTGGCGCATGCCTGTAATCCCAGCACTTGGGAGGCTGAGGCAAGAGGATTGCCATGAGTTCAAGGCCAGCCTGAGCTACATAGTGAGCTCAGGACCAGCCTGAACTACAGAGTGAGACGCTGCCTCAAAAAAAAAAAAAAAAAAAAAAAAAGACTGTTTACTGTTTCCTAGAATGTTCTCTTGTTTTGACTTTGATATTTTTCTTTACACCACCTAGAATTGGTCTTTGCCTATGGTGTAACAGAGGGATTCATTTTATCACTTCAAATAATGATCACTGATGAAAGGACCACCACTCAATGAACTATCTGTTAATATATCCCTACCTATACATTGTAATTGTTATACTTTTTGCTCTTGACATGTAACTGGGAAAATGTCCTCAAAGACACATACACAGATGTGCATATCCACTGTCTGCTCCCCCAGAAATGCAAGCATACACATGGGTTACCTTTACTCTTTAGGATAGAAGAGGTCTTGGATTCTTGGCACTTGCACTGGCACGACCATTTAAAAAACAGCATTTTAAGTTCCAGAAAAACAAAACAGTGAAACGCAAAAATAATATCATGAGCTGGAAGAATAGCTCAGTGGTAAAGCACGTGCCTAGCCGAGTGAGGCCCTGGATTCTACCTCCAGCATTGCAGAAAAACAATACATGGGGTCTATGTGGACGATTCCTGCTAACCTGTCCACTCGACGAACACTGTTAACATCCTGTAATCGGAACATCAGTTTGATACTATAACCTTAAAATTTTTAGTCATACTTCTTATACTGCCTTGGTTAGATTTCTTCATCTTCATATCTTTTGTTGTTGCTGTTTTCAAGGGGGCACTTACATAATGACCTCTTGGCCATCAGCATCCTTTCAGGACCTCCTGGCCCAGATCTTTGGGCCAGCTTTTCCTAACCCATTTTGCCCATCCTTGTTATAGGAGACCTCACAGCACAGTGCCTTTGCTGATGGATTACCTCAGCCAGTTTCTGCTCCTGAGCCTTTCCGACATGACAGCCAGGAACACACATGGAACCTCACCCACGCTAATCCTTGCACCATGGGAGTCAGGAATGTGGACCCATCCGTTAGCACCAAGGGGCAGGAGCAGAGAGAAAAAACTCCCTCTCGGGGGGACACTCCTGAGAGATAATTCATAAGCTCCTTCAATGGGACTGCAGCCAGATTAGTAGCACAAACTTTTCTTGGTTTTCTTTCCTTCCTGTTTCTTCGGCTCTCCTTTGTGACAACCACTTAAGATCACATTCTAAAACTACTAGCAGGAAAGGAGCATGAATCTGAGGCTTTGCTTCTGATGGAACTTAAGCTAATATTTTGCAATTATTGACATTTGTTAAGAATTGTTCTCTTAAATATTTAGTTCCACTCCATGCTTTTTTTTTACCTATTTTATTAACGTGATATTTAATTTCTTCCTTGAACCACCTAATAATTTACTTATTGGACATTAGGTTATCATTGAAATAACCTAGTCTTAGTCATGATCAGCTCTTTATAATCACTTGATTTCATTGGCTAATATTCTGTATCCATATTTAACAACTAAATGTCCCAGTTTTTAATAATTTTGCCTGGCATTTAATAAAAGGAGAAAGACTAATATAATCTGAAAATAAACCAGCATATTGCCTGCTATTTAGTACCAAGGTAATATTAGCCTCATAGTCTCACTAGACGAGGTTGAGAAGGATCATTGTCTTAGAGAGTTTGTGCAAACTTAGAATTATCTTTTTCAAAAAAAAATAGTATAAACTACCCATGAATCCATTTGAATTTGAGCTTGATGCTTCCTCAATAGAAAGATTTTTTAAACTCTTACTCACCTCCCTTAATGATCATATGGTTATCCATACGCTCCAGCTCTTCTTGAGACAGTTTCAGAAGTTACATTAAACTCCACCATTGTTGACATTTCCTTCATCTTCTTCCTTTTCTCTTCTTCCTTTTCCTCTTCTTTCTCCTCCCCTTTCTTCCGCTTTCTCCTTCTCCTCCTTCTCCTTCCTTCTTCCAGCTCTTTCTATTTTATATTTTGAACTAGAATCTTGCTAAGTTACTAAACTACCCAGGCTGGCCTTGAACTTGCCATCCTGTGTCTCAGCCTCCCATAGTGCTGGGATCACAGGCATGGGCCGCCGGGGGCCCTGTTGCCACTAGCGTCGTCCTGAGGCATCCTGGGGAGGTTTGTCTAACTTAGTAATATTTTCAAATCACCTTCAGTTTCTGTTTTTTTTTCCTTCATTTTCTTTCAATATTAATTTCTGGGTTTTTTTCTGCCTGCTGTTTTAGTATTAGTATATGTTCAACCTTTTCAACTCGAACGCTTCCGGTGCTGGTCTCGTGAACTTTTGGTCTTTCTCCTTTAAGCTAATGATCTCCTTCTAACCTCATTTTAGCTGGATGGACGTTTGGACCATAGAATTTTCATTATTATTACATTCGAGATTTTTTTCCAGATTCTGATTTACTCTTTGGTCCATGAGTATATTTAACAGCATATTTAAATATTGAATCATTTTTTTCTATTTTATGGGGTAAATATTCTCTGCGCCATCATTCCTTAATAATGTGGTATTAATGCTAACAATCTTTTATTTTATTAGTACATTTGTAATGCCCAACTGCATTCATAATGTGGGACCGGTACACGGCTGCATCACATCTTAATTATTTTTAATTCCGCTTTCCTTCCCTGTGTTTTTTTCGTCACCATTCCCAAATTCCTTTTCCTTTGCTTCTTTGAAAAAGTTCATGTCTAACTTTATTGTATAGTATGTGGCCAATTTTTATAAATATTTATAGATGTTTGGAAAGAACACTTACTACTCAACTGTTGCTTTCAGTATTCCTTTTAAGCAAATTAGGACACACTTATTTTTCTCTTCACTTTTGTATAAATTTAGATGTGTATCAAAGGCTATGTTACCAACCTTGATAGTGCTGTGCGTACATTTATCCTAACGATTTTTTCAACTTTTGATTCAAAACACCGAAGCCCACTAATCATGCACATAACAATTGAAAAGGTTTTAATTTTTTGATGAATCTAAGCTTTCTCCCTTTTCAGTGATTTTTAAAATTATAAGTAAATTCTTTCTTTGTCTTAGAGTTTACTTTGGATGGTACTGACATTACCATAGCTGACCTCTTTTGAGCAGAGAATGGTTTGAAGTCCAGGAAGACTGAATTAAAAAGTCCAAGTTCAGACAGATGATTTACAAAAGTGGAACTAAGACCCAGATTTCCTGAATCCCAGTCCTTTGCTTTTGGTAAGCGCATTACCAGAATGAGCATTACATGGCACTGAACGAAGCCTGCAAGGAAGGAATGGTGCGTGTGATGGAACAGAGTAAACAGCTGCTGGAGCTGAGGGACAGTCATCAAAGGCAAGTAAATCCAGGCACAAATTCTGAATTTTGTGAAAAAGTTGTCATGACAAGTAGAATTTTAAGAAGCCTCTACTTTCAGCAATATTCAGAAGAGTGGATGAAATCAGATTCTTTAGGAAGGTTCTTGCTCTCCCAACTCACTTTCATGAAATAAAAAATATTAATCGATCCCACGGAAAAGAAGAGGAAAACATGAGCTAGTTTATGGAAGAAATGCTACATTTGATTAAATCAATGAGTTTGAGAAATAAGAAAAAATAGAGTCAAAAGTTGACTTCATTTACGTCTACAGTATCCTGACAACTTCATTATTTTTAGGGTAAGAGAACAAAGGCTCAAAAAATAATAGATGGTCCGGAAAAGGACAGAAAATAAAGAGTGTTCATTTCCTATCGTGTGTGTAGCATTTCTCATAGACAGATGGAAATAAAAGCCTAAGAACAGATTGAAACACGTAGTTTTTCTGTTTGCCTTCTTTCATTTTATGAGGAGGGAGACCACGTGCACTGAAATGATTATTGAATCTTTGCTTCAGGCTGTGCTTTTAAAACATATCTGTGTTTCTTAAATACTAAGTATTATTTTGCCAAAGTTTTTTATTAGAAATTGCCAAAATTTATGACTGTGGCATATTTGAAATTGATATCAAGGATAACAGCTTCATAAATAAACTTTTCATCAACCAAGAGAGATTTCTTGGACAACCTCTGTACTCCTGGGTGTTTTCTGAGCACCTTATATTAACCAAGCAGAATTTATTGTCGCAGACCTTTGAAACGCCTTGTAGTCCTCCCCCTACAGTATTGACAAGGCTCAACCTTATTTAATTCATAACCATTAAGATCAAAGCATTACATGGTCCGTCTGCTTGTGCAATTTTCAGTAATGCCAGAAAACAATTTTGTGAATTTGGTCACCCTGAACTCAGATGGAACAGGCAGCTGGGAAGGTTCTGAGAGCTCTTTCTCCTGCAGTTTAAAAAACTGTGCTCAATCCAATGAATAAATTTTCGGTGCACTTGGTTGTGTTTTTTTGTTTTTCCAACTGGATATAATAAAAACGTCTGAGATCTTCTACATAATATGATCTTCTTGGAAGGGTCAATTCTAATGTTTCAGGCCAGTACAGCAGACTTTAGTTCAACTCCAGAAGTGTGTAAGTTCCAACAGGGTCTTTAAAAACCAGCCCCAAAGAGTGTCTATTGGTCCACATCTTTGTTAGGTTCAGGCTTTTTCTGGATAGAACAGAGAAACCCTGTGGGGACTGTTTCGTCGTCGTCTGAACATCAATTGCAGAATGGATTCTCCAAAATTACAAATTCAAACCCCTGAAAGACTCCTCAGCTCTAGCTTCCAGGTCCAGTCCTGGGATATAATGCTGTCTCCTTTGAGAGGCTTTTGGGTGAACTTTGTATTAATACAGAACACACAAAACTTCAACTTTAAAGATACTCTGTCCATTTGAGTATTGGTAGAGGCTTGTCCCTGTTCTCAGATCTGAGATCACAGCCAACTCGGCTCTGAGCTCAGAGATATACGACCTCAGATTCATAATAAAAGACATGCTTCTTTATTTAAAAATCTCAAAATGTACTGTGGATCTAGAGTAAATAAAGTACGTTGAAAACATCTTCTAGCAAGAATCTATTCCGGTTGAGTTTTTGCCTCTAAACCTCATATAAATCAGGAGGCATTTTCAAATATTTCAGTAAATCATTAAGTTCTTTAAAGGTTATAAGAGGGGGAAGAGATTTCTTTTGTTTCTTTTTCTCAGAAACCTTCTTTCTGTCTATTCGTTTTAAAATATCACCTCTGGCATTCCCGACCTTTTCCATTTAAGAATAAGCAGAACCAATTTCAATGTTCTAGTCTCTTTTCCTCCCTTAGTATTTTTACGTGTAACTCAGCCTGCGTGGGATGCCATTTCCTGTACACTCTATCAATAAATCCTCTAGATTCCTTCACATTCAGCCGAACTGTCATTTTTTTTTCTAGAAAGTACTGGAAACCCTAAATGTCTCCCTTGCCCCTTAATTTTCTCTCTGGTGACCAGATCAAGTACCATTTCCCAATTTCCCCTGTTACTTTTTCTTGTTTCTAACACAAGGCTGTGCATACTTCCTCTCCTCCAGAAGACCTTCTCCAGTGGATGCCTGAGGTATATTTGTAGTCCTAGCACCAAGTCTAAGGTTCCGAAGTTTTGTTAAGTGCATAGTGGGGCTCTGACAAAGTAGTTCTTCACTCACATGGCAGAAATGCAAACCAGATGGGATCTTTTTTTTTCGACTTTTTGACAATTTTATTCATTCATGAACCCACTGAACCTATTTATTGAGACCCTGCTATGTGTCTGCCACTTCAGAGCTCTGAAGGCAGATGAATGAACAAGCCAAAAATTTCTTTCTTTTCTTAGAGCTAATATAATAGAAGGGAGACAAGCTATAAAGGAAACAAAAATTAAATCTACTGTAAGATGTTAAATAGGATTACGTGCTATGAAGAAAACTTGTCAGAGGTAGGGATAGAAGGAAAATTGTGGAGTGGGGATGGGTAGAGTAGGGAAAAGAGAAGCCCTTTGTGGCCTGAGGTGACAGCAAGCCACTGAGGAGGGGGATTCAGGTAGATGGGCAGTGCAAACGTTTTGATTTGTGAGCACTTTTGATGTGTGTAGAGATGTCAAGGAACTAGTGTGACTAGAACAGGAAGAATGATGGGAGACAGAAAGGGGATGGGCCCTCAGGTGGGAAGTCTGATCATCCAGAGGCTGTCTGACTCTGAGTAACTCCACGTGGCCAGGACACAACCAGGTGCGAAGGGGTTCTATTTGATGTCGTCAATCAGGGACATAACATAGTCTGAAACGAGGAAGCTGTTTACAAGGTAAGAACAAAATATATGGGGATGTGGAACATTGTTTGCAAGATGTTACAGTGATCCAAGGAGGGGATGGTAATAGCTTTAGCTGACGTGGCAACAGCACAGGTAAAAAGGAGCCAGGATTAAGATCAACTTTGAAAGCAAAGCCAACTGAATTTGGCATTCACTCCTGTGATGTTTTAAGCATATTACTAAATACATTAGCATCAGGCTAATCCAATGACTAATCGCCACGCTCACACACACACACACACACTCACACATATGCATGAACACACAACACAAACAGGTATTGCTAATGATACAACATGCATGAAATCTTCAGTTCAATCTGATCTGGAGCCAGAGGCACTGTTTGCAGATGCTATGACACTGGTGACTCAGAATACACCTCACAATTACTCAAAACGTGTCACCTCTAGCTGCCTCTATTAGATCACTGTCCACAACTCCAGTTCGTCACCATTCACTTTACGAGCAGACAGTCTTGTAGGGCCTAAATGTTCGAATGCCAGTGAAGATTAGTTCTAGCCCTCTACCATCACAAAAGGGTTCATACAGATGTCCACTTCAGAGAGGTTGGGCTGTCCCACCCTCATTCCAGCTACACAATGGGAAGGGAAGAGATATGGAGGTTGAGTCATGACCCTGTCACTCATAGTTGACTAAAGTCACTTAATCTCTTTGAACATTAGTTCTTAAATTGCATAATGCAGCAATATTATAAACTTGAAGAGCTAAAATGAATATCCTTCTCCTTTCTTTCTCTTGCTCTTAGGAACCACATAGCATTTTCCTGTAAAGTCTCACACCCAGAACAAGAGTGAGGGTGTCAGTGGCATATTCAATACTCAGAAAAAGTGTAGAGTCAGAATCTGCCTCTGCTGCCATCCTGTCCCCATCTTCTATGGCATCACTAAAACCACTTGCTTCTCTGCAAAGAGCCCAGAAATAGCTTCCAGTCTTAAGCTCCCATTAAAATCCATGGGCCTCTTAAGGACAAATACTGTCATAACGCAATTCACAGAGACAACAGTTGATGCCTTAGAATGGAGACATCAAACAAGATGATTTTCAAGATGAGCAAGTCAATCCCTTTATACCACCCTTTGGTCACTGAAGGGCTAAGGCCACTAGAGTTTCATTTATTTTTAAGTAGTATTTTGGGATAAAAGCGAAAAAATTGCCCCAGTGGGAGAGAGGGAGGAAAGACAGCAGTGAAGAAAGAGTAAAGGGTTGAGAGTTGAGCAATGCTTCAGTGCAAACAACGGAACTCATCAGCAGACACTGAGGGCAAATTACTTTCATATATAGAAATTATACCACAATAAAAGAGACTGATAGATGCTTACACAGCTGTGGTTATTAGGACAGCATAATAGTGTTTGTTCAAAGCAAATAATGGGGTAGCAGCAGGCTCAATGACAGGCTTTCAGACCTTACCAACATAAGAGAAGGGACAAGTACCAGATAGGGCAATAAAATAATCAGAGACAAAGAATAAAGATTGAGACCCAGTGATGTGATAAAGTAGGAGTCATGTGGAGAGAGTTTTAATACGGCTGATTTTCTGGATTATAAGGTTAATTCTGGACAATACCAGTTTAATATCTAATTTTCAAACATTATACCTTGCACATAGCTGGACTGATATTTGCTAAATTTGCTTTGTTTCTGATTGAAATTTGGAATTCAATTTGTATAATGATTGGTGTTAAAAGTAAACAGAACATGCATAAATGGTCCTTTAGGAGATGAAGTTGTGTACTGGTCATAAATAAAGTGATCTATCTTGGTAGTCCTTTAGAATGTGGTATTTGGGTAAAGCGTATCACTAGGAACAGTGATGAGGACCAAAATGAGTCCGTGTCCCTGTTGTTGACATCAACTTTTAATGTAATGCCTCAATCCAGATGTGGTTCCCACTTCTCAAGAAATGATAGTGGTTTCTGTTTTCCTTTCACCAAGAAAATTATGCCTAAGTAATAACATTCAGTTTGGATTAACTTTCTCTTCAATTTCATAAGAGAGAGGATTTCTTCCTTTGTTTCCTTCTTGTCTCAACCTGAAATACGGCTCATCATGCTCTTTAGTAAAGTTGCCAAGAGGATTTAACTCATTATCAAAAGGTAAACACTTTCAATTAGTGATCATTACATTGTTATTTTAGGAAATTTGGAATCTTCTAATGGAAGATTTTATAGCTATTTCTTAAGAGCTTGTGGCATTATCAGCTGGCTAATGCTAATTCAACAAATGCTGTAATCCACTGGTGATGCTCCTTGGGATATCTGCAAACTGCAATTCAGGCCCTAGGACCACACTTGAATATGTCTTCTTTCTCCTGAGTCTCAGAGTCCAGTAGTCATGGAGGAGTTAATCAAGAGTTTGTTAAAGCTGAAAGCCTTCACATTCTCATTTGTTTCTTTCTGTTCAACCAAAATAGGCCGCGAGGAGGTTTGACTGACACTTATGATAATTACATTTGCAGATTAAAATAATTTAGGGCTTCACAAGGCTTAAAATGTATGCACCATATTGGGCCTCACATGATTAAGGCTTCGTTGCTATCACTGTAGTTAGGTGTTGAAATCCATTTGATGTGAATATAATAGTCATTTTAATGGATATTGTTAATTCCTTGTTTTCAGCATAATAGATAAAGGGGATTTTAATTAAATTCATTGTGTGAGTACTTATCGGGGGTAAAAAGGTTCACAGAATTATTATTTTTCTGGCATAACATGGAAATAACATTGTACAAGACAGAGAAGAGAGCAATATCAGCGTGTGGCTGGTACTAGCAGTCAGAATGGTGTCACTTACTCTGTACGTGAGGTGCCAGGCGTCAACCTGACTAAAAGGTGGTTCCTCCAAGCCAGAACTTCCATAAGGAGCTAGTATTATGAAATTGCTGGGCTTTATTTCTTTTTCTGAACTCCTTAAGATGGGACTCAAATTTCTCCCAAAATTCATAGGAGAACCCAATCCCGGGCGCCCTGAACGTAAGCTAGAAAAATGGCAAGGACTTCTGTTTCATTGGCTCCACCTCTTGTGTCAGCTTGAAAGACCCCAAGGATGGACTCTCCTAACGGACTGAGGTTTTCTTACTAGAATACTGGGCCACCTAAGAACTTTAAAAATTACTGACTCGGTTAGAGAGGACTCGTGACCTCATGGGAGAGAGCATTTGAGGAAGGAAACATCCAGTGAAAATTACTGAGATGGTAGATTTATGTTAGTAGAGGAGGAAAGCCTAGCTTAAGCATTCTAGATCTTTTGACTACCGTCTACCCAAAAAAATCTTATTACTGATTCATCATCTCCCTTTGGGTTATCAAGCCCAGAAACTGCTCTAGCTTCGCTCCTCATAAACTTTGGCCATAAATTCCTCAACGTTAGGGTATACTCAAATGGCACCTAAACGTAAAGTTGTATCAAGGACTTCCATGAGAAAAGTTTTGACCATTTTAACTGTATCATAAATAAACCCACTATACTCCTACCCAATCCTTTAAATGGTGAATTACAATGGCAAAGTTGAGGTACACAATGAGTATATTTACACATATACAAGCACATACAGAGTAGACACGCTAATAGTCATCTCTTGATGGAGGAATTGAAAATTTATTGAGTACACATTACTTTTAGAAACTGAGAAATGACTTTAAAAGTTGAAAAAGTAATGGCCCTATGCATAAAAACTATCATAGGTGTGTGCGTGCATGTGTTCCATGTACCATTTTTCCTACACCAAACCCAGTCCCTTTCACATTCATCACTTACTCTAAACATGTTCTTAGGAATAAGAGGGACTTGTTGTGTAGAGAAATGTATGAAATGTAAAGTTTTGCCAAATCAAGTAGAGGAAATGGCTTATATATGCATTCTTTGTGGAGAAAAACCGACCCAATTAATTTATCTTCTACCTCTGTAATGTGAACCAACATATCTTAGTTACTTTTTCATGGCTGTGGCCCAATATCTGACACCCACCATTTAAAGAGGAAAAAAATATTGTAGCTTACAGTTTCAGAAGGTCTCAGTCTACTCACAATGGGGTCACTGGATAATAATAGAAGCACATGGCAGGGCTGGAGCAGGAGCAGAGCCAGAGATCCTTACAGCATGGTGGAAGGCAGAGACTGGAAGAAGGGTGAAACCAGTCCACACCCCTCCAAGTCAAGCTCGAAGCACTGTTCCCCCTTCCAACCAGGCCCCACCTCTTAACCCTAAATAGTATCAATAGGAACATGAGGCTTTTGGGGGACACTCCACATCCAAACCACCACACAACTTAATATTGCTTTTTCTCTTATTATTATAAAATTCTGAAAAGTATTTCTCGCCTCAACTTCTGTTAGGCTTTGTACCTGTAACATCTCCCAAAAGACTTAGTATTTGGATGTCGGGGCATACATATGGAACCATGTGCTATTAAGAGGTGGGGCCTGGTCGGAAGAAGTGGAACACTGGGGCTTGACCCAGAAGAGAGGGATCACTGGGATATAACCTGGAAGTACATAAACTAGCTCCACTCTTCTTTGCTCAATGGCTTCCTGTCTGCCACGCCATGATCAGCTTTTCCTCCTTGTGGTCCTCTCCCATGAACTCCCACCATTGCCAGCTGCCTATGAGTGGATGGATACCTTTTGAAACTGTGAGCTAAAATAAACCTTTCCTCCCATAAGCTGTAGAGTTTGGATATTGTGTCACAGCAACAAATAAGTAACTAAGACACCTTGCTTGTCACCCATTTGTGAAGTTTTATCATATGTCTTCTACTTCCATCCACCAATTTTTAATTATTTTCCCAAAAGCCATCCATAATTTCTTAATTAGGCAATAAAAGATTTTTTCCTCACTCCTTTATTTCTGAGCCTTTTGCTATATGATTGCTATAGTCCTGAACCAATGCAACAACAGTGTAGATGGAAGAGAGGAAGAATGAAGATTCAAGAAATAACACCTAGGGCTGGAGGAATGGCTCAGTGGTTAAGGCACCTGCCTAGCAAGCTTAAGGCCCTGAGTTCAAATTCCCAGCACCACCTATGTTAGGCGTGATGGCGCACACCTGTAATACCAGCACTTGGGGGCTGAAGCAGAACAAGTGTCATGAGTTTGAGACCAACCTGGACTATATAGTGAGTTCAGGACTTGCCTGGACTACAGAGCAAGAACTTAGAAAGAAAGAATGGAAAGAAAGAAAGAACAGAAACAAAGAAACAAAACAAAGAAAGAAAGAAAACATCTAAAGGATGTGACTCTGAAAGCCCGAATTCAAGATAATGGCGGGGATTCTGAGCTGGGTTTCTTACTGCATGAGGTTGATGTTGTATCTTACAGATTAAGCAATAGAGAAAGAGGTATATGCTGGCTTAGGAAATGGTGGGTTGGATTTTACAAACTCTAAAACTGAGAAACCTGGGAGTTGACGAGGTAGATCACAAGATTGTCTTTTGAACGGGAAGCAGATTGACATTCGTGGAAAAGATGTAAGTTACTTATATGATTATATCAGGAAAATAGCAGAAATGCTTGAAAGAATAGAGAGTAAGAGACAATAACATTAAGCCAGAGTTCAGGAAGGGTCAGCACTTACGTTGTGAGATGCAAAGTTCACAAAGGAAAAGGGACAAAGGCCAAACACCAAAGAAAGACTCCCTGCCATGGTGGTCACACTTCCTGTGTCCCTTCTTGTTATAACTGAACACCAAAGTGTTCCCCTAAAACTTCTGCCATCTCAAGCAAGCTTGTAAATAACTCTTAAAATCTGGGTCATTGAGTCAGCTTGTCTTGTAAAATCCTTAACAAGACCCTCCAAATCTGATTTGAATCTAACTTTTTCAGGCTTCTCTACCATAACTCTTCTCAATACAGCTGCCCAGCTTTCTCCAGGCAAAATAAACTCTTTACTTCAAATTTTTGCATCTTCTATTCTGTTTCTCAGTCTTTTTTCAGGCTATTTACTCTTCTATAATTTTTTACAGCCCGGTATCAAATGTCTTTACCAGTTGTCATGCATTATGAGAAGCTAAAAGCAATCCAAACAAAGCTGCTAACATTCAAGTAAATGTGCTGGAGGAAGGCCTGGAAGTGGGCATGATAATTTATGTGAATAAATCTCACAGCAACCCTACAAATCCCCTCTTATTAAAGATACTACTGATCATTCGTTTATTTATTAGTGATCAAATATCTATCACGTGCCAGCCCTTATGCTGGATGCTACGCAACGGGGAACCAGACCAAGCCCCTAGTCCATGCCTACAAACAACTAACAACAATGGGAGAGAAAAAATCCTAAAAATAGAACCACGGATATTAGAATTTAATGCTGATTTTGAGTAAGGGCCATATTGTGAAGAAAGAAATGAACAGGTACAAGTCTCCCGTGGCCAGGGACATTGATGCTGAGACCCCAAGAATGTGGGGCCAGGTGAAAAGAAGGGAAGCAGGGGCTGGGTGAAGAAAGGACTATATGCAGTGAAAGGTGCTTATGAAAGGAAATATCCCTGCAGAGAAATGAGAGAACAGAAAAGGGTGGCTGTGTGCGCCTAGGAGAGGGTAAAGGAAAGATTTTGTGCATCTGTGTGGGTCTTGTTTACAAGCTTAGATTCTACTCATCAAACAAATTGCAATTTGTGGGATGTTAAGCAGCAGTTTTTATGAGACTAACATTAAAAATAAATGAGATAAAGAAGCTAAGTCAATAAAATCATCAAATTCATAAATGGTAGAACAAAAGATTAAACACATCTGGAGTTTAACACTTGTAAGAAAATTCTCATTTCAGTGCAAAATTGCTTACATAATCTAAAAAACACAGCCATTCTTAACCTGATTTGGGTAGTCTTAACTTAGGATTCTGAAGCTCTGTGTCCAAAAGTCAAAGACATAGCCAACCAACTTCTAAAGGATACAAATAATTTTGCCACCTGGGACTTTAGGAAGATTGGGATTTCAGTGTAAATGCCTTTACATCTACTTTTAATATCAAATGTTTTGCCTTCTAACTTTCTATCATCCTTATAATAGCCATAAGTTATGGTTAATAACTGGAATATTTCCCCATAGCCTCATGAAGTGGGATACATATGCAACCATGTGCTGTTGGGAGGTGGGGCCTGGCTGCAAGTGGTGTATGGTTAGAGCTTGACCAGGAGGGTTTGTATCAACTTGTTGAGATTGGGATGCGCCCAGAACAGAGCTTTCAGGTATGCATTATTGACTTAGGATCCACAAAGTGGGAGAATGGCATCCACCTGGGGTGGAAGGAGGCAATGATGGCCTGAGCTAAGTAAAGGAAGGAAGAAGAAACATTGTTACAGCTTCCTCCTGGAAAAGCTCTGGCCCTGCGGGAGTCTCCAGGCGTTCATTCGCTTCTCACTCATTGGCTGTCTGTCTACAAAGCTGTGAGCAGCTCTCCAGCCTCTGCGATGTGCTTCCACCATTGCCAGCTGCCCATGAACGGACTGTGTAAGACCTTCTGAAACTTCTAAATCTTTCATTTCTGAAGTGGTGGATTTCAGGCATTCTGTCCACAGCAACAAGAAAGTAACTATGACACTGTAGGTCAACAGGATGTTCGCGATGATGCTGCTATAAAAATCAAGGCTCTTGTTTCTATAGCTGACTAGAAATTGCTAATGAAAGGCAATACGAGGCAGCACAGCTTGATAACCCAGATTCCAAGTCTAGTTCCACTTTTATTAGCTGTGTATGTGACTCTGGGATGGCACTCTAGGGTTATCTCTTCAGCTATGAACTGAAGCGACAATAATAGTACTTAACTCACAGGACTGTGCAGGAAGTAAATAAGGTAATCTATACAAAGTCCTTGCAACAGTACCTAGTACAGAATGATTGCTCCTTAACCAGCCTCTGTTATTAAATGTGTATGTATGAATGTTTACATTTTTCCACAAATATCTTAACTTAAATAAAATCGGAACTATGCTGTGCTCATTGTTTTATAAACCAAGAAATTATGAATAGTCTTAAACATTTGTCAGAATCACTATGATTATAAGATGTGATATTTAATAGCCATACAGACTCTCACCATAACCAGGTAATTCAATTAATAATGTTTATTTGGTCATCTAAATAGATTATAATTATAGTAACAAGGAAAAAAGCATCCTTGAGAAAATGTAGGAATATAGGATTATTTCTTTACACCAAGCACACAGAAGATAAACTCTTGGACTGAATAATATTAAGCATTAGGTCATAGAGGAGCCCAGCAAAACCAAAACTATAACAAGCAGCAAGAAAATTTGGAGCTGCAGCTTACTGGCCCCATGACCCTCAGCCTGGGCAGCAGTTCCAGGCGCAAGGCCCCAGGTACTGTACGCCCAGCTAAGAGGTGCAGGAAGAACACATAAGGGATAGGAAAAGATAAAGGGGACAAGAAAGGGAACAAGAGCAAGAAAGGCTATAATCAGAAGGGAATGCAAAAATGAGCAAAACGGGGATCGGAAAGAGGTGAACGAGCTAATTATGAAGTGAACAGAGCTCTTACATAGCCGGCCGGAGGGGCAGGGAGCGATTTGATTGTTTAGCTGGAGTATGGGTCAAGGGTTGGGCAGAGGACAAAACAGAGTTGCCTGATAGCTGAGCAGAACAGGTAGTTGGGCTATGGTGTCAGGGAGACGGATACCACCCTGGGGGTCAGGGTTATCAGCAGCAGTCAGACAAAGTTGTTGTTGAGCTGGAGAAATCAGATTGCCGTGCCAGGAAAAAATGAAGGTTCGCTACCTGTCAGCCAAGGCCACCCCCAGATAGTCAAGCTCTGTGTGGAAATGGCTGAGCTCAGCGCAGTTCAGAACAGGAGCTACAGTAGCACAGGAACCCCACAATAACAACTCGTAGAGCGTGTACTATGTACGTTAACTTGACTCACTAACCTTGCTCCAATTAGACTTCCAACCTCTAATGCACAGAACAACTCTACACAGGTTAAGTACACAATGGAAACCTTTACATTAAACATCCACAGCAATGTCTGCTTTCTATGTGAAACCAAGCAAGAGAAGAACAACAGTCAAGTAATGGAAAGAATGAAGCTTAAGTTTTCTTTAATGATTATATAAGTCAATATTTTCATGCATAGGTTCGATACATTCATTCTAGGGCTATCTAAATCCCCTTTACTTTTTAAAGTTTCTTTTTTTTAGTTATAAGAATAATCAGGACAGGCTATACAGTAAGATAACAGTGTACTCAAATGTTATTGAAAGCTGTGAGTGTATTTCTTGAATGCTCTGAGGTTAAGTTCACTTATCAACCAAGAACAAACACACTTCTCAATAGTTGGATGGATGCTATATGACATACAGTCTAGAATATGCTCAGTACATGGCTCTATGCTTCATAGGTCTTCACTCCAAGAGAATTCCCCATCTGTTTTTTAATGTTGTTTACTGCTTTAATGATATTTTTAAAATGCATAATGGAATATATTAAAAATTGTTGAAAGGAATGAAAAGACTTTAACGCCCATTCTTCTTTTGTTTCCTTTCAGCAAGAAATATGGATGAACCACAAATCTCAACAACAGTAGTTAGGAGAAAGCTTTATTTGTACAAGGTTTTAAAAATTAGAATTACCAACCCAGAATGGAAAAGGGGAGGCTCTACCCAGCGGATGCCAAGCACCTTGGCTATGCCTTTGTCCTTCTTCTCCATATATTTTCATGATAGCCCTCTGGGTTGGATCTGCATTGTGCCCCAAAAGCCTCATGTGTTCGGATGGTGTAGGATATCTATGAGGCCCTGGCTTGTTGGGAGGTGGGCCCTGGCTGGAATGGATGGACACCTGGAGCTTAACCCAGACAGGGTGGAACACGGGGGCTTGACCCGGAAGGGGCAGATCACCGGGACAGCACCTGGAAGAGTATATGCTAGCTCTGTCTTTCTTCCTTCACTTGACTTCCTGGCAGATGCCATGAAGAGTTCCTCTGCCTCTGCCTTCATGGTGTACTTCCACCATTAGCAATTGCCCATGAATGAACTGTGATCTTCCGAAACTGTGAGCTAAAATAAATCTTTCCTCCCCTAAATTGTGGATGTCAGGTATGTATCACAGCAAGGAGACAGTAACTAAGAAAGCTACCAAGGCCTCCTCATCAAGGAATCCATTACTAAAATAGTCACTTTAAGTCCCTTTGTCCTTCCTAGTTTCACGTCTTTTCCAGTTTTTTTCGGATGATTCACCTTGCCCACAAAGTTCATGCATCCTGATTTCTTGCTTTCTCTCACTTTGGGATTTAAATTTCATCAGCAATAGGTGTGGGTGCCAAAAGCTTATCATAAGAGGTACAAAGGGATAAAGGGGTAGAGAGTTTTCTAATAGACCTATGAACAGCTACCATAATCGACTCAAGCACATGAACAAAAGTCCTGAGAACTAAAATAATGTGTGGGTACTGAAATATGTCATAAACAGAGAGGATTAATCTAGTGAGTCAGAGTTCCATGCCGTTTGAATATTAACATACAGTGGAGAAACGACGATAGTTGAATTGCTGCCTTTTGTTCCAGAAATCTCATCTTCACCACTGAGGCTAAAATAAGATTCAATGTTTATTTTTTACATTCCAATGTAGGAGGAGTGTATGGTAATTTTTTTCAGCATATAATGTTCACTGCAAAGTGACCCGTGGGAGTCAGTACCCCACTCAAGAGAGCTGCGAACTGCCCAGATGTTCAAGCAGCCTTGGCAGTGGTACCAGCATGAGGAGCTTAGTTGTCCTGTAGTTGTATATAAAGTAAAGGGATTTTTTTAAAGAGACAAGAAAATTATTGTCAATATTGCTGATGTTTGCTGCAACACATCCACCCTTAAAAATAGGGTAAGACATTTATTCTGTGCCATTAGTGGAAAACAGGGCCAGATGATATAATTTTCTCAACAAAGTCCATTTTCAGTTTATGATAGATACCATACTATAGACTCGCCAGAATTTAAAGGGTGCTCTAAAAACAGAGGTAGATGCCATGCCCTGTCCCCTTCCCCAGTATCATGGTACTATGTTATGGAGACATACATACAGATGGTTAGCAAGACAGTCTGTGGGCCCCATTCTCAAACCTCTCTTGTTGCTTTTGATGATGTTTCAATGATTATCTGTAACTTAGAGCCAGAATTTATTTAAAAACTTATTAAAATTGAGTACATATACTCTAGAGAAAAATTACATAATTCTTTATTTAAAATTTATATCAAGCACTATAGCCAAGGTAGTATTCACTGAGACAGTCACTCACTCTGAATAGTTAATCTTAAAGGGAAAACCAAAATCCTGTATTTGTGACTACTGACACTATTGGCACCCTGACACTCATTATTACCTTTTTCTGTTGTTTTTCTTTTTTGCTAATAGGCTGATTGTATGATTTTCTAAATGAAAAATTACTTTTAAAAAGTATTATTCTAAATTAATCACAGTAAATTCATTTTGGTTTTGCCAACGATAATTTGGGAATGGATATCTGTGATGGGTCTGGTCAATGAGTCAACAATTAAGGTCAGAAAAAGGGCTCCTGGAAAAAAAAATACCAAAGGAGGAACTCCCACCCTGTATTTGAATGATATTGAATGAGGTAATTAGAACTGAAGCTATGAAATCCTATCCAAGAACACAAGAGGAGAGACACCAGAGCTAAAGTCTCCAACGCAGAGAACACGCATGGAAAGGCAAATCCCTACATCACTGAAGACAATCTCGTGGCATTGAATGAAAATTCTCATGTTTACCATTCTTGTTTAGTGATACATTTTTGTTGTTGTTTAACCTACTCATAATTAAGTATTCTGTTAGTTACAGACATCAAACTTTCGTCCAGGTTGGAACGCAGACTCCGCACCTATTTAAGCTCCAACTGTGTCTTTGGTGATCCCATTCTTTCCACGTGGCATATGCTTCTTCTTTCTCCCCTGAATTACTGGCCCAATGACTCCTTCTCTGTCGTGCTTTTCTATATTTTCTTTGCAGAACATATTGCTCCATCATCTGCATTTCTGCATAATTTAGCCATGACCACTATTATTGTAATCATCATACAATCAGTAGATATTATACAAGTATTGTGTGCCAGACACTGTGATAAATGGTTTATGTGGTTTATACTCATATTGTCTTGTAGTACTCTGGGTTATTGATTTATAAACATTTTTCTCTAAATGGGCTATATATACTCAAAGGAAACCTCAGAAAATCTACTCTTTCTTAAAGACAGATAAACCTGAGTCTTTCTAGGTTAATGAACAGAACCTGAAACCATCTTGCTTAATGAGGTGACTCAGACGATTAAATATTGTATGTTTTTTCTAATATGAAAAACCCACAATAAAAATAAATAGTAGACTACAAATGGGTGAGATATTGGGAGTCAGGGGAATGTAGGAGGGCATGATGGGAGGGTGAAAGGGGAGAAAGGGAAAGAATTATGAAGCTTATATGATCTGCGTGGACAAAATTGTCGAGCTCGGTGTAATCATTGTGTAACACACACACACACTAATAACAATGGGGAAAGTATATTTTGCTTCTCAGCTGTTCCAGAATTCTAAATAACATGCTTGCAACTGCCCATTGCTTTTTGGGCTTGATTATGTGCCTAATTTTATCCAAGAAAATCTGAGTTGGCCAGATATACTCTATCGCTGATAGAAGTCTTAAGTGCCATCATGTAGCTGCACTGGTTCCCGCTTCACCGAGAGAACAGAATTTTTCAACAAAGTTGATTAACATAACTCACAGAAGAAGAGACATACAGAGCCTACCAAGCCTAATCAAGACGAAAGAAACCTCGGATAATCTGCAGCTGTCGTGTAAGTAACAAAAGCGAGAAACATCTATTGGCTTTACTAAGCCACTGAAATATTAGACATAAATCAATATAATGCCATTCATTTAAACCTCACAATAATACGAAGCTATAATTATTATAATTACTATTATTACTTAACAATGACAAAAGCCAGAACCTAGATCCTTATCATATGACGGACATGCATTTTTCTTTCACTTGACTTATCTCCTTAAGGACAAGAACCATTTATTTTTCATCTTTTCCCTACAACTAACACAGTTATCTTCTGGATGAATTATACTTTTGGAGAGAACACTAATAATTCTAAATTTTATTTTGGCTATCAACACATCTTCATGGCTCATATTTTACACATACTGATACCAGTCCATCTGTGTCCTTTATTTTAAAAGCAAAATTCAACTCTTATTTTTTTAAAAAATTAAATAATCTGTAGCGTAGTCTTCTGTCGTAACGTCATTAGTGTCTTTGCCATGGGGAAAGGGAAAGCTCATGTGAATAAAAATCTACTTATTTATTACAATAAAATATACTTTTAGAAAATTGTTGGCCCAAGACAATTTATATTATTTCTAGCAACTAAAAATTAGGTTTTAATCCAATAAAATCTAGTTTGGAGAGATGTCAGGTATGATGGTAGCTAAATTTTGCAAAATGTAGTGACTAGATGGATATAGATGGAGAAGGAAGAATTAAGAACATATACAGCATAGACTAGCATTTTTCAAGGAAAAAAAATGGAACCAGTATTAGGTATACTGGGAGAGAAGGGAGAAAGAAAAAAGGTTAGGGAGTGAGACGGAAGGAGAGATAAGTAGAGAGAAAAGGAATCCATTTGTATGATCATGAAGGCTGTAAGTCTCAAGACTTGCTAGGCCAGCTGAGGACCCAGGACAGCAAATCCTAAGACCTGAGAACCAACAGAGTCAGTTGTATAAGCACCACTCCGAAGGCTAACATATTAAGCTGGAATAATATTTGATAAGTATCTGGGCACCACATGGCCTAACCACATAAAATTAACCATCTCATAAGAGTCCTTCATTTAATAAACATGTGCTTAATGTGTTGAATACTTTATGCTTGAAATAAATCTGTCTTTCATCAAGCCAGTGCCAATTGAATTTTCATATTTCATCAAAGACATGCTATAACTAATGTAATTTTAAACATTGCTTTTCCTACTGAATCACACAGATGAGAAAAAATAAATATTAAGTGACTTGCTTCAAGCAATAACTTTTACTACCAAAAATAAAGGTAAGAGAAGAGCCAAGATCAAAAGGAAATGCTCTGTTCATTGTGCTATACACTTTTTCTTTCAAGCACTTGATTGTAAGTCCCAGATGTAAAAATAAATTAATAGATAGCATGCATACATAAGCCTTGTGGAGTGTTTATCTTGTAACAGATACATATGTACAAGCATTTATGAACACAGGGAAAGATAAAAGTTTTGTTACCACTTCCAAACAATTGTAAAATGCATTTTAAACATAAAAGACAAGATTCTCATAGATAAAAATGCATCCTTTCTCGTTTTTGATCCATTAGAGAGAAATATAATAAAAACACTCAATTTCTATTTCTGAATGAAGCATTTCAGGAGTTTCATTTTTCTTGCTTACATCCAAGTAACCCAATGATGCTCTTCTAAAAATGAGGGCAAAGGTTTTAAATTCATCAGCATATAAATAACTTTTCTAGGGTGTGAACATGGAGCACAGCAAATGGCATCCATGACTTCAAATACTATCGCTTACCAAGAAAAAAATAACCTAAGTTTACACACTATCATTTATGGATTGTTCACTGAAATTTCCTTGACATTATTAATCTCTGCTTTATGATTTTAATGTGTATAACTCAATATTCTTCAGAATCTTAACACATTTCTTCTTTCATTGTTTCTCTAAAAAATCCTGTTAGGTTAAAAAATTGTCAGATTCACATCAGCTGATCACAAACATAGCCAATTCAGAGTGAATTTCAAAATGGCCACCATCTTGTGTCTATTCCAAGGTGATGCATTCGTGAAAAGACATTGTGCCAGCAATTGCACTTAGACTTTGATTTTCTCCACATATATATATATGTGTGTGTGACACAAAATGGTTACATTGAGGTTGGGTATTTTGTGCACATATATACCACATCAACACTTAAATTTAGACTTCAATTTCATATGCTTTAAGTTCAGCATATAAACAATTCAAGACCATCATTTTGTGATTTCTTCTAACTGCTACTAATAAATATTGTACCAGCCTGAAAAGTTGTCTTAAAAATTGAGCTAAAAGTTACCTGTTTGTTAATTTGTGCAATCATTTAACAAACATTTATTGTTAGGCTATCAAGAATCAGATGCTGAGTTTGACACTATCAACTATCTGGAAAGCTGAATTTACAAAACTTAAGGACTAATGGGATCTGAATAAAGAAGAAGAAATTATATGAATGAGCTACTAATCCTACTATAAAGAAGAAGGAATCTTGTCTAATCAATTACCTCAAGGGTATCCTTATGCTTTTGAAGAGTAGCTAAAGAAAAAGAATCAAGATGTTTCTTTAGGATCAAATGGATTCAGCCATCCTAAAATGGTGTGGTCCTGAGGCTGAATTTGTGGGAACACAAAAATTAATCTTTAAAATATAAACTGTTTTGAGTGATAACTGAAGATACATTCAAAACAGAAAGAACTCTTAACAAATTTTCGCATGAGGTTGAGTAGTTAGAAACACACTATTAATTATAATATTGGGCTCATAAGTTACTTCAATGCATAATAATGATAATTTGTGTAAGCTTATATACATATGTTACCAGCATAAGTAACTTGATTAAAAGTAATTGTTTTGATGCACCTAATTTTAATAATGAGGAACTCTGTAGATCGGTGTCATAAAATATTTTATTTGTTAATTCTTAATCTGCTCATTTGATTGGTGATAGATCAGAGAAAGGAGAAATAGTATATTAAACAATTGCTACTTACATAATATTGTAATGCTTATGTTTCACTAAGAAAAGTGAATTTTTTGACTATCATATTTTATCAATTCTCATAGAATTAATGTATCACTAATTATTTTTATTCATTCACTACAAAAAAATGTTTAAAAATTTTCTGACTCTGAGAAGGCACATGCTAACAATTAGGTGATATGCCCTTAGTAGATATAAAACTAAATTTTTATGGAATCAGCTTTATCAATTACATGTATACCTCTGAATCCGAATTAGTAAGATTTGACATCATTTCTATTCAGCTGTTATGAGTCAGGGCCCAATTATCCACAGATACTGGAAATTACAACATAAATAATTAACTTCTACTAGTCAGCATCAGTAATCTTACCCATTTGAGATTCCAAACTATTTTGGTTTTTCTTCCCTATTACAAGATTATCCAAATTATTTATATCAATAACATTGCTGTCAAAGTATTCAAAAACCATGAGCCTAGATTTCTAACTCTACAGAGAGAACTATTAAGTCATTCATCATGGGACACAAATCTGGATGCTAGCATTTGCCAGAAAAAGAAAACTAAAGTTAAACTCGGATCAAAATCCACTGTTTTATTTACATATGAATGATAGGAAAGAAGAATTTGGATGTAAGATAAAAGATTAAAGGGGCATTTTTTTTAACCTGAATATCAACCTAACTAACATCTAGATAATTGTGACAGGCACAGTTGAGAAGCCATTTCGAGAACTATATGAATTAATATGGCATTAACTCTAGTCTGAATGTCTCCTTCCCCAAATTTACATGATAAAACCTAATTACCATGGCAATAGAATTAGAAAAAAATCTTGCCTTTGGGGGGCAATTACATCATAAGGTCACCGTCCTCATGAAGGGTAGTAATGTCCCCATAGAAGAAGTCTCAGAGGGGTGGTCTTCTCCTGTGCCATGTGAGGATTGACCAAGTCACCATTCATGAAACAGGCCCTCACAAGACAATGAATCAACTGACCTCTCCATCTTAGGCTACCCGACCTCCAAAACTCTAAGCCTTAAGTTCTGCTGGTTACACCTTATCCTGCCTGAGGCATTTGATTATTTCACTTGAAAAAAGCATTTAAGTTTCTTTCATACCTTTCCATTTCATTTCTTGTTAGCACTAAATGACATTCTATTGTTTTCAATTGCCACTTCCGGGTTCTGGCAATTGTGAATGAAGGCTGCTGCAAACATCCGCAGGTAGGTTTCTGTTTTGGCATGCATTTTCAGGTTTTGAGGACAAGTACTTTGAGTGCATTTGATTTGAAAGAAATTGCCAAACTTTCTCCCAAGGTGACTACAATCATTTTTCATTCCAGTCAGTAATGAGTGAGAATTTCTGCTGCTCCACGTCAGCATTTAGTGTTGTCTGCGGCGTAAATTTTGCACACTCTATTAGGTGTCGGGTAGTATCTCATTATTTTCGTTTCTATTTTTCTTGATAATATAAAATGGCTTATTTGACATCTGTGTATTTTCTTTGATGAGGTATGTTTTATGACCTTTGACCCATTTTTACATTGAATTGGTCATTTCCTTATTGAAAGTGGAAAATTTTACAATCACAGTCTTATCTCCTTGGCCCCTTAAATACGCACACGTTTAGTGTTTGCATGATACCATTCATTCTGTATTTGACTATTTTCTTTTATTATGATAAATGGAAATAACATGCAATCACCCTTTTAATCATTTTAAATATAGTTTGGTGGTATGACGGATTTTTATGTTGTTATTACCTTTTTTCAGAATTTTTCCATCATCCCGAGCAAACTCTTACACTCATCAAACAGCAGCGCACCATGTTTCCTAAGATCTCTTACGCTGTTGTTCTACCACAGCTCATGTGAGTAGAACCTGCTGTGTGTACTTTTATTTGACTTAGTTTGCTTAGCAGAATGACCTTAAAGTTTATTGACGTCATAGAGTGTGCCGAAAAGTCATTCATTTTTAGGTCAAATAGTATTTCACTGGATACATAAATTATAAGTGTTACATAAAGTGTCATGGCATCAAAGCCACAAGACCAAGCAATCCTCAGTCAAGTGGCTAATAACTTAAATAATTCTATGGACAAACTGGCCAATATCTTTTGTGAATAATTTACATGATCATCTCCATAGTGTTGTTTAAAACAGCATATATACCTATAGAATTTTTAAACAACATTGTGTGTGTGTGTGCGTGTGTGTGTAGAACAATGCTGTAGTTCTAAAGAATACATTACATACGTGTATATATACATACAATGGAGTACTACACAGCCATAAGGAAAGATAAATTTGAGCCATTCATAAGAAAATAGATATACTTTGAGACCATTAAGCTTAATGGAGTGAGACTCAAAAACTAAATATCACATGGGTTCACTAATATGAGAAACTCCAAGTTTAAATATAAATAAAAGAACTGAGCAAGAAATGATAGAAAGTGGGGCACAAGATTTGTGAAAAGTGAGAGAAAAAGTGGGGGCAAGATTGGGAGAAAGGAGAGGTGATGATGATATGATGTGTATGTACACCAATACTTCACATTTAATCTAAGAATTGTGTATCACAAATACGTATTAATAAAAATAATAAATTTGGGCAAAAAATAACAAAAAAGAGCTTAGAATACCACCTCTGCCTCCAAAGGTCTCCTTCCTCATCCCCAACATGTTATGTATACCTAAAACTCCACAGACTATTGTTGACTTCAAATATCTCTTTTAAAAGAATAATTAAAACAAGAGTATCAGAAGGGCAGCTCAAATTAACTTCTTGTTTAAAGAGAACTCGAAAGGGAAGGAGAGGACACACATCTTGTTTCCAGTACATCGTGTTTTTGACACCCACAGCAGGTCCCTAATGTAGGACTGGTGGCTTTCTCTGGAGGTTGAGGACACAGACAGACAGGCCAGGCAGGAGGGACCAGATGACCAACATTCCTCTGAAAACTCGGCTTCATTTCCAGGAATAATGCTTTTCCACCACACCCTGTTGCCACGGAAGACATGTAACTTACAAAACGAAAAGGAAAAGACAAGAGAATATGGACGAACATTTTTATCAACTTCCTAGTTCTGTGCAAAGTTGTCCTGCACTTATTAACTATTTTAGTGGAAGCTGTTCTTAGCCATGAAATAGCTGATGTGAAAAGCATCAAAACTAACTGAAATATTTAGTCCACACTGACCTTTCTCAATAATGACAGAGAGAGAGAGGAGGGAAAGAGATTTAAAGAAAAAAAAGGAAGCAACTAATTAATCTCTGTGTAAAGCTATTATGAGACAAAACTTGGTTACTTGGTGCAAAACCACCTGACTTCAGCCCATGTGTCCTGGCAAATGCCAGCACCACCAAAATAGGTCAATATCTAGAAAGAGACAATTAATCTGAGGGTAATTAATGTCATTTATAAATTTATGTTTCGTAATTGTCAAATAGATGCAGCGATATCAAACATAAACATGAAAGTTATTTTATTGACTTAAGGTGCATTGAGTTAAGATAATCTGATACTTATTGAAATATGGGGAAAAAACACAGCTATAGTACTCAGACTTCAGAAACCCATTCTGTCAGAGAATTTGAATTTTATAGACTGGATAATAAAAAATAAGATATAGATTTTAAAAATAGGAAGACAGAAAACTGGATACAGGGTTATGAAATTAGATAGATTCTGATTAACTTCTGAAGGAAATATGAACAAATGGGCTAAAATTATAAATAATTATCATGAGGAATATTCATGTAGCACTTTGTTGAATTTCCAAGGTAACACATTTAAATAGCTTCATTGGCATGTAATTTACATTACACACAGTTTACTTATTTAAAGTACATAATTTAATAGATTTTATCCTATTTGCAGAATTGTGCAATCACCATCATTACCTAATTTAAGAACGTTCCCATCATTCCATAAAGAAACCTTGTATCTTTTGCCATGTCTCCTCTAACTCTCCACCCGCTTCCTAACTTCTGTCATCCCATCCCTAGGCAGCCATTACACTACTTTGTCTCTCTAGGGGAGATTATTCTGAACCTTTCGTGACAATGAAATGATACAGTGTGTAGTCTTTTATGACTGGCTTCTCTTCCTTAAGCATGCTATATTTGAGGTCCATCTGTATTGTATGTAGCATGTAAGAATATTGCCTTCCTGTTTATTGTAGAAAAGTATTCCCTTACGTGGCTAACTCACATCTTTTATTTCCATTCACCAACTGATAAAAACTGTATTTTTTATTACATTTCACATTGCTATGAAAATCTGCTAATGAGTTTTTAAATGATTATAAGCATTCATATGGCCTTGAATAGATTTCTACAGTTTATAATTGCTGTCTCATAAGATAACTCTGTCCTTAGCCTTTTGAGGAACCGCTAAACTGTTTTCCAAAGGGGCTTAAACTTTTATAATTTCATCTGCACTATGTAAGTGTTCCAATTTCTCACATCTTCACACACAATTGTGTCTGTCTTTTTATTGTAGCCATCCAATTGGTGTGAAGTGGTATTTCACTGTGGTTTTGATTTTCATTTCCCTAATGACTAATGATGCTCAGCATCTTTTCATGTGCTTATTCACCATTTCTATATTTCTTTGAAGAACTGCTTGTTCAGATGCTTTGCCAAATTTTTAATTGGATTGCCTGGCTTATTGTGGAGTTGTAAGAGTTCTTCATAAATTCTGCATTCAAGCCCTTTATCAGATAGACAACAGGCAGATATTTCTGCAATTCTGTGGGTTGTCTTTTTAATTTCTTGGTGATGTTCCTTAAAGCATAACAGTCTTTAATAAAGACAAAGTTCAATTTCTCAATCTTCTCTTGTGTAATTTATACTCTCAACATTATCCCTAAAAAGACATTGCCTAACCCAACATCACAGTAACTTAAATGTATGTTATGTCTTCTGTTTAGATCTGTGATCCACCTTGATCTTATAACCTGTGCCATATTAGGTGGGAGTCTATATCCACCTTTTTGTATATAGATGTTCAGTTTTACTGGTCCCATTTGTTGAAAAGACAATTCCTTCTCCCATTTCATTTACTTGGTCCCTTTGTCAAAAATAATTGAACAAAAGTGTTAGGGCTTATCACTAGATTATTACTTAGACTCCAATGATCTATTTGTTTATTCTTTTAAAAGTACCACACTGGCTTGACACGATATTGTGCATGTTACCGAGGATTGAGTCCTAGGCCTTCACACTGAGCTATGCACACAGGCCTTCTTATTTAGATACATATCACTAAGTTACCCAATTGTTTGCAATGGGTTCCGATTGTGAGCCTCCTGTCTCTGCTTCCCAGAGTACTAGGATTATAGGCACGCACCACCACACCGGGAAGGGCTACTGTATCTTTGTAGCTAGAAATTGAGAAATGTGAATCCTCCCAGGTTATTCTTCTTTAAGACCACCTTAGCTGATCTGGGCCTCTTCTATTTTCAGTTTGTCAATTTCCCAAAATAAATAAAGATGAAAATTTAGATATAGACCATGTTGAATCTGTGAGAAACTGACACTACAGCATCTCCCATTAGTTATAAATCATCGTGTTTATGATTAATTGTTCAATAATAACAGTATAATGATTTCAAATGTAAAGATATGAACATGCATTATAAGCAGTTAGTTGGCAGCAGTAGCACACATTATACAAAAAAAGTTAATTGTTTAACATAAAAGGTAAAAGGAAGAAATCAGAGGTTTTTTAAAATGATTTATCCCTGGATACAACCATTAGGTCTTAAAAAGTATTAAAGACATAACTCAATTTTTTCCAAAACATGAGAAGAAAACTAAAATCACATACGTTCAATTGAGTATATATGACCTAATTTTATGTCAACTATTTGAAGCTTACTTTTGAATAGTCATATAATAATGCCAAACTCACATGAATGGCAGTTTATACATAATACAGAATTAAACAAGTGATTTGAAAAATATTGTGTCACATTTAGTGTTTGTGATCATTTTAATATATTAAGGTCCATATTGTTGAAAATAACTAAAGGAATCATAAAAATTCTGAACTCTATAGAATGAAATATTCCTTTTTGATTCTTTGAATGTAATGAGTCGCATGTTATCTTTGTATGGTCTGCTACTCTATAATGTAAGTTAAGTTCTATTAGGTTATACAATAGCCTAAAAAAAAGCACACTTCTCTCGTTGACCTAGTTTTCAAAGTTTTTCCTTTTGGGCTTTGAATTTGAGTAAGTACACTTGTTAAAGTACCAGATTTGGCCATCCACTCTCCATAATGGTTTGTGTTAATTATCTTTCAAATTTTACTTGGAAAAAGGCCTTTCTGTACAAATCTTAGTTAACATTTATTTACAAAATGATTGTATATTGGATGGTCACGGGATCTCTAATGATACTTAACTGATTATTCTGTTTAATAAGAACAGTAACTTTTAAGACATTTCCCATGGCAAAATAAGCACCATAAATAAACTGAGAAACTAGAAAGTAACTTTCTGGTACACCTCTTCATTATTCCATTGATGTTTAAATAGTCAAATGGTCATTTTCTTCAGCAAAGGCATTTCTACAAAACAGCAATTGTTGACGATTATATTTTTAGGAATCACCATGTTCGTTGTATAAGCAAAAGGTGATTTAAAAATTACCTATAGCAGCTAAATGTAAAATATTGGCCACAATCCTCTGTTCTGAGATGAAAAATATTGGTCAAGAGATTGGGATTACTTCCTTTTCAGATTGGGGTCCTATCCTAGTTCCTGATATTCTGGAGATTTGAAGCTAATTGGAAAGAATAACTTTATGTTTGTTGTCCAATACATGGCTCAGTGGTCCTCTGACCTATAACTTAAGATGATGTGAAACTGAATAATAAAAACTTATGATGAGAATAGACTTTCAAATCTAGTATATCTCGCCTGCTACTTTGTGATACACGTAAATGGTTTGGGAAAATTTCAATTCACCAGTATCTAAAGATAGTATCTAAACAAACTGGCCAGTTTTTGTCCTCTTAGTTTAACTGCTATTATTTTTTAACATTGCGTTTCATATATTAGGCAGTCAATATTATGACTACTATGAATTTACAAATCACATGTAAGCTTATCAGATATTTGCAATTAAGACAAAAATGAGAATAAAGAATAATCAAAAATGTCACTGACTATGGCGAGTTACTTTCTTATGAAAATAATAAACGTTTATCAATGCAAATCTTTCCCTTGGTCTATTACAGAACTGTGTTCCAGGTTAGAGGTATCTGACTGCATTGGAGGTAAGAAAAAAATAACTTTAGCTATAATCAGCAGCCTACTGTAATCTTTCAACTTATTGTCTTCTGATCACTGATAACTATCTTTGCGGGTCTTTCATAACTCTGAGAGCAAAGTTTCTACGGATAAGAACACCTAAGCTGCAAAGAAGATGTATAGGTTGAGTCACACTGTAAACCATGAACAAGTTTTGATTCAAATTCAAGTAGATCTAACTTAAAAATTACATGGATATTTGATCATTTTGTCATATTGCACATTTCCTCTGAAGTCAAAAGCAATCAGTGCTGCTGTCACTACCACTAGACTCTTGGTCTATCTATCCAAGGCTTCACATCAGGACATCACGCAAGTCATCCTAGGATAATTTAAGGTAGCACTGGGAAGAGGGTCTAACTAAAAAGTAGCTTCAGATCTGCATACTTAAAAAATAATAGATGAGAATGTCTTTTTGTAGTAGACACTTCTGAGAACAATGAACAACACCAAAAACAAGAGGAAAAGGTCGAGTGTGACCCAGATGTTCTCAGATGTTCCAGCTGTATGCTATCTCTGTGTCTGAGGACTCTGTCTCATTGCTTTTCTAAAGAATCCATCTTAGTCCAATTGGGCAGATTTAACAAAATTCTTTAAACTTAGCAGCTGATTGACAACAAAAGTTTATTGCTCACAATTTTGGAGGCTGAATAGTTCTAGATCAAAGCACTGTTGATCCATTCTAGTAAAAGGTTACTTCCTGCTTCCTGAGTTCTCACAACCTAAACACTTCTCAAAGGCTCTATTTTCTGATGCCATCACATTGAGAGTTAAGTGTTATGTATCAGTTTGGTGGGTCATAAAAATTCAATCTATTCTGCATTCCATGCTAAACTATACATGAAGAATTTTAATTTTACTGAAGATTATGCAGGTAACATGGAGGTAACAACTTCAATTACATATCTCTACAAAAATTTCAAAGGTTCCCATCAGACATTTTTATTATTTTCCTTCTAAATCACTACCAGAATTCTTCCTTCTCTTTTTTTCTTCCTTCTTTTTCCTACATGTTGCCCCAACTTGATGATGCTCCTTCCTCCCCAATTTTCTCAGTATCTTCCGATGTTTCCTCTATAGGGTGCTGGAAATTTCAGAACCGCCTTAGAATCATCCCCATATTACATCCAAAATCTCCTCACTCAGAAAAAGATGAGCTTTCTAATTTACTTAAAGCTGGAGGCAGTGAGAAATTAGGTAATTGTCAGGGAAACTTGCCTATTAAGACTCACTGTCCATAAACATGATCCAGACTCCCAGCTGTCTCTACATGAGCTATGGCTGCTTCACGGAACACTGGCTGTTTGTATTCAGTCTAACTCTGACTCTGACTCTCGCTCCAAATCTAGAACCTTTGCTCTGACTTCACTAGAGCTTAGGACAGACTCTGCTCCCAGAAGTACTTTTCCATACCAATCAGTACAGATCTATTGGCGCAGAATTTCCTAGATACTTTACATTGAGTTGGGTACTTTCCAATGACCATATGGAAGCCTCCGTAGTTTACCAAGAGCGTATTATTCTCCTCATCCTATCTTGGCTTTTCCCGTGTGACAAAGAGAGGGCTTTCAGGTATCTTTACCATTTGGTAGGAAAGAGACAGGGTGCTCACGACATAACCAGGAGTGTTTCCCAGGGTAGCAGAGGATAGATAGGTACCAATTATTCAGTCCTGACCTCCATCTCACATCTCAGCGGTTTAATGAGTCCAAGAAAATATATCATATTGAAATTTAATTCCCTGAGGTTTCTACAGTGTTTCATAATGTCTCAAATGATGTCACCTTCAAAATCTAATCTTCACAGCAACTGAGAGACAAATGCATATGATTTAATTTTTAAAGATAAAGAAGGGAGCCTTTTCAGTTTGAAGAAACCTATCCAAAAAGCTCTGTTAACATATGGCAGATGCAAAAACTACCCTTTATCATTTCTCTCGTTTATATTTTATGTGCCTGAACAATGTCATGACTACACACACACACACTCCTCATAGGCATACAGTATATATGTGTGCGTGTGCATGACTGTGCTTATCTCTCAAAAGAATGAAAGTAACTGGCTTGTAAGACTGAAGTGTTAAAGACAGAGACTAATAAAAAAAGCAGTTGTCCCTACACAAACATTTTAAAAATCCAGAGATTTATAACCATAAAAATTAAAATCTACCTTAATGCTATAATTTAAATATCATGTTTTCAACTTTAAACTAGCAGTGTGTACTATGGGATGTCCTGCCCCTTTAAGACACTACAATTTCATTTTTATTCCTATATGAGCGTATATCAGGGGTGTGAGAACCACAGTCTTTTCAGAACTGAAAACTCTAAAATTCTTAACACAACCTTATCAATATTGAATACCTCCAATTAAGTGAGTATGAAAAAATATAAAATGAGGGAATAGAAAAAATGTAAAGAAAAGACAAACATGGGGAAATTGAAATCTGGGTGAAACAAAAATATAGGTTTCAGCAAGTGAACATGAACCACAGAGCAAAAATCACAGCCACAATGCAAAGAATCTGAAGGCTGAGATGAGGGTCTTAACACGACCTAACATTTTTAATACTTCAAGTAAGCCAATAACTTCTTATGCACCATCTAATTTCCTCCTCAGATCAGCTCTACAGGGTGTTATTATTATTAAATCCATTTTGCAGGTAAGTAACTAAGATTTAGAGAAGTTGCAAAAATAACCCAAAGCTGTGCAGCCTACAAATGATTTTAAACAGAATTTCCAAAGTGTGGCCACCATGTTGAACTTCTCCCAGACATAAGGGAAGAGTAAGACTGGATGAGAGACAAAACATGAAACTAGAAATTCGCACGAATTTATAAAGCAAATACACTAGGCCAAGACTTTGCAAAAATTAATTTATGACAGCTTCCATATTAAAAAATGAAAAAGTACTACAGCAACAGCTCTGCAAAAAGAATAAGATTATTGACTCTATGAAGTAGGTAAAATGCATAATTATTTAACTTGGTTGTCTTCGTGGATTAAATATGTGGTGGGAAAGGTGATGAGAGAGTAGAAAAGGGGGGAAATGATAAAAAAAATCAAAGAGATTCATCTTAATGGTAACAGCAAGAACTTTCAGAGCACTGGGAAAGAACAGAGAAGATTTCCGATGTCGTGAAAGTCTGAAGCATTTAGGAAAGTATTTGAGTGAATTTCTTGAGATGAGGTTTGTGAGAGAATTTTCTACCCATCTCTTCTTAGAAAAAAATAAGCAAACACTGACCAATTTGATCACATCATTACAAGAACCTTACAAGAGACACTTACATCAAGTTTCTTGCTTCTCAAAGCCTCACCTTAAATTCTTACTACTGACATCACCAGTTGAGGGTTCAGAAGCCAAGAACTATGTAATCATGAATTAATGGCAAACATCCCACAGTCAGTTTGTTTTTCCTTACTTGGGTGTTCTGTGGTGTGTACGTGGTGGGAGTGACATTATGCTCAGCCAGTTGGGCTCAGTTCATCAGCTGATTGCAAACATCCCTCCCAGGAATGCTTCCATCCCTGATACGCCTGATGGTGTTTCCCAACTCTGAGACACAATGAAAGATTCACAAAAACAATGATACCACGGAGGTGTGAAATGTGAAATACACACAAATGAGATTATTGTAATTCCTTGCTCAATCACGCTGCATTCAACAGAATGTGGTAAGCTGGGTGCGTGATGAGAACTAGATCTTTACGAACCTTAGTTCCTCATATTTTTGTGTCAGAACTACAGAGATGCAGAGATACATAGATCTGCAGCATCTTATCGCCATAGAAGGCTGATGAGAGACAGGAGAAAGTCGAGCGGCTGAAAGCTTACATCTGAAAGGCTGCATTCTGTTCTGGGGAATTTTGTTTTGTTTTGATTGTGGTACTTTGAGATCAAACCCAGAACCTGGTACATGCTAGGGAAGGGCTCTACTACTGAGTTCTATTCTGTGAAAGTATTTTTGGACCCTCACTCAGAACAGTTTTACATATAATTCTAAGAAATTTTTTTAAACAGATGACTAATTTAAAATCAAAATCACAGCAATTTCTATACACTTGTTGGCAAATGATTTAACCTTTTAAAACTTTTGTTTTTTCACTTGTAAAATAAAGACAGAGTAATTCAAGTAGATATGAAGATTTAGCCAGCATATTTGGTTATAAACACAGCAATATTCTAGAGTTTAAACATTTTTTTAAAAAATTACAACCATATAGCAAGACAACTATTCTATCTGGGGTTCAGTCAGAGAAAGAGCGAACACTTTGAATGCTAAAGAAAAACTTTCCACACTGAAATTATTGATAGATTGTCCATTGATCGCCAAAGTAGAACCTGTTAGGGGATGTTCAAGATAACATTAATCAATGCGATTGTCTCTTATTACTAGCATTCAAACTGCATACAATCTTAACCTAACTAGCACAGGGGCAAACAGGCTCTTGTAACCTCCTTGCACTGTATTGTAACAGACTGCAGTGAAGTGTCCTTGACGAAGAACTGAGACACTAAGACATGTTCAGGTGTATGTTCCTAAATGCTATGATGAAAGAGGCAAGGTAAGAGCTGGGAGTGTAGCTTTACAGTTAAAGCACTTGCCTAGCAAGTGCAAGGCCCTGGGTTTGATGTCCTAGCACCACATAAACTGGGTATAGTGGTGCACTCCTGTAACCCCAGCATGCAGGAAGCTCAGGCAGAAGGATCGCTATGAGTTTCATGGCAGCTTGGGCAACAAAGTTCAAGATTAGCCTGGGCTACAGACAGAGACCCTGTCTTAATGGAAAAAAATAGAGGCAAAGTAAGCATAAATTCTTAGAAAATCATCTTTAAAGAAGCAGAAAATGTAAACAATATTTTTCAAAGAATCTGGCAATATTAACAATCAATACTCTATAGTCATTCAAACCACAATGATCATCTTGTCATACCTGTATCACACTGAAAAATAGAACCTTTTTTTCCATTCACATATAAAGATTGCTTAGGGCTACAGAGCAAGACTCTGTTTCAACACACACACACACACACACACACACACACACACAAATTACTTAATTCTGGGAGTCAAAACTATCAAGGTAAATTTTTCAGAGCAAAGAGTAAGCTACTTAAACATTCACTTTCTCAGGAACTTTGCTTAATCTATTAAGTTGTTTTACCTATGTCATTGATTTTAAGAGGTTTTTAAATATATATTGAGGATATTAACTTTTGCCTTTTAATTATGAAGAAATTGCCAGAGTTTTTCTATTGTCTTATGTTTTGCCATACAGACATTTTAAATTTTAGTATGAGCTATGACAAACTCTTCTATGATCACATGAGGGAAGCTTATTTCTAATTCAGGATGATCTAAATACCCTCCCATATTTTCTTCTATCTTCTCTGTGTCACTTAAGTCTTCAATCCAGTTGCAATGCCTGTTCGTGCATCATACAGAATAATGAATTGCCAGTAAAACATCTGTTTTGAAAATAAATTTCTTAACTTTTAATCCACATAGATAAAACCAAGGATTTTCATACAACAGGTAAAATAACTATAATAAGCTTTTCATATCGCAATGAATAACCAAACATTCATATCTATTGTAGCATGTATAAATACTTTAATATTGTAATGAGACAGAAAGAAGAACTAACACCTAAGGCCTGTAATGAGCCATGCATGGTGCTAAGCACAGCAAGAAGGTATTTTATTTTATTCAGTCCTATGAAGCCAATGTTAAGAGAGAGTATTAACTCTAGAGTTAAATACCTGAAAAAGTAGACCAGCTAGTGAAAAATCAGTTTCTTCTGATTTCAAACTGCATATTCTTCCTGCATAGACATACAGAAGCCTTAGCCATATGTTATCTAAAGGATATATGGTTATGTCTAATGGTCAATGTTACTCTTTCCAAATGCGAAGATACACATTTAATATGTTGAACAACTGTCATTATTATCATGTATTTAATCAGAGAAGCTGAGGGAAGATGGTAATATGAAAGTCCCTCTATTCCTGGGGAAGGTGAATTTTAGACTATGTTATTCTGTCTTTTCTAAATCAGTTTTCTGAATGTCTAGACTGGAATTTGGTGAAGATATAAGATCATGCATTGACCGAATTTCCAGGCAGTGGTGGATTCTGTCCTTCCAAGTACACACTGCGGTTTGTATCTGCTCATCCAGAATGATTAAGAACTGAGATACAAAATGATTCATGAAATAAAATAACATAAGCAAGGTACAAAGTCAGTTGTGTCCACTGTTCCCAAGCATAAGCCAACAGAAATATTTATGTTAATGTAATGCAACTTGATTTTTATAATTAATGACAACAAGACACACCAGTTCAAAAAGCTAATAAGCACTTTAGTGCACAAAAAAGCGTAACCACTTATGTTGGGGAAATTTGAGTTGATTTTCATAATCACGAGTTAAAAGAAAGTCAAAGCAGGCACAGTGTCCCCCGTTTTTATAAGAATGATGCTCTTTACCTAGATCCCAAGGCAGGGGAAAGAAGCAAGTGAATAAATAAAGGCTATACCAACGATTCTTTCTAAAAACTGCTTTTACCAGTGTAGCTTTGCAATACACAATTGTTATATGCATTGTGGGCAAGCAGTACAAGCACAGAGTATAGCTTGGTCATTTTTCATTCCTTTAACCCTCCATCCTCTTTCTATCACTAGCAACTACAGAAAGTGACCCCTCCTCAAGAACTACACGTGCACACAGAGATCGACTTGTATGCTCTGATCAATGGGTCACACAAAAACAACAGAAAAGAGATTTTAACTTTCCTAGAATCGACAGACAATGAAAATACAAGCTATCAAAATATGCGGAACATAATGAAAGCAAGGTTAACAGAAAAGCTTATAGCCATAGGTACCTAGATTAGAAAAGCAGAGGTATTCCCATTTCAAAACTTATGAAATGATACACCTCAAGAATCTAGAAAAAGAAGAAGAATGAAAACCCAAAATAAAGGAAAGAAAATTATAAGAAATAAAAGAAACTGGAACTAAAAATCTGGAAAGGTTCAATGAAGTAAAGACTTTGTTTCTGGAGAGAATAATTAAAATAGATAAAATTTTAGCCAAACATACCAAAAGAGGAGCAAGACCCACATCAACATGATTAAAAAGGACAAAAATAAAACAAATACTACTAGGCTTTGGAAGATTAGCACAAATTATGTAGAAAACTTACATTCCAATCAATCTGACAGTCTGAAAGAAGTGGATAGGTTTTTAGATACACATGACATACTACAAACAAATAAAAAACAGTGAAATTTATTCAGTAATAACTCTGACAATTAAGAAAACCCCAGGACCCAAAGAATTCACTAGCAAATTTTTTCAATACTTTAGATAAGAACTAAGGCCAATAGTCCTCAAACTTTTCTATGTTATTGAAAAGAAATGAGCACTTTCAAATTGAATTTGATGAAGTCATTGCTTGGTAAAATTGAAAAAGGAATCAACAATAAAGCAAAATTACAGGTCAATATCTTTAATGGACACAAATATAAAAATTCTCGGTAAGATACCTGAAAGAGGACTTGCCTGGGCTACAGAGTGAAACCCTGTCTCAAAGAAAAAGAAAAAAAAAGATACCTGAAACTATTAAAAATATCACATTTTTCTGACCAAGTCAGTTTCATTACAGGAATGCAAGGATGGTTTACTATAGACAAATCAGTAAATATAATACAGCATATAATATAATCAAGGTTTAAAATGACATTGCTAATTGTAACAGATACAGAGAAAGCCTTTGGGAAAAAAATCTAAATTTCCTCATTATTTAAAAAAAAACTCTGTAACTTAAAGAAATATAGAAGAAATTACCATAGCTGATAAAAGCAACTGGTGACAAACCCACACGTAGTTCATGTACTGAATTGGGAAAAACTAAAAGCATTCTGTTAAAATTAGGAACAAGTTAAGCTTGTCCTCTCTCTCTCTCACTATTTCAGTTCAACGTAGTATTAAATTTTCAGCAGAGAAATCAAGAAAATATTATAAATAATAGACACAAATAGGAGAGGAAGAAGTCAAATTATTTCTATCTGTAGATAATATGATCATAGAACCAAAAACTCCAGCAGAAGACTCTTAAAGTTTATAAACAACTTCAGCAAAGTGTCAGGATACAAAATCAGTATGTAAAGTTCAACCAAGAATGGGCCCGCTGAGAGAGAAATCTGGAAAATAGTTTTATTCACAATGGTTTCAAAAAATTAAGCACCTAGGAATTAATCTTAATGAGGTGAAAGTACTCTAAAATAAAAACTACAGAGCTCTGAAAGGAGAGATTGAAGAGGATATAAGAAAATATCCCCTATTTGTGGACAGGCAGTATTAAAATCATCACCAAAAGTGATCTATCACTTTAATGCAATAGTCGTTAAAATACCAAGCACACCAAACTAGAAAATCTAGAAAACTGTTCTGAAATTTAAATAAAGCAAGAAAAGATCCAGACTAGCCAAAGTAATCTTGAGCAAAGCCAGTAAAGTGGAATCCATCACAATTCTAGATTTCAAGTCACACTACAAAGTCTACTGACAAAAACAGCATGGGACTGGCACAGAAAAAAAGATATTTAGATGAATGGAATAAAATGGAAGAAACAGAAAAGTAAAAGAAATATGAGCCATGGACATTTGATTTTTGACAAAGGGGCCAAAACATATATTGGAAAAAGCTAATCTTTTTTTAAAAAACAGTCCTGGGGAAACTCATTATCCATGTGGAGAAGACTGAAGTTCTACCTATATCTCTCACCTGATGAGAAAATCTAATCAAAATGGATCAAAGACATAGATATAAAAACAGAAACACGGAAACTGCTAGAAGGTGAATTAGGGGAAACATTTAAAGCCATAGGCCCACACAAGGATTTCTTGATTTCAGACTTTTGCATCCTTAACTAAGTCCTTCTTTCTATATACTTCTCTCTTTTAAAAGAAAGAGAGAGACAAAGAGGAAGGAAGGAAGGAAGGAAGGAAAGGAAAGGAAAGGAAAGGAAAGGAAAGGAAAGGAGGGATAAGATCAAACTTTTGTTTTAAAATGCAATAAAATTAAAGTACTTCCCTAGCAAGCACTAAGTCAAGCACTAAGTACCCAAGTTTGATTTCCCAGTACCAGATAAACCGGGCTCGGTGGCACAAGCCTCTAATCCCAGGACTTTGAAGCTGAGGCAGGAGGATTGCTGAGAGTCTAATGCCAGCCTGGGCTCCATAGCGAGTTCAGAACCAGCCTGGACTACAGAGCGAGACCCTGTCTCAAAAATAAATAAATAAATAATATATAATAAAAGTCGAGTAAAGTCGCTTCAAAATGATTAGTTTATTAGCATCAGATTTTAGATTTGCTCCTCAATAAAAACAGAGTATAATCTGTAGCCTGAGAGATGTTGGAGAAGTTGAGAGCAGAAGCCTCGGTACTTGAAGACAAATTAAAAAAAAATCATAGACCAGAACTCCACTGGATTCATTCTAAGCCAATAATTAAAAAATAATAAAGAATTTACATCCCTTTTTATCTTCTATGTCAAATCCAAAATATGTTTTACATATCTACTTGATTCCGGGAGTTCTGCGGGGTACAAAGGAGCTTCAAGAGGAAACAGGGTTGTTGTAAACGCCGTTGCTCACTGGAGGTGACTTGGAGACTGTGGCATTAAGAGAATTCTTTGGGTGTATCTCTATTTCCAAATTTGTATGCAATTTACACGCAGGTGTTAGGAAATAACAAATAAAATAATAATAAAATGTACAGAAAATGAATACAGTAAATATTATGCTGTTTAAAAAAAATGACCAGGCCTGTTACATTAATTGTATTTCTGTCCCACCGAAAGAGAAGAAGTCAGGAGCAGCGGCACATCCCTATCATCTCAGCACTCTGGAGCCTAAGGCAGAGGGTCAGCAGTTCAAACCCAGGCGGGACACCCTAACAGTTTAGCGAGATCCTGTCTTAAAACAGAAACCCAGACAAGGGGCTGAGATTCTCTCCCAAAAAGAAAAAGAAATCATAAAAAGTTACTGGCGATATATCTCAGTGTGAAGCCCTGGATTCAATTTCAGTACACAGAGAGACAGAGACAGACATTTTCTGAACAAAAGCTACATGTCAAACCCTTTCGTAGACACTTAGACACACCTTATTTACCTCTCACCACAACTCCAAACTGACTATATTATGGCCCTCATGCCATACGTTTGGAAACAGACTCCAAGTGAAGTTGTGTAAATCACCTTGGGTCACCAAGCAAGGTTCTGGATTATACCTATAGCATTATTTTCCCATGGCCATGATAACTGTCCTTTTCATCCTGCAGACATCAGACTTGCCCCTTTCTGAGAATGTCAGTCTGATTTTTGACCAAAATAAAGTATGTTATGTCCCAAACAGCTGCATATTTAATTTTGTGTGCGTCCCAACGAAACAAATTTAACCTACTATTGTATTATCTCTAGTGTCAGTGAACTACTGTGTTAAATCTACTATTCCAAAGAGTTGGTGTGTCTGTTGGCCGTTTTCCCGCTAAATAAAAAATTTTTAAAAAAAATATTCTAACCGCTTTTTCTAAAATCATGTAGCTCAAACTATCGCTTTGTATTCTATATGCGGTACTGACTACATACGTAATACTACTCAAAAGTTGCAGTTTGTATGCTCTGGACTGGAAGAAAATGGCAGAGAATCAAGTTGAACCTGGATAATTCTACTCAGTGAAAGAGAAATTGTAGAACTATAAATTCCAGTCATGAGAGGAAAGAACTTTTCTTTATCAAAAGTCTGCTTTTAATCAGAAAGTTTTATGATGAAGAATATTGATCTAAGAAATGTTAAGATTCAAATACCTGAAAAACTCTCATATTTACATAAAATATAGATCATATGATTACGTATTTATTAGAAAAAACAATGACTTCCAACAATTAGAAAAGCAGTCACCCTTGGAAAGCTTTAGTGATCAGTATTAGAGACAAGAGGACCACCTTGGATGTCAATGAGATTCTTTTTTGTGTGTATCTTAATACTAGTTACATGGTGATATTTATTTTGTGCATTTTCTGTTTATATATTATAGCTTAACAAAAGCCTCTAATCCATAACTTCTAATCATGAAAACTACAAGCATCATGAGTTGTATGTATGCATACATTCATGTATATATGTATGTGTGCATGCATGCATGTAGGTATTTTTGTGTGATACTTTGGATGGAGTCTAGTGCCTTCACACTGAGCTACATCTTCAGGCCTTTTCTATTTTTGATTTTGAAACAGGGTCTAGCTAAGTCGTTAAGCTGCTCAGGTTAGTCTCCAACTTGCGATCCTTCTGCCTCAGCCTTTTAAAGCAAGAAATGATTAAAAGAACGTTTTTTAAAAAAATCTACCCCACAAATAAATACAGTACACATACACATATACACACACACAACTGATGGAGGAGCTTACATATAGGGGAAGAATATTTCTTAAAATCAGTTTAGAAAGGAAAAAAGAAGAGAAATTCTTAGGACCTCATAAACATCTGACCTGAAACAAGAAGCTAAAGCCCTCTTACACAACAGGCCCTTTAATTAATTTCCCTTTGTCCTACATACGAAAGTCACATGCAGACACACACACACTCACTCACACATACTCAAAATCAGGCCTGAAAACATATCTTTGTCCTAAAAATAGTCAATTTAGAACAGGATTTTCACACTGACATTTCTAAAGGTTAACTATGGAGCAATTTTTATTAGCACCATAGCTGACAAGCCAAAAATTGCTTGCAAGTTATTGTTGATCCATGAAATCTTTATTTTTAAACTTGTATTTTAACATCAAGTTCTACTCATACTCTCTTCCAGAATAATAGAAATGAGCACACTTAACTCCAGCAGAATCTAGTAGCTTTCAAACTTTAAAATCCAAAAAACCCATCTGGTTGTTGAAAATATGGATTGTCAAAGTTGACATCAGGGAGACTAATTTAGTAGTATTGCAGGAAGCACCCCAGAAATCTATGCTTTTCAGAAACAGCAGATAATTCCTAAGTAGACTAAGAGCAGATCACTCTTTGAGAAACATAGCCACTACTAGAGCATCAGGTATTAACAAGTTCCAGCTAAATCCTGACTCGGATTCCAAGAGTTCACAATCCAAACACTTAAATAACCATCCAGCTTTCATCTTGGAGCTCTGACAACGACTCAACGCCACACGGTAAAGCCAAGGGAAAGGGATCATGAGACAGGTGAGTACACCATGTTCCCTTAGTGAGTTTTTACATGACGTATTTTCACAAAATTTTGTTTGTGGAACACAAAAGTGTATGTGATAAGATACAATTCAGGGACTTTCTGTTACATCCTACACCATGTAGAGCCAAGACTTAGCAAAAGCTTGGGCCGACTAGAAGGCAGATTCTCAAACCTGAGACAAGCCTCCTCCGTGCAGGTTGTGACTCAACACATTACAACAAATACACACACCTTTATCACATGCGCTCAGTTATGGGTTGGTTCACTAATTTTTCTGAAGCTCAAAACCCTATCATGCCAATAGGTGAAGCTACATTGTTTGTTCTTTTTCCTACACAATCTTTCTCTGAAGCTTCATCTTGATCATTAGTGTGCGTGGGTCAACCAGAGCCAAAGAAAATTCAAATACATCCCAGGAACAACAAAAATGTGTCATCTTGGAGTGGACGTGTGGTCTGTCCAACGTAGGCACCTGCTACTCATGATGAATAACTCCAGATGTTTCAAGGATAGATACAATCTTCCATTACACATCTGTTCTATGTCATTGTGCAACGATACGACATGAGGGAATTGTCTTTTTCTGACCCTGGGGGAGCCATCAGTTGTGGCCTAATATTTCAAGACACCAGTCCTTGAACTCATTACCCCAAATCTTTTCCTGTACTCTCTCATAAAACACACACGTAGAAAAGAAAAAAAAAAGATTATTTGTCCAGTCCAGTCCACTCCCTCCTCAACTCTAGGCCAAGGCAATTATACTTGTAGACAACATTTTATGGTTTCCATTAAAGAGAAGACTGGACATTTGTTACATGACGATGTTTGTTGGTTGCAGTAGACAAACGAGAACTCATTCAACGTTTTCAAATAACTCGGAAATGAGAAACCACTCTCGATGATGATCTTTACCGGTGATAGAAAAAGCGGGTCTCAAAAAACACTCTGAAGTCTGGATAGCTAAATGAAAATGTTTTAGGCAAAACTACCGAGAACTAGTAACAACTGCAAAAGTTACAAGCACTAACGAATTCTCTCAAATGATGTACTCCTGAGAAAAATCAACAAGCTAGAACCACAACAGTATTATGTTTACCTTAAGGTTTGATAGATTATTTATAGAACGTCTTCTCAGCACTAATCACCGATGTTCAGTGGTGGAGATACAAATTGTGGACCAAAGTCCTGAGGGGGAATGGACAACATGTAAAGAAATAAATAGATAATGTAATAGCAAGTTTAAATAACTCTTATAAAGGAAATAGGCATGCTAGTGATAGAGAAAAAGTGGATAGATGATTTGGAAACATCAGGCAAATTTGTTGTGATAGATAGCCTTTAATCTAAGAAAGTAGGAATCAAAAAGCTAAGCTCTTTCTAAAGCTGGAATGTGTTCTATGAGCAAAAACTGAGAACACACCTTGTAGGTAGAACTGATTTCAGTAGGAAGGAACTGCGAAGAAATTACAAGGCTCAAAAGTAGAGAGGACTTCGTTGGTCACTTTATGGAGTTTGATCTTCACTACAAAGGACATGGGAAGCCACTAAAATGAAAAAATAGTATTATCTTTTACAAAATTTAAAATGTCACATTGGACGCAAAGGAGAGAATACAATGAAAAAAGTGAATGTGTGTTTCTGAAATTTCAAAATGCACACAGATGTCTAGGGGGTCATGTTAACCTAGAGGTTGTCATTCGTTTGCTAGACCCAAGGTGGGGCACATAATTGGGCACTTCCTGTAAGTGTGCAGGTGATGCAGATGGAGCACGTGGAATAGCAAAGCATGAAATGATCACTAAAGGAGCAGAGATTATTTTCTTCCAAACAAACCATACATATGTCTTAGTTGGAGGTATTTTCTGCTTCTTCTGATGCAGTATAAAGAAATCCTTGTGTCAGATATAGAAAAAGAGTGATTTCATTTCCTCAACTCCATTTCCTGTGTATCTTATATTATCCCTGTGTCTAAGGAAGATGGTCTCTGCCAGCATCAGAAATATTAAGGAAACCAAATAAATCACCTTCAAATTCAATACTGACCCAGACTTGAAAATGCTACAAAGTAATTTGTAATCAAATATAACTATGTAGTGGGTTAGTACAAGTCCCCTCACCATACTGAAAGGCCTTCTAAAAAGTGCCAGACAAGTATTTCATCAAAATTCAGGGAGAACTGAGCAATGCCAAGGTAGGTCTCTTCACAGTCTCATAATGACCATGAAGTCTTTAACTTGATGACTTGATATCGGTCTTCCTTTATAGTTTTGTACTGACAAAGAGACCCACTGACTTTCTCTTAGTTCAGTTTAAAGTCATCCTTCTTTTCCAAAGTTGCAGAGGAGATAGAAAACACTTGCTCTCCAGACCTGTTAACTCAAGGCTGGTGTGAAATCAGGCCTACTTCAGTTAGGCCTATTTGTGATTAACAGCAAAAACTTGCATACAGGCAAAGTTCCAGAAGTACCCAAAAGCCACTTGATCTCTACGCGCACAAAATGGGAGCTTCATAAATGAACATTAAGAATTCACAATGGCGGCGATCTTCCCTGTGATACCAACCCAAACATTAACTTTTCAAAATTATTAATTCAAAAACAATAACCTTAAAAGTTTTAAAGTTTATAATTTCCTGGAGTAGCAGAGGATTTACTGAAGACCATCTTGGATAGCGCTATGAGTTAGTTTACTGTTGAACCATGGACCAGAAATGACCCACCAGGGGTCTTCTCCCAAAATGACTTGCATCTAGCCCAGTCAAGCCAGATGCATTCTTCCTTCACACCTGTTACTTCTCTTTTCTAGAATAATTTTCAAGTCCTAAAAGGTCTCCAAAATGTTCCCTGGCAGTTCACTCTGGCAGAAGAAATATGTAATAAATTTGATCACTGTCGCTGTGTATACCCATTTAAACAACAGTTACATTCAAACAAATACCATGGCCCTCTCCAAGAATTCCACACAAAATCTGTCTAAATTTCTTCTGCTGCTGCACTGGCTTCCTCAAGTGCAGACAAGATGTCCAGGCAGGGCCCAACCTTCAAACGAGCACAGTTCTCTTTCTCCCACAGCCATGCCCTAGGTTAAGGAACTTAATATAACACCACACAAACTACCCAAATCTTATAAACCAGTCTTACCTTCCACCTCATCTTGTGATAAATAATGCCAAGAAGTTGAGTTTTAGAAATGAGAAATATTTCAAAGGCCTTAACAGTTGGGTACTTATCTCTCACTTGCACTTCTACAATGGCTGCCAGGTCTATGGGCTGCCAGTCTCATCCTACTTAAATCCACCCCAGGCGCTTGCTTGATTATCACACTGGGAGCACGGACAAAGCTTAAAGGATTTGACACCTCAGACTTACTGAAGTTCTTGTTTGACTCCCTCACTAACCTGTAAAATCTTTAAGGCAGGGAATAAATCATATTCATCCCACTAATTCTACATTCTAACCTCAGGCACTGCATTTAATAGGTGCTCCATAAATGTTTGTTGAATGAGGAAACATGAATTTTTTTCAAATCACAGATTCCCGTAAATGGTGATCAAGGAAGAAAGTGGGAAACACAGAATAACAACAAAGATGCCAAATTATAGACTTTTCCTCACACCCTCTTCTTCTTTTCCACAGCAGCTGAAATAATGTCCGGGACCAAGTTCATACCACAACTTCCAGCTGCACCCCGAATTTTTTGAGGTGACCCTCACGTTCAAAATGATATTCAGGAAAATCACAACTGTATTCCAATACATCATTAAGGAAACAATGTGAAGTTATGCTCTAGGTTTTAAGTAGAGAGGAACAGTGTTTTGTGAATGTGGTACTTGTCTTCTAGAAATGACTTCTCAGCACCCACACTTGTGTCTTTATTTCCATCACACACGTGTGTGCACACACACCACGAGGTTGTGGGGGAGAGAGATATTTCGATACTGAAAGTCTTACTCAGACATGGGGGAGGGACTAAAACATACTAGCCCTTAACTGACATTCCTCCTCAACTCCCATAACTGCATCATAATCATAGTCATTATAGGTATAATGATAGTAATAATGCTTTGTGCTTCCACAGCATTCCTCAAATGATCTCAAGGCATGACTGCATCATGACTGTAAAAGGTAAGAACATCCATCTCCTCCAAAGATGGTGTTTATAGTAAGGGTGGGAGCTCACAGTCTCGCCTGACACCCACAAATCGAAATTATGTGAAGGCTTGCACAGATTTCTTTCTTCCTTTTAGCTAGGAATGGGGGATTTTAGTAACACCGGTCAAGACAACTCTTCAAAAGGGGGTCACCAAAGAAGAGAGACCTATTCCTTATCCAGCACTCACTGATCTTACTGAAGACAGTTTATGCGGACAAAATGAAAAATAGGTTTAATGCTTCCATGGTTGAAGTCTGTGAAGTGTCTTTTTAGTCATAACAATAAATGGACCAGATCCCCCATCTGGGGCTCCAGCCTCACGCCAAGCTTCCTGTGTGATTCAATTTTTTCCTCTTCGTCTTTCATGTGACATGTTCACGACTCCCCCTAATACATCCCAGAAGCACTGCACAGCCATGACGATGGCCAGCTCTCCCTCATTCCAGGAAATCACTTAAGGACCGTGGAGCAAAAGAGAGACTCCAGCTCTCCCTTGAGGGGATCACAGACTCTTCCGTGAGAAAGGTTGTAAGAAACAGCAGGCTCAAGTATGTCTGCTCCAGTCCCCAGAGAAATTCCCCTCTCTACCTTTTCAGATATATTCAATATCTACCAAGCACCTGTAGAACGTCAGAACAGGGCAAAGTACCGGGAACAAGAAACGTGTAGGAAACGCTCCTGCTGTTGCGGGGCTCCTGGGGGAATAATCATATAAGCAGCCTCCCTGCTTTCATGCTGTGACTGAGCCTGAAGAATGCGAGTTTCTATAGGGCAGGAAAAAAATAGATAGAAACACAGATCATATTACACTTGCCCTTTTGCTCAAAATCTTTCGAGAGTGTCCCTCTACCCTTGGAACGGAGCTACCTAGGTTCCAACCACGATCTGCACGTGCGTGCATCCAGTCGCATCTGTCCGCCCTTCCATCCTTCCCCCCACAGGACACAGACGCGCTTTCCTTTCTGCTTCCCGGGGACCCTAAGCTTTATCTTACCTCAAGGGGTCTGTACGTGGGAGCTTCTCCATCTGCTTACAGCTGCAGCACACAGCTGACTCCCTCTTCTCAGTAACCCCCATTGCCTTCCCCAGTACTTCCTCTGAAATGCCTGCTTACTCCATGGCAGTTCATTTCTATTTCCTGCTTTGTATCTTTTCCCTGCACGTATCCTTATCTAGCATTATAATATAAGTTAATCTGGTGAATCGATTACCATGGATCCTCTGTGTCCAAATGCAAGCACTGCCTGGGCCCAGGAACATGGTTGTATTCGTCACTATGACTTAAGAACATAGAAAAGATACTTGGTACACGGTGTCTGGACAACAAAGATTTGTTGAGAACTGGTAAATAGACTTTGTTTCTGCCCATAGCCTAATAATATCATAACATTTCCCATTTGTCCCCATTTCCTTGGATTCTTTAGAATTCTGAAGATGGAAATAAAACCTAAAGGATTAAGTTTTTGCCTGTTAAATTCTGACACACTGAAGAGGACTGCAAGTCATTGCACTGTGCCCACAGTCATCCCCTGCTGCCCATAATCCCAGGCCTCTCTCCTTTACACATCGTGCATTATAATTATGATTTTTTATGACTGGAGGCTGGCTGCCCAGTCACCAAGATGCCTACTGCATTGATGTGTGCTGCCCCGTCAACACAGAATGGGCCTGTTAACTACATTTCCCTCTCTCAACCTCTGCTTCTGTTTTTCTTAAGTGGCATAAAACTTGATACATTTACATACTGCAAGAACATCTGTCCATGGGGGTGACAACAGGAGCTGGGGTGTTTTCACAGAGCTTCACGTCTGTCTCATCACTATTCAGGGCTCAATTTTTTTTGTTTGTTTCCTTATTGGAAAGCTTAAAGTATCCAAACAAGTTTTTGCAATCTGATTTCTCTGGTTGAGTTCACTACTAGTTTGAATGCCTATCTGCAACACTCACTATTAGAACCTGTGAAATATAGGAAAAACAGGCAAGATGCGATGGGTGATAATGCTCCAATCTGCCACTACAGACATGCAAACCGTGATATAGGCCAAGTTGGTGTTTTTGACATTGTGACGGCTTCAGATATGTCTCGGAAATAAATGTCTCATTCATGATTTTCCCTAATTCTGTATGAAGCTGCCTCTCCAATGGAAATCACTCTCTCTTTCTAAGTAATATGGATACTGGCTTCTATTGCCAGCAGGCACCAGAAAGCCCGTTCTGTGGCATGTGAGGAAACAGGCTGGTGGCACAGACTCTACACCTCTTTTCTGTTGTGACAATCATATAACAGTTGGCCCCATCTCAACAGCTGTCTACATTCCTAAGTCAGAAAATATGGCTTCCAAACAGCACAAACCTTGTTTTCATAGCCATCTTGCAGCCCATCATCTATTTGTCTGGAAAATTAGATAAAATGGTCGAGGTTTTACCACAATACCTAGCAAAAGCCATGATTTTGGTTTGCTTTTCAAAATGTATTGGACTGTGCTAAACTACCAAAAATGTCTTTTCCATGTCTGTCAAATCTGCACAGAATCTCTACTCCAAGGACGATTCTACTAGGACTGAAAATATAAGTACTGACAAGACACAATCCTTACCCCACAGTGATTATCATACCTTAAGTCAGAGTCTTTATCCTCAAAACAAGAGCTTTTAGGTCCAAAAATATATATCCTATGAAACTTCACCCCTGTATAACTTCTTTTTGTTGACTCTATACTATACCTTTAATTAACTCTATGTTGCATATTTGTGGTGGCATTCCAACTACTTCCTTGATTACTTATTTATAAAATATTTTCACTCGCGGCATTCTATGTCATGCTTTCTGCAACCAGTGAGGGAGACGTCACGATCATCATCTCATAGAAGGAGCAAAACCTCAGGGATGCTGTCACACATGGGTCACACATGGCCTTAATAGATACAAATGGATATTTTTTTAAACCCCAAATAACCAAAAGCTTCTAGGTGTCAAATCTAGCATCTCTTTACCTCCTCCTTCGGGTACCCAGTTAGCAAATATTCATTCAGCACCAACTGTATGCCAAATGTTTTGTCACACAAGTGGATTCAATTTCTTCTGCTGTCACACTGATTAAGAGGAGTTATCATCTCTGCAGTCTCTGGGTTTAGAACTGGTCTCCTCCAAAATTCCTACCAAGTTCTATAAAGTTCTATACAGGCGAATGGCTTTGCAAACATACCTCCACCTTTGTTCCAAGAGTCAAACCTTTCCTCCATATTTTATCAAGCTTTAGGGTTTTTTTTTTTTTTTTAGTTTGCGTAATAGTTTTTTGGCTATAGCCCTTTTCTTTCATGCCCCGCTGGATGGGGAAAGTGAATGAGTTGACAAAGGAGATGAGTCGAGAAGTGTTTCTTGGACTGTGTTTGAGAGACACAGGTGGGTGAGAACTTAGAAGTATGGGGCTAGAGGCAAGTGAAGACGAAGGAAGGACTTAACATGACACCAACAAGGCCAGGTACATGTCTCCTCAACATCCCAGAGACACAGTCCTGCAATTTCTGCCCTTGGACGATTCATGTTCATCCGCTTCATCTCACATTCACTGTGGAGCTACTTTAAACCCTAGCTCTGAACGATAGCCTTTAAGATAGGAAAGATATAAAATTAAAAGCAGATGTTTCCATGTACCGGGGTCATGTCTGGGTCTGGAAATGGAAACACGGACAGCAGGTTTTTATATTCTATTGAGCAAATCCCAAGACATTCTTTAAAATGAAACATTTCAGAAAATATAAATATTTCCATTAGTCAAAGGATACCAAACCAAGGTTTGTCAACTCAGGGACTGTGAGAACTTCTCCAAGTGGAAATATTTATGAGAAGACTGAGGCAATCGTTGTTACCAAGACCTTTTGTGAGACATGTGCACCCTTTTCTCTCCTATTCTAGGTTGTGGTGCGGCAAAGTAAAAACACTGGGAACAGAGTCATGGGCCCCAGGGACTGAGAGAAAAATGGCAGGAGGAGCAAATGAAACAAACAGAGAATATGGAAGGCATCAAAATTCAAAGCCAAAGGGGAAAAGATGTGAATTCTGAGTTCAGATCTGCTGGATACTCTAGAACCTTTTAAATTGCCTATGAATTGAACTAGCTTGATAATTCTATAAGGTATTAATAGAAAAGTGAAGCTGCCCAAAGGAAAAACTGAAATTTCCTTGAGTGCACTGTGATACCCAATATTGGTTGCTTATTAGAATCATTAGTGACACGTGAAGTCAAGTTCAGTCCTTGGGACTGAGCATCACAAAGTTGCTTCCGGTGGGGCCCAGCTAGGGCTCAGACCCCTGCATTTCTTTTGAAAGTTTCACAAATATTCTGATGTCCAACAGGGAGGAGAATTACTGCTACCAACACTAAGCTGTACATAAAACATTGCTAAGGAAATAACCACATGCCTCTGCCCCTTGGATGGGTGTAACAACTTTTGAAATCAGATTGAGACTGCAGTTACTAAATCTTCCATTTTCTACATCTCTTTACTCAAACTTCCTCTGTGGTTATATTCAACTGTAAAACCAAAATAGGCCCTATGAGAAGCCAAGGAAACATCATAAACCCGTCTTTTAGAACGTGCTCCAGATTTCAACCAAACTTTTATGAGTCTATGTAATATTTCTCATTTAATGTCTCCCACTTTAATTGTGTGGAGAAGCCCACCCTGGAGAATCGGGCAGTGGCCACAGCATGTGATACTCTCAGAGTGAATGAGATTGACTTCATGTAACTTGATATTTTGCTTCAATTTAGTTGGTTGTTTCCAATTGCAGGAGCACTGAGTGGTAACTGGAGATTTATCTCATTTTGATTATCAGTAAATCAGAATTCCCCAATGAAAATTTCTTCAATGGTCTGTGGGGGGTGTGGGGGGAATATAACTTTATGATTTGAGCAGATGCCTAGGAAGCATGAGCCCTGGGGTTCAATCCCACCAGTACCACATACTAGCTAGACATGGTGGCCCACGCCTGTAATCCCAGCATTCAGGAGGCTGAGGCATGAAGATTACTATGAGTTCTAAGCCAGTTTGGGCTACATCGTGAGTTGAGGACTGGCCTGGACAACAGAGTGGTACTCTGTTTCAAAAAACAAATAGAATCAATGCTAAATAATAATAAGTAATGGTTAGTAACGTAGAACATAAGACCACTCCTTGACCACTGCTGGTTACAGAATGCGCTTTTTGTTCAAGGTTACTTAAAATTCTCGTCACTCCCACCATTCCAGAAGGAAAATAGCTATTAAAAACCCCACAAAACTTTTGTTCTTATATCACAACATTAACTATTTTGCTAAGTTTTGCTTATAAAGCCCCAAGGAGCTTATAATGCGTTTGTTTTTAAATATGCAACTTAGAAAACTTGCTCCAAATTAATTTTCAAAAGAAATGCCAGAAACTTGGGGAAATGTACTTAGAGGGCCAAGAAAACAAAAAAAAAAAAAGAGTGGATGGTGATGTGAGTCTCGCACTGCTTTCATCGGGTTTCACTTAGCTAAGGTCAGGCATGCAATTGCAGATAAACAAACAAAGGAACTTCCATTTAAACATGGTGCATTCCTAACAGGGCTTCTCCGCAGAAGGCAGAGCGGCCGTCACCAGGCCTCCCTACCTCATGGAAGAGCCAGCTGCTCCTCATCGCTTGGGGAGCAAGTTGTGAAGAACACTGCGACTTATAATTAAAGTAGAGAAATTCCATTCACATGTAATCATAAAGGGAAATGACAGAGACACAAAAGAAATGAAGAAATTTTTTTTAAAAAAATTTAAGCTCACTAAACCCTTAAAGGCCTGAAGTGACCCTAGATTATAAGAAAAATATTCTAGTCTTAAAATAATTATTCTTTTGATTAGAAATCACATGAACTGCAATTCTGGGAAAACAGGAACATACCGGTAAGAAACAATACAAAGCTCCTCATGCACAAGTGTAGGTGGCTCTGAGTCCTCGAATCCAAGTCCTCCTTTAGTACTCAGAGGCTCTACAGGGGTTTCAGCAATGAGTTTATCCAATTGTCTTAACAAATAAAGTTAATATTCGCTCTCTCTCTCACTTGCTCTCACTTTCTCTTCCCCGTTCTCGATTTTTCTTTAAAGAAAAAGAGCCAGTATCTTTTTCACTGTGTTTTCAAGACATCTAAATAGATATGTTATCCCTGAAGGAATTTAATTATTCATTAAAATAGTACTGCTTAAACTTTTGAATTTGAATTATAAAGAAACAGTGGCCACTGTCGTTCAGGAAAAATACCACCCACACCATTTGCATGTGCTGTGAGTGGAACTTGACTTGTGTTGATATTTAGTGGGTATAAGGTAAAGCGTGCCCTCAATTGCTAAAGGAGGAAAAAAAATGTGTCCAAGATAGTCACAATTACTTGCTTGCCAAAATTATCAAAGCATTAGTCTCCCAAAGACAGCAGGGTGGTTTAAGTCATTCAGCTTCACTTTTTATATTCACAGACCTGCCACTGCCCCTAGATTGACTGTCATATCAATTTATGATATAAACTTACATCATAATTCTAATGCTTATATATTTTGGAAACTAAGGTAATACATGTAATGCATGTATGCTAATTTAAAATGAATGAGATTTTTTTAAAAAGAGAAATATTCCACTAAGTCTTCATGACAGCGTGTTCATGAGACTTGCTCTTCCAAAGCACCATGAAGTAGTGAGAAGCAACCCAAGTGGACCCAGACAGACCCCACTTCACACCCTACTGAAATGGCAGACACGTGGCTTTGGAAATAATAGTACTGACTTTGACCAACAATTTGCTACTTGGCAGGTACCGTTCGGAGAACCTGACATGAATTAAGCCATGTGACCTACATAACACCTGTGTGAATATTATTAGCAGAGATGTTGAAACAAATACACAGAGCTCAGAAGGATGCTGAAGAAGCAGCCAATACTTGAACCCAGGACGCTGGCTTCTCCACCACGATACATCATACCATTCCTCAGCAAAATTTAACTAATTTATCTGAGCTTTAGTTTGTTAATTTATGAGGCTAGAAGGCTGATGGCGAAGACTAAATGACCTTAATGTTTAAGCATTATAATACTCCTCCTAAAAAAGAAATTTAACTCCGGTCACGATTAAGTAATAAAGAATACATTCATTTTCTTACTTTAGAAAACTAGAAATTTTAAAATAAAAAAATACATGGGCAATGGTGCTTTTTATATATTTGACAACCAGCAGCTCGGATGTGAAACAAAACTAACCCTATGATTGCTTACCTTAGGGTATGGAGAGTTGCCAGGCTGCAGTGCAAAAAAAAAGAGAGAGAGAATCCATAGAACCAGAGAGCTTCCTAAAGCGAGGAGAGAACACCTGGAAGTCAAGACAGTTACAGCAGCTGGAATCAGTAGGAAGAGAACACAGAAGAGAAACACGTTGCATAGAGACAGTCATGTCACTGAAAAAGGGACGTCACTAAGTTTTGGGCTCAGATATAGCTTTATTCCAAACACACGGAGTGGAAAGACACCCTGAGACATAGAGAATTAAACTGAGCCCTCAGTATGGTCTTTCCTTAGAAATGGGTCGAAGTTAGTCTTAGACTAAAAACTGTCCTCAGATCTGCCCTAAAAAGACTTAACAACGCCCAAGAAGATCACACCAATTCCAAGTAATTTCACTTTAGAAACCCAAACATGATTTAAAGAATAAAACAAAACTTAGCACACAAATACAGAAAACTGACAATGTACACGTCGAGCTAAAGATTAGTAGGCATGCAAATGGGTGAGAACGAGGATGTGTTTTTAAGGGGGAAAAAGATTCATCAACAGAAACAGAACCAGAAATGAAACGATGACCAAAGTAGTAGACCAGGATATTAAAACAATCACAATAAATATGCTCCATAAGTTAAGAAGGTAGAGGAATATGACACAAGTGCATGAGGAGAGAAATGTAAAACACAAAACAGGCTTGATCAAGCAATATGACATGAAAAAGAATTAGGGAAGACTGACCACAGGTTAGATCATAAAGCAGAATAAATCAGCAAATTTCAAAGTGTAGAAAGAATCCAAAATAAATCATAGACAATAAAATATAAATAAATATAATATAAAATAAGACATAAAATAGGACATAAAATATAAATAAGACATAAATAACAGTTGGAAAATAGCTACTCTTTTGATTTACTAGAAAGGGACAGGGAAATATTTGAATAAATAATAGCAAAAAAATTTTCCAAACTTCTTGAAAACTACAGACCAATAGATTCATGAAGTTCAACCTATCTCAACCAAAACAAATATAAATAAAATTAGTGCAAGTCACACCATATTCAAATATTAAAACCCAGAAAGAAAGAGAAGATCTTTAAAATATCAGGGATAAAAACTTTACATGTAAAGGACTGATGGTGAGAATGCCAGCACACTTACTGTGAGAAACCATGCATGAAATGACGATGAAATGACACCTTTAAATCATTCAAATAACATTCTCTACAAAAAAATTCTATGCCAGCTAAAATATATCTCCAAAATAATGATCAACAAGTTTCTAAAATGAAAACTTTCAAAGAATGTATTATTAGAAATTCTTTAGGCAGAAAGTAAACGATGTCATATGAAAGGGTGGCAAACTAAACTCTAAAGAAAAAAGTAGGAATAACTTCACAGACAGTACATGTGGGAGAAAGCATTTTTAAAAATTGGTTTCATTTTTTTAATATCTTTAAAATAAAATTGATTATTGAAAGTAACATTCCTAACAATATTGACCAGGTCCAATAAAATATTTCTAAGTAAAATGAATGACAACAATAAGATGCCATAAGTGATAGGAATAGTATTACTAAGGTTATTAAATAATGCATAATAGTATTGTTCTATGCGAAGAACGCAATTTTGTAAGCCCTAGGAACAATCACTTTGTCAAAAGACATAGCTCTGAGTGAGAAGTGAATAAATAATGAAGTCATAAAGCACATTTAATTAATACATAAAGGTAGGAAAAGAAAAAAAAACAAAGGACATAAAAGGTATAAACTGCCTTCAAAGTTTTCCACAGAAAACAAATTGAAAGGTGACAGATGTAAATCTGATTGTGTTGATGCATCTGTTAATTATAAATGCCATTATACTACCTTGGAGAAAGAAGGAAATATTTCATTAACCAAAAATCAGTAATTCTATAATGAAGGACTTAGAGATGACACGATTCTAAGTGCCTAAAGCAGCACCATTCACACTGATTTCCTTTTCATGCAAGGACATCACAAGGTAGTATATTTGTAAAGCTCCTCTACTGACGTTATACATATAAGTAGAATTCTGTGCATGAATGAAGATTGAGAAGATAAACTCCTGTCAATAGTGAATGTCAGAGAGGATGGAATTGTTTAGAGTGAAGGTGAACTAGAGAGGAAAAAAATAGGAACTTGTTTAATTCCAGATGTCCAATATCACCAGGAGTGATTCCATAGATCCGGATGATACGTAGAAAACTGCAGCCTACCAAGCACCTACAAGTTATTAAATAGAGTAGTCTCCGAACCATCTGAAGGACACAGATGGAGCACTTGACAGAATGGGACCAGAAGCCGATGGCTAGACGACTGCCCAGGTTTCACTCTCAACTCTACACCAATTAGTACCTAATATAACCTCTATAAAATAAATTTTAGTTATTTCATTTAAAACTCTTATAATGCCAAGCACACAGCCATACTCATGTTAACCCTTGCAATTACTCATATATTTCTGAGTAATTTGCTCTTTTCTATGAAAGGAATTAATAGATTACTCAGTAGTCTGTGAAACCATATTAAAGGCTGCCTCTACAGGAAAATCAGCAATGGCAATATATTTTCTCTTGTATTATTTTATAAATCAAGTTTTGGCACTAATTTCTATTTTTAAAAACATCGCCTTGATGGCCATGCACATTGGTGTATGCCTGTAATCTTGGTTTTCTGAGGCAGGAGAATCCCAAGATTAAGCTTAACAAATTATCAATGTCACAAGACCTTGTTCCAGAAAAAAAAAAAAATGCAAAAAGGGCTGGGATGTGTTTCCTGAGCTCAATCTCTAGCACTGTCGTACTGAAAAAAAGGCTTAAAATATTATTCATCTGCGGATGTTTCTGTGTTCCTGTTTTGCTTCTTGTTGCTGTTGCTTGAGTCTAGTGCCTCGCTCGCTTCGATCTAATCCCAGCCCTGTGTAAAAAGTGAGGAACAGGCATATTTGTACAATGACATAGTTCTGGATAAACACTGGGAGACAGATGGGTGGCCCAACTCTGAAAGAATGGAGATACAAATTTGTTAAGAGCGAGGGGCTTTTAGCTGTGCAAGTCATTTCCGATACTTGCTTTCAAATATACAGCTCTCCCAAGAGCGTTGTGGTTTACTAAAATATTACTTGCACAACTCTTTTTAAAAGTACTTGACCTACAAAATGACCTCAAGCAAGAATATTAATATGGTAACTCCCATAG
>PVKB01002126.1:267262-317549 GCA_004027205.1 Ctenodactylus gundi
AAATCAACTGCTAATTGGCTGAGATAGCTATTACATAAGCACACAGGCACGAACGCAAGCACTAATGCCAGCACGCATGCGCACCTGGAGTACACATGAGAATTCATTCCACTTGCCGAGAGAGATCTATGTAGAAGGCAAGTACGTTCGGAGGGCCTAGGCCTGCACCCTTTTCCCATGGTGGTATCTGTGCCATTGTGAAGGCCTCTGACAGGGCATCAATTTGGAAAACAGTATCTCTGTTGAAAGCTTGATGAGTATGCCTTATTTTTAATGCTAATTCCTGCTTGCAGATAATCCTCTTCAAGTAACGTTTACATAAGATTCGGAGAAACGACAGGATAAAAATAGTTACTATGAAATTCTCCACAGGCTATAAACAGTTTTAACGTTTGGCAAAAGGACTTCATTATTTACAGACTCAGACAAATATAGGTCACATTCATCTCAGATTATTAATATTCCTCTGACACACAGAATATGCAAATATGCCAACTAAACCCCTTCCTGTGTCTTAATTAAATTCTACCAGTCTTGGTCAGAGTCCCTGCATATTTGGTCTTCGGGTCCTTAATATACATCAATAATACTGTCGTCAGAGATTCTTTCTTGCCCTTTTATAAACAAATACAGTTAAAACTAATTTTTAATAGATAATATCCAAATCTAAAATCCCTCACTGTCCAAATGTCCACATATTCCAACAGAATCAAGTAAAATGCCACAGGCCTGGCAGAGAAAGAGGCAGCGGAATCTAACTAAAGTAAGGAGCACACTGATACACATTAAAACAGTTATTTCTCTATGGACTCCTCATGGGACAAACAGAATCTCAGTTCATCTTTTTTAGGCTAAAGGAAGCATCATGCTTATAAATACAACTTACAGTTTTTTCTCTCTAAGCAGTAAATTATCTGTAACCTCTGGCCTTTGTTGTATGAACATTGGCCTGATTGAATTGTAGGACAACACCACTCTCATGTGGGGAAAGATTTTCTGGTCTCACCTACATTTTCAAATAAACAGAAAATGTAAGTGTCATATGGGGTCTGTGGTAGGTATAATGATTCCACCAAGATGCTGACACCCTCAACCCCAGGCTTGCATGACACAGAGAACATTGTATACGTGATCCGTGGTGAGCACCTTCAGACGGTAAGAAGATTGTAGATTGCTTAGGAAGGCCCAATCTAATCATGTGGTATTCAAAATAGAAGAAAATTCCCCAGTTGAAAGGGGAGTCAGAGGAAGGTATTACTTCAGAATGGACTAAAAAGGCCAATGATGTTGTCTTTAAAAATACTGGAAGAGGTCATGAGCTAAGGACTACAAGGTACTTCCTAGAAACTGAAAGAGTTGGAGAAAAACACCTTGCCCTAGAGCCTCCAGAAAGGAATGTAGTGGACCTGCCAACATTTCTGTATAAGTTCGGTGAAATCTGTGTCACATCTCCAACCTACAGGAATGGAAAATAACAAACTGCTGCTGTGTTAAAGACAACAAATTTGTGGTAATTGGTTACAGCACCAGAAGGAAACAAGTGCACTTATTTTCCAGGTAATAGGCAACTCGGTTCTACAAAGTATATATTTCTACCTTTTTGACATTTATTCCTAACAAAGAGAAGATGTGTTCTTCTCCTTAGAGAGATCCACATGCACTATCAAAAAATTTACTCACCTTTCCTCTTTTCCAGGAAACAAGCTCAAAACTATTCTTTGGTACTGAAACTGACATCAGTTTAGTGTAAATCTCAAGCTTCAAAAATATCCCATGTCTCTAAGATTAGAGAGCCCCCAGAATCTCCTACTCAGAAACATCGGACTCCTTTGAAATCTTGAGATTACCAGGAGGATATGATGAAAGGAGGGTCAGTGTGGGAGAAGAGATAAATGATCCAGTCCTGGCCCCTCGGGTGATTTTCTTAGACTATTGACATTTTATACACACCTGCCAGATAAATATCATGTGTACTTTCCTGAAACAAACATTGATTGTGTGTCTACTGTTCTGGATGCTGTGGTGGGCATTGGGGAGACACAGGTGAATGCCACAAGTAGAAGCTGGAGCACAGCAAGCTCTTGCCGGGCAATCAGAGTTTGCAGAACAATGAGATCTTGTCTCCAGCTCAGGAGCCCCTTCTGGGAACTCTTGCTCTATTGAGCGTGAAGAAAGAAGACTTAGTAACCGTCGAGACTGATTCCACCTTTGCTGTGGTTTGGATAGGATTTGTCCCTGTCAAAACTCATGTCGAAATTCAGTTGCCAGCATAGTGCTGTTGAAAGATGGGACCTTTAAGAGATGCCCCACCTTCCAACCTCTTTCTCATGAGACTAGATTGGTTCTCACAGAGACAGGGTAGTGCACATAAGAGTAAATTGTTAGGAAGTAGATCTCACACCTTCTGTCCCTCCCTCTCTTCCACAGGTACCTCCTTTTTTCCCTGTTTTCTACATGAGAAGCTAAGAAGATGCTGTCATTCGTGCTCCTGGACTGACAGAAACATGCTTCAAAATGATCTTCTTTCATTCATAAATATCTTGTCTTGTGTATTCTGTTATAGAAACAAAAAATTGGATTGAAATAAATCCTTCTGGTCATTTATACTTTGCCTTGGAAGCCATTCTTGACCAGCAAGAATAGAATCAGGGATTTCTTGCTACCTTTCCCCCCATCTCTGCTCAACAAGATGCCTCCTCTGTGTACAAGCTGAGCAAGGCTCCTGATATGCTTATTCTCAAATTTCAAAGTACACAAGAATCACCCACGGTGTTTGTTTAAAGTGTAAGTTCCTGGGCTTGCATCTAAGAAATATGTTCCCTTGGACATGACATGAAATCAAAAAATTTAAGTTTTCGACAAATGCTGCAGACAAAATCTGCTGAAATGACTGCAGATCACACCTTAGCAATGCTGAATTAACTGTTAAAGATTTTATAGTAAACTTTATATAATCTATTCTTAGCTAGGAGATTGGTTTTCTTTAAAAAATCACTTTGCAATTTATTCTGCATTTTAAAAATTGTTTATTGTGAGGAAAATATTATACAGACAACAAATCATTCATTCCATATTTCAGACTAAAGATAATTACTGTTCATTTCTGGTCAGTTTTCTCCAATCTTTTCCTGAAATGAATTAATATTTGAAGTCACCTGCAAACAAATGTCTGAGTCTTGCCAATTTCAAGTAAATATTCTGAACAAAGTCCCATATAACTAACTCCTATAATCTTATTTCTAGATATTTTGTTACTATTTATAAAGTGGGCTGCGTGTGGTGTCATATTCCAGTAGTCCCATCAATTAAGGAAAGTGAAGCAGGAGGATTGTAAATTCAAGACCAGCCAGGACAGTTTAATTAATTAGGAATAATTTCTCAGAATTTAAGAAAAAAAGTTACAAAGGGATAAAGACATAATTCAATGTGAAGGCCATGTTCAATCTCTTTCAACCACTAAAAGGAAGAAATTGTTGACTACAAGTTTTTCATTTATTGACACAGGTACTGGAAAATGTACTACTTCATAATACTTACATTTGAACAGACTACCTTATAGGATTATCATGATAGCTGAACAGCTCTTAAGTTGATTCTTTTTTGTTATTTTACATGAACTTCAAGTATGAATGTTTCCTTCTTTTTGATATTCATAATTCATTGATTTTTATGATATTGATAACATTGCATCTGTTTCAGTTTTGAAACCAATACTAGTTATATTAATGAATGACTTTATTTAATTCTCAACTTTAAAAATATTATTTCAGTCTTTTACCATTGTGATATTTTCCACTGATCACAGACTGGTAATTTTAAAATCATACAGAAGTTTTCTTCTCTCATACAATAAGTTAAAAAGATTTTTCTTTGTATGATCAAGATGAGGTATTAAAGCATCATTTTTATTCATTTCTGCAGTAGTAGAGATTGATCGAGGGATTTACATTGAGCTACATCCCCAGCTCTTTCTTTTTTGTTTTGTGACAGGTTTGTCTAAGCCACTACATTGCCAAGGCAGGGCTCAAATTTGTGGGCCTCCCACAACAGCATCCCAGAGTGACAGAATTACAACCAGGCCGAGTTTCAAATAAAAATTTTAGAAGATACTAAGAAAAGAATAACCTTCCTGGGTTTAAATATTAATCTATTACTTAATGCTAAACTCTTCTATTTTTAAATAGAAGAGTTAGTTCATTTATTCATGCTTTTAACATAGTTCTAGTTACTGTATGCTAATAATTTAAATTCCAATTCTAAATTTCTAAGTAATTCTAAATCAAAAATTAATATGTTTGTATTCATATTAATAAAAGAGATTGATTCTCAGGTTTGCTTAGAGATGTGCGAGAAGAATTTGTTGCATTTGTAACATTTCTTACCAGTTTCCTTTAATAAAGCAAACTGGGAAAATATTAATTTCATTCTTAAGTTCTAGAGTTCTTAAGTTCTATCTTTTCTTTGGAGGCTTAAGAAAAACCTTGCCTTTAACCTAAGCTGGACATTTCAATTATTGCTTTTTTCTGCTTACCCTATGTGAACAATACACTGACAGAGTGTAGAATTCTTAAAACATGTTTTGTTCTTTAAAAATCTGAAAATTGTCTCCTAACATCTACTAGTGCTAAAGACTTGTAACTTATATTCAATGTATTTCTTCTGCACAAATATTGAGAAATGTTTTTTTCTTTGAAATACGCCAATATGTATCACGTTAAGGCTAGGTGCTGTGTGGGTGTTGCTTGTTGGGGTTGTTTTGGTTAATTTTGCCTCAATTTGATTCGCTAACTATTTGTAAGCAGAAGACCTAGACAATTTGTGCCTTTATATTTAAAATTATTTATCTGTATTCCTTCCTGTAATATTCCTAGATTGAAATCCTTGATATGATTCTCCATAGTTGTATAATTTCTCTTATAACGAGCATTTAAATTTTTCCATGGGTTTTGTTAGAATTTCTCAAATACAGTTGCAAATAATCATAATGAGGCATTTTACCTAAGTGATTTCAAGGTTTACACGTGTTTCCTTCCACTTAGTCCCATTCGAGCAGAGTTATAATACCATGTCAGTAGTTCACAGAGTATTTCCGAAGGATACCACTTGAACTGAGATTTGGGTGCCATTTTCCACACTTCCTGATTATTATCCCAAGCCATGTCACTTCAGGGAGGCTCCAGCCAGCCCATAAGTCACTATAAACAAAGAAGAAAATGCTTAGGAAATTCCCTGATACTTATTAAATCAATTAGTCTCTCCTTTGCTAAAACATTTCAATGACATTTATGACATATAAAACCCTATTTATCAGCTGTGATAAGGAATTTCCCTTCTCACTTACGACGGTTTGTCAGTTGGGAATGAGGAACAGAGAATAAGTAGGGCAGACTCAGACATGTCACTGGATTTGTCACAAGAACACCGTTGTTGGTATAAAAATTGCAACATAGAGATAAAAAGAGTAGTGCATAAAAATGGAGCATTTGAAAGCTGATTAAAAAATGGTACAACAATAATATTAAAGTTAGCAAACAAGAGAGAAAGGACGGGGCATTACAAATCTACAGAAAGATATAATTGATAATTTTTAAAAAACAGTGATATGTGCAAACAAAAGATCCAATAAGCTCAGAGAATTGCACACAGGATCAATATAAACAGGCCAACCATCGTTAAAATGATAAAAACCTTAGATGAAAAGAAAGTCTTGAAAGTAGCTACAGATAAAAAGAATGCACATACAGAAGAAGAAAAATAAGAATTGTAGCGGATGTTTAGTTAGAAATTATGCAAGACTAAGACATTACAATTATACCTTTAAAAGACAAAAAGAAAAAAGAAAAACAGCAACAAAATGTGGGTCGAGTTCTAAATGCAGAGAAACTATCCTGTAATAGCAAATGAAAAGTCTTTTACATGAAACCCTAAACTGAAATAATTATCAGTAGATGTGAACTAAAAAATTTTAAAGGAAACTGTTCTATCAAAAGAAATACAACAGCAGGAAATGTAGACGTATGAAAAATTAAGAGCAGCAGCAATACTGACCTTTTTAAAGTGCTATGAATGAAAGCTACATTTTCCTTATTTTAATTGCTTTCAAATTATTAGCTTTGTAAAGCAAAAGTGTTTTGCGAGATTTCTGAATACATAGATAAAACATAAAACAATATCCCACATTGTGAGAAAGAAGAAATGAAGTTAGAGATTCTTACATTCTGCGTAAAATGCTGTAATATCACTTCTATGTAAACTGCTACAAGCTAATGCTGATACTTACACTGCTTATATTTTACACGCTAGAGCAAGCTTCAAAATTTTTAAAGAGATGGAACTAACAACCTGATCATGAAGATAAAATTGAATCGAAATAAGGTAGTAAACAAGAAGCTAAAAATATGGAGCAAATGGAAGGTGATAACTAGAAAAATAATAGATTTAAATACACGCATTGTCTATAATTAAATATAACTGGCCTAAATATCATAATTAAAAATCAATTGTATGAAATTTGTTTTTAAAAATTCAGTTATACTGTAAGACTTCCTGCAGATATATAAATAGGCAAATTGCAAAAAGAAATTGTGAAGACAATAACCCAAAGAAGTTCATAACAAGTATAAATGGGATTAAAGCTACTGGAAGACTTTTGAAGTACAAAAAAATACAAACAAAACAAAATAACCTGGAAGGACTTAAAGAATCAAGTATATATTCAGCTTTAGTTCAACAGTTCCACATTCTTCTCAGTAACTGAAAAAGCAACTAAACAGAAAGTCAATAAAGATAAGATCAACCAATTCGATCAAGTTGGTATTTGTAGGATCCACTGGGCAACAAAAGATTAAACATTTGTTTTTAGTCACTGGGAAGACTCACCATGATAAGCCATACTCTACACCTTAAAAGAAATATTAAGCAGATTTTTAAAAATTAACAAAGAACAAAATTTGGATCATAAATAAGTCCCACTATATCAATAAGTTTAAAAATCTGGAATATCCCAGAGTAGTTGGAATTTGAACCTTCCTCATAAGTTCCTCACATTCCTCGTTCTCCTCAAAGTGAAGTCTCCATTCTCTGGTTTCTACTTCAGAAGATAGTGTCATCCTTCCATCCTCCACAGCACTCAACTGCCTATTTCTTTCATAAGCTCCCAAATCAAGACCCAAACAGTCACATATCACACAATTGTACCTCAGACAGTTCCTATGCCACACTCTTCATGCTCTTGTGAGCTTTTCTACCAGCTTTCCAAATGTTCATTCACTCCTTCTGCCGAGCATATTGTCCTCCATCACCTTGACCTTCCCAAACAAAGGCATGAACCCAGATTTTGCAACCAAAAACTTCCATAAGCCACAAATATTTAGAAAAGGGAATATGATAGCTTTCTTTTTAATTTTTAAATTTTACTTATCATATTCCTTTCCCATTCCCACCTTTTCACCGCCTCTACTTTTCCTTTCACTCTCCACAAAGTTGAACTTACATTCTTCCATCTCTCTTACGTTTTTTTTTATGGTTTGGTTTTCTCATATTACAGAAGCCATATGATATTTAACTTCCTGGGTCTTATTCATTTCACTGAGTATAATGGTCTCAAAGTGCATCTATTTTCCTACAAATGACTCAAATTTGTCATTCTTATAGTAATACTCCATTGTGTGTATATACCACACCGTCTTTATTCAATCTGTACTTGGGCGTATTGGCTTCTTCCAAGGTTTGGCTATTATAAATTGTGCTGCCACAAACATGGGTATACATGTATTACAATGGTATAATGACTTTAACTCTTTTGGGAAAATACCCAGAAGATGTTTAGGTGGGTCAAGTGGAATGTCAATTTTTAGTTTTTTGAGGAATGTCCATATTGCTTTCCCTAGTGGTTATACCAGTTTATAGTCTAATTAGCCATGTAAGGAGGTTCCTTTTTTCCTACAGCCTCACCATGTTTGTTACTTTTTTGAGTTCTTAATAGCAGCTATTCTTACTGGAATTAGATGGAATCTCAGTGTTGCTTTAATTTGCATTTTTCTGTGGGCTAAAGATATTGAATCACAGAGTAGATATTAAAATGGAAACTTGTTAGGAGAAAAAGTGGCAAAATCCTTGAAGACATAGGTGTAGGCAAGGACTTTCTCAATAGAACACCCACAGCACAAGAGATAACTCCAAGAATCAACAAACAGGATTGTATCAGATTACAAAGCTTCTGCACAGGAAAGTAAACAATCAACACAGCGCAGAAAGCACGCACAGGATGGGGGAAAAAAAAAAAAACTTTGCCAGTTCCTCCTCCAATAGAAGACTATTATCAAGAATATACAAAGAACTGAAAAAAAGACCCTCCAAAATAAAAGACCCAATCAAAAAATAGGAATCTGTGATGAATAAACAGTTCTCAGAAGTCCAAATAGCCAATAAATACATGAAAAAGTATATTAATTTCTTTGAGTTTAACAATGCATACTGGGCCATTAAAGGCCATCTGTATATTGAAACAAAAAAATCTCCTTTGACTAATGTAGAAAATCTCCATTTTTTTGAAAAATAGATGTTCATTTTAAGCACATAATCCCTACCAATATCCTAAGAACAATGTCTAAAGGAATGTTCCTTGGTGAATGCTTTCCTAAACTTTTACCATGACTTCACTGTTTTTTCCTTTAAAGCTCTGATGGTTCAGGGATGGCTGTGAAATGACACGGCAGCCGCAGGGCCCAGGTGCAAAGCCACTCATGGTCTGGCTTCAGCGTCTTCTTGCAGCCGTCTTCACGACATTCCTCATCCCCAGTGGTCCAAACCCATCATGACTCGGCCCCTCTAGACTAACGTTCACACACAATAATGACCTTGTACTCTCCTACTACTCACTCTCTCCTGTCTCCCCTTGTAATTCTGCCTACCCTTCAATTTCCAAACCCAACACAGCATCATCTGTGATGAGGCGCCATTCACTTATTCAGAAAACATTAATTAAATATCTATTATGTACCAGACATGGAGGTCTATTCCAAAAAGCCTTCAGCTGAAAATAATTTATCTTTCCTGGAGAACTCTGCCTAATAAAGTAGATACTCAGTACTCAGTAAACACTTGTTGAGTGATTAAATTTTATTTATCATTAGATCATTATAGTCCCAATTTTATGGCTCCTTATAAAGACTTATAAGACTTAAGACTATAAGACTTCAAGGGGCTACAACTTATGTTTTGGGGTTTTTTCTTCTCACTGCCTAACACGACTACACATTTCATTATTCATCTGACATATATTTGCTGACTTTCTTATCTCAGGCATTGTGTCCGTCTGTGATACAAATATACCTCACACTTTGCTCCCATGCTTCCTTCATTCTTTCTCTCCCTTCCACCCAAAAAACCCCCACACATTTAACTCCACTTATCCTATAAAATCCACTCAAATGCAACATCTTCTATGAACAAGAAGGCATTCACTTATTCAGGAAACACTAATGAAATGTCTACTGTGTCCCAGGCACTAGGTTATGATTGTCACATAAATGCATGAGCTCTCAAAAAGAAATATATAAAAAAAAGGTGGCATAATTAAGGGAAACAGAAACATTAAAATATAACCTGTTAACAAAATCTATTTGTTCATGTCATCACAAACACTAAAAGTGCATGGATCGATATATTCCTCTCTGAAACATCCTCATCCATCAGCGGAAGGCCCACAGCCCCAGAAAAAAAATTTTTAAAAAGCAGAAAAAGTGTATATTCATAAGCAATCAAAAGGTCAAATAAATGTAGGCAGCAAGTGTTTAAATTTGAATATGAACACAGCATCTAGGGGAAACAGAGGGAACGCGGCAAAGGGTTTTCTAAGGAACATCGTTTCCACACCTTCTCCATTTCTTCATCATCCATCAAAGGTTATTAGTCCAGGTTAAGTGTCATCACCAGCGAGCTGAAGCTTTATGTATGAGGTGAAAAGAAGTCTTCTTGGCTTCTGCCTTGCACTGAAATGATTTATGAGGATAAGAGAGATTGACAGATTGGAAAGGTCACTTGTCCAGTCAGCCTTCCACACCTCATCTGGCGTCCACAGCACTAGGAACTTGCCTCACAGGTGCTGCAGGAGAACACATCCATATGCCGGGGATGCTCAAGCAGCGGAAAGGTCATTCTGGACCTGTGTGCTTCTTGGTCACGTGTGGGTGCCCCCGGGGCTCCCTTCACTTGCATAGCATTGCGTTTAAAGCCAGGAGCAGGTAAGTTTCCATCTCCTGTGCAGCCTGTCAGCCTGGTTCTGAATCATAAATTATATTTTTTTCCATTTTACAGTCAGAAAAATCTCCTCTTCTTCAATGATAATAAAATCAGTGGACCAGATTCTGCCCTTTGTTATTAATGTACGAATCCTGCTGAAGTCAGCAAAAGTTAAGGGCATACAACTTTGGGCAGAGTGTGTTCCAACTCTCCCCCGCCTCCCCCGCTGGATTTTATTACCTGACATCTTTCTGATTCCTCTGGATTGCACAATAAGGAAAGGGTGGCCCAGGCTGAGTAAAATAAAAAATGACCCAAACCACTGACCTAAATCCTGCCTTTGAAATTTAAAATTACATTTACTAGGAAGGAAAATAGTTTTTTGAGTGTGGGTGGTTTTCTTTTTCAAAAACCGTTCTCAAATGTTGACCTCCTGAATGTTATCATACCAGTTTGGGTTGGAAAACAGAAGGATAGGTAAACATTTTTTTAAGCTTGGTAGGGGGAGGTCATCCTTTTCTGAATTCATTATCCACAATGGAGAAGGAAATGCCAAGAACCTTTAAAAAAAAAAGATTTCCTAGAAACAGTGCCAGATTTTACTCCAAAAGTGAACTGTCCACTCTTATTAAATATTGAAGCTTTTTGTTTTGTCCTCCTTCCAAAGCGAACAAAGGTGGTAATTTAAAAAGAAGAAGAAGAAGAAGGGGCAGAACTTTGCTTGGGTTGAGACTGAATTGAGGAATTTTGTTTCCTTGTGTAAATGTAGGAGTGGATATGCACGGAGCTGCCACAAATAGGATACATGGAAAGTGCATGAATGTGGCTCCAGGTACTAAACATTCAAAGTCAGTAAACCATAACATCACAGCTTTTTGGCAGTACCTGAGATATCTATTTAAGTCAGTCTTTTCAGATAAGTTGCCACCCCTGGAACATTGTAATTTATCTAGAACATAGGACTCTCGCACACCGCAATCAATTCTGTGCCTATTATTAATTAATTCCCTCTCTGAAATTGGCGTGCTGACCAAATGGGACACGAAAGAGACAAATTTTTATAAGAGTGAAGAAAAAAGAAAGGGAAAATGTAGAAGACAGCTCAAGAGTAATAAAAGCAGTCCATCAGTATGGGGTTGCAACGCCTTAATGATCTGTGTGTTTTAATAATGCCACCTCACTGTGTTGTCAAATTGTATATATAGTTAGCTGTTGACCTTAACTGATTTATTTGAAAACAGAATGCTTTTTTCATCTGTTTTCACCCAGTTTCACGGGGCCTGAAAACATGGAAAACGTACAAGAATGAGCAAAAGTCCTGGGCGTCAGCTCCAACCCCACCACCTGTAAGCTATGCTCATGACTTTGGATCCAGTTCTGCATCTCATCTCAAGTTCAACCAGTAAAACAGGCCCAAAGTCCCTTCCCACAAGTATTCTGCTGAGAATCTAGTGAGATGTGACTTTAAGTACATTTCATGGTGCTTAACACAGAATGTGCACTTACTAATCCTATCATTACTATCATACATTTAAAAAGGTTTTGTAGAAATATATCAATCAACCAATTAAGAATTAGCAAGAAAGCAGGAATATGTGGCTGTTTGGTCACACGAAGATATTTGAAAGAGTTAGAGGAGGGTAGTGCTTGAAGAAGGCATGAAACAAATCACTTCAATCTTTGATATTAAACTCACATTTTGGGGTCAATAGACCCCAAGTCTCAAAATAGCAGAAAAGCAGCAATAATTTAGAAAGTGATTACGACTGCAGAGTAACAGTGTTTCACTATGTCAGCACCACACACGGGTCACCTTTTAGCCCCTGTCACTGATTAAGTTGAATGTGTATGTGCTCTATTAAAGTTTTACAGAGCTAAGTGACCATATGTTCCAGCAAACATGTACTCTTCTTTTGTGGTGACACCATGTTCCTCGAAGCCTCTGACCTTATTCTCATGAGGACATATGCAACATCATAAAAGCTTACCTTTGCTGGAAGCTTGCCATGTACTCCCAGCACATTTCTAAGAACCTTTACAGGAGGCAATTTAATCTTCATCACACTGTGACGTGAGTCCTACCTATATGAAAATTACCACGATCATCATTATCTCGTAGAATGGGAAAATAAAGCAATGAAGTTCACTCGGCCAAGGTCACAGAGGTACTGAGAGCTGAGTTTGAACCCTGACAAGTAGACATTTCAGCTCCACTTGATGATTGTATTTAACATCTTAGCAGTATTTGTTTATTGTATCTTATCTAAATAAATTCTGTGCCTTGGTAGAAATATGGCTATATATGTGGGGAGAACATGCACACAGCAAGTGAGATATTCCAGTGAGACACAGTGTCCCAAAATCAAATTCCGCTTAATTCACAAACATGCTAAACTGAAAATGTGAGACAAAGACTGACTGCATTCTCAAGCATTCTGTCCCGAAAGGGAACAAGGTCTGTCATGAAGGGATCAAGGTCAAAAAGGGATCACAGTCACAATCCTTGGTTCTACTTGAATAAGTACATGGCACAAGGAGGGCAGGTAGACACACAGCAGCTGGGTAACCAGAGCTCCCTAAGGCCTCACAGTTAAACTTGTAAATGTTAGCCAATTCCGGTCTCATGATGAGCTCTGCTTAAAAATTAAATTGATCATAGAAATCATTGAAAGAAATGGCAGCAATTACCAAAGATAGTATGCAACATGGAGAATATAGAACATACTTTTTAATTTGTGCATGTGACCCAAGCTGGTGCACTTGTGCTCCTGTAGGCCTTTTCAATGCTTGCCTACTTGAAGGTAGTGACCTGGGGAACAATACTCATACACATTCTTTTATCTGTGCAGGAGCCGGGTAATGATGTTTCCAACTTGGTTCATTGTCCTTGGACTGATTCTTTCTAGGTGTTAAGATGTAGCAATAATATCTATTATCCATTTTCTGACCCTGTACAATGGTAAAAAATAGCTACAATTGTACATTGTATTGTATCCAAGTAAAATGTTAGCTCCATCCTAGAATAGGTGGATTGAATTACACATTTATTAAAATTTGGAAAAGAGGTCAAGGGCTTTGGACAGCTCCATTATGTTATTCCCCCAAATCTTAGACATTTCAAGCTACCTCTATCTTTAGCTGGAGCAGTCATGACCAGCCATGGAGAAGTTGTACTCCCAGAATTCAGATACCAAAGCCCTAACTTCCAGTATGACTTTTTTTGAGGATGTAACCCATGACATGGTGATAAAGGTTAGGTGAGGTGGTAAGGGTGCGGCTTGATCCTGAACAGCTGATACCCCAAGAAAAGTAAGAAAGGACCTCAAATCCCTCTTTCCCTGCCTGTGCCTGCACATTGAGACAAGACACATTAAGAGGGAAGCCTTCTTCTGGAAGTTAGACCTCTTCCAAATGACTACTATTGACACCCTGATCCGGGACCTCCAGGCTCCAGAAGTGTGAGAAAGTTGGTTTCTGTTTCTTAAGTCACCCAGTCTATGGCGTTTTGTTATGACAGACTGAGGTGACTATGACAACGAACAAGAGTGGGTGAGCTCTTCCTTTACAGAATGAAAAGAGAACTTGCTTGCGATCACAAATACCTGCCAAGGTGCATTTGTTTTAAATCTTTTCCACTCAACTCTAAGTGCCAAGAGCCTGGGCTCTAGATCTCTCTTAGTGCTCATGATAACTCTAGAGTCTACTACTGTACCTGGCAGATAGATGGATATAAGTATTTGGTGAAAGAGTAATTGGATGAACGTATGAATTTCCTAGAAGAAATAGCCCCTACGTTTGCATACACAAGAATAGCCCACAAGCCTAAGGTATTTTTAAAAATGTAGTGCATCTTGTTTTTTCTCCATTTGCTCATTTCTTTTGAGTCGAGGGACTGTTTCCATGATTCTCCTCTGGAGGTCAGAGGTCTAGGTGGGATCAAGTTCTCTGATTAGGGTTCCAAAAGGCTGGATGCTTCTCTGAGGCTCTGGAAAGGAAAGCTCACCCTATCTCATTCAGGCTGTTAGTAGAATGCAGCGCCTTACAGGATTGCGTCTAGATTCTTCCTGGCTGTTGACCGGGTACCTTTCTCAGTTCTGAGAGGCCTCTTGCAGGTCCTTACAAGCGTGGCTCCCTTTATCCTAGCACTGTCTCCTCACAAGAATCCCTCCCACACGTTAGGTATCTTCGATTTCCCCTTCAGGTATAAGTTGGAGAAAGTGTCCGACTTTGACAGGTCTTATATGATTGGGTTAGATTCATTAGCATTATCTGTCTGTGACAAAGTCAACTGATCATGACCTTAGTTACAACTCATATTCCAAGGTAACACAAACCATAGGACTAATGCCAGGACATGGAGGTCACTAGGCTTATTTTTGGGTTCTGGATGCCACAAAAAATAGCACAGTTTACTTTCTTTGCAAACAAACTGCTATGAGCTACAGGAGAGGTGTGGAGATTTTTTCTCAGAGATCAGAACAAGTCAACCTTGCTAGCACGTTAGGCCTCCAACTTCGAGCTCTAGAGCTGTGAGATAGTAAAGTTTATACCACCCACTCGGTGACACTACATATACTTACATTTTGTTATGATAGTCCTGGGAAACTAATGTGAGAATCTATCAAATCAATCCAAAATTTAAGGCTATGCCCTAAAATGCATAAAAGTTACATTTAGAATTGGCATCATCTGACTGCTAAGAGCTGATTCCTAAATAGTACAGTTAAAAAAAATTAAGCACTTGACTTTGGTTAAAATATATGTAATGTGCATTGACCTCTTATTAAGCAACATGATATTAAATAATATAAATACTAGGAAATGTCAAAATCCTGACATGAACAGGATTGATTCTTGCAACTCAACCTGGTATGGCATAAGTGGTTGTAGAGTGAAAGAATGCAAAAGAGGAAGTTGACTAAAAATACAGGAAGATGACTAAGCCACTATATCTCATAGAGCATCAGAAAATTAATACACTATTACACCGTGAAGAGAAAGGGGATGGAGGAACCAGAAAGAACAAGAATTGAGAACAGAATGGAGACATAAACCAGGCTGGAGAAAAATTCAAGGGAAGAGGTGTGGGGAGTCATGAAGTAGAAAGAGATAAGAAATACGAAGTTTTCTTTAAACATTTCCACTTGGTCCCAGTTAAAATTGCCTATATCAGTTTCTCCAAGGGTCCCCCTGCTTGAGTGTGGCGGTAGTGTATGTGAGCATAAAGGATACATTGCGTTGTACAATCAGACTGAAGTCAGAAGTGTGTACCACCTAGGCAAAGACAATCTGATAAAAAAGGAGGGGGGGGCAACAACTGTGCTTTTTCCACACATGAGAAAGAAAATTTAGAGAGAGAAAAAGAGAAGATGAAAGAAGAGAGGAAGGATAGAAGAAGATAAAATGAAAAGGGAAGAGAAATTACCAAGAGGGGAAAAGGTCAATGAAGTTTTTTGTATGGAAGAATGGACTAGGGTTGTTTGTCAAAAGACAAACACAGCGGTATCAAACTTCTCTTGGAGTTTTCCAGAAGTAATAGAAAAATGGCCAATTCCTTTCTGCTTTATTCAGACTTTCTGAGCTTGACTAGTTTCCTGGCTGCTTAAGCAGCCTCTAATGCCATCAAAGGAGGCAAAACTACACAGCTATGACATTAAAAAAAGTCTTTACCCCATGTAGATATTTCTGAATCCAACAACTATGAAAAAAAATACAAAATCACATCTGTTTGAAAAGAAACGGGTAAACCAATAGCAATGTTAGCCATTTCCAATAAAATTCAGAAATTGAAAATAAGTTTTATTAGGAAAACATCATTTCTGGACACCTTCAGCAAGGCTGAGAATTTACTCTAAGATGGTCAAATCCCAAGGAAATTTTTCCCCTTGTATCCTTCATGGTTCTATGACTAGTTTATAGCATGTGGTGAAATTTTACCTCACATTCAATGTCCAGTGGCATAGACCAACATCAACGCACTGAAACAAAAACATACAGATCAACTTGGTGTCTGTCAAATTCACAGGAAAAAAAAAGGCATTCATGGCAGAGCCAAAGTGATTTGGCAATTAAACACCAAATACAAAAAATAAAAATAAAAAAATTGAGCCACCTCTGTGTGCAGACTTCCATGGCTTGTTTCAGAGAAGGACTTTGAAAAAAATGAGCTATTAACCACTAAAAAGAAGACTTGAATGCACAGGACGAGGTTCAACTACACAAGCCGGCATCCAAAGAGTAAGGGGGAAGAAAGCAGATATTCATCTAACAACTTCAGTTCTGGGTTCTAAGGAAATACCAACTCTATTTTCTTTGTCTACAACCAGCAATATTATTTATAAAGCATTTTCAACACATTGGTTAAATAAAATCTCTTCTCCAGCCAGAGCCCAGAGACCTTTAATTCAAAGTGAGCTTTCAGTAGCTTCTCTTACTGCACTCAGAAAATTCTGCACAATTATTGCCTTGATTATCTATATAGATGATGGGTGTATAATTGTCTTTTCTCTGTCTTGTGGCCTTAAGAGGACTGTTAATGTGACAGATGATGGCTAGCCAAACCCCAAGACAGTAATGTGGCCCAAGGAGTTGTTTATGCCAATCTCTAGGAGGAAAAGTACTACACAATTACAAAATAACATATTTAGACCAGGGGTCAGCAAAATATTTCTGTAAAGGGCCACAGAATAAATATTTCAGGTTTTGTGGGCCACATGATTTTTGTCATAACAACGCAACTCTGTCATGTCCGAGCAGCCATAGACAATATATAGGTGAATTAACATGGTTGCATTCCAATAAAACTTTATGAACAAAAATCAGAATTTCTTATGACTTTTATGGATCATTAAATTTTATTCTTATTTAAATATCTTTCAACCACTTAAAAATGTAGAAACCGTTGTTACTTGGTTTCCCTACAAAAACACATATTTGGCTGAAATTGCCTAGAGAACTAGACTGCCCACCCTGCATCAGACTATTTTATATTTCAGAATATATTACATGACTACATTTTCTGATTTAATACCCGATATGAATATAACAAAAGTTCGCTATAGTTGTATGAAATGGGTAACAAATGCACATTATTGGATTTTGTGAACTACACAGATGTTCAGTTTTTTCAGTGTACTGTAACTATACTTGGTGCTATTAGAACTTCCAGTACAGAAAGGGGGGAAAAAATAGAAAATTTGAAAGTTCCTAAAAATTTGATGACTTATCAACTGTTATTTTTTTTACACAGAAATGCTTGTACTGTCATAAAATCCTGAGATTTGTTTTACAGCAGACAGAGGTTATTTTACAGATTATTTGCTGTTATTATGTGGCTGAAAACTTCTCTCATAATTACTTGGTATTTGGTCATGTGCACTAACGCATTATGTATAACCTACAGTTAAAACCTTCCCTGATCTTGATCCTCTGATATCAGAAATAGTATTAAGTGAATAAATCAAAAGAATTGAGTTGAGGTTGGCTATAATTGCAGTGCTTGTGAATAGCTAGTGAGAGTTTGTGTGTCTATACTATTATCTAAGAAGTTTAATGCGCAGTTCAAGGCACTGTCATTGTTGGTGCCATCAATTTGTATGTGGAAGATGTCCAACTGGACAGCTGCATATTCATGTTCATATAAAAGAACGTGATTACTACGGAGTTGTCTAACTCAGTTCAATCCTATCAATTAATTAATCAACAAGCTTTTGCCGACTTTACAATCCATCCAAAGCTTTACAAAATGCCCTTATCTCGGCTTTCCGTTAACATACTGCTGCACATTCAATGGGACTTGGAAGTTACTTTGCCCAAATTATCATGGTTCCCTTAACATTATTGAATTTAAGTGTTAGAGACCTACTTAGCCTCCAATCCTAAGGAAACATAATTTAAGTATTTCAAAAAAGAAAATCAACACCAGCTCCTCACGCCCTTCCTTCCATTCTCATCAGTAACATAGAACGTTGGCTAGAAAAAACACCATTACTTTTTCTCTCTTAATTTATCTCAAACTTTACTCTCTCCTCCAATTTATCTTGAGCATCCTTCATTGCCTTCCTCTTTTTTCCTCTTTTGATAGTCTCAAATCTTTCCTTCCTCCTTTCCTCTTTTTCCTCCCTATAAAATCTGGTTGGATAACAAGGCCCAATATTTAATACCAAAAACATAAGGACAAATAAAACATAGTTCCACGAGATAGGTGATAATATCAGATACACAAAAGTACGTCAAAGCATGCCCGTGGTGAGCTGTGCGCGCTCACTCCTCAGATGCCTGAGATGCCATGAGTCAACACGGTGGGCAGGCCGGAGCTTCATTCGCCATCTCTAGAGAGCCTTTCTTTAGCACAACGGACCTTCACATGAAGTTACGCTTCCCAAAATGGAAACATGATCTTCACTTTCATGTTTTAATTAAATGTTTCAAACATTTATAAGGTAGAATCAAATAACATTTTGCTCATCACCTCAGTGAACAGATGTTAGTATTGTATTTGATTCAGAGTTTGAAAATAAAGAGAAAATTCCAAATGTGGTTAGTGTTTTCTCCCTGTTTTGGCTTCTTTCGTTGTTGTTGGTTTTGGTTTTGGTTAACTCTTCTTGGCCTCAAATTTATTTAAAATTCTTTGCTAATTACTCTTCCCACCAAGCAAATACTTTTTTGCACTGTTCCTATTCGTTTAAAAAAAATTTTTACTACATAAATGAGAATCAATGCAGTTTTACCAATACAAAACGCACATTTATTTCTAAAATGTACAGTGTTTGTTTTTTAAAGTATATAACAATATCACACTGCAGGATCCATTCTGAATTTTCCCTTTAAATATATTTTATATAATTGAAATTTATCACTACTGATGCAATGTAGTTTCATTTTTTAATCTAATGAATATGATCCGAATAGGATACATATTGTTTTTTTCCTTAATAATGAAAATACCTGTTGTTTCTATTTTTTAGCTATCAAATACCACAGGTATTATTGTCCATCTCTGTGGGCATAGGTAAAGATTTCTTCATGGTACTAAGAAATGGAATATCTGGACCTTGGGCTATGTGCACTGTCAACTTTACTGATGCAAATAATGTCAATCTTCTTTCCAAAAATAGGTTTTCATAGTGTTCTCCCACTATTAATGTATGAGGCTTCCCTGCAGCCTTGCAGCAATTGGTGTTGTCGGAACTTTATCTTTGTGTGTGTGTGTCTGTTGGTTTTTAAATGTATCTTGTTACCGCTTTCCAATCTGGTTTCCATCCTCGTTTAGCTATAAAAATTGTTCTTTTCATAGATGTAAAATAACCAACTTCTTGCCAAATCACAAAGATTTCACTTTTTCCCATCATTTTCCTTGACCTCAATTGCAGCTGGCATACTGGTAACCACCAAGCCCAAAGTCTCTTTTCATTTTTGTAACATTGAACAATATTCCAGGGCAGAGGAAATACGGAGCAAGATGTTTCCTTTGAAGTTCAGATGTGAATTTGGTAGGTAAGTGGGAAAACAAACTCTTTAAAAATATGAAATCATAAAACATTAAACCTGGACATTTAAAAAACATATAAGGACCTTTTATAATATGAAACACATTAATACCAAAACAAAGGCTTTCAGATTATGGAGATATGCAAGAAAAAACATAAGAACACACTTATAAATGCTACATAGAATTCAATATGTAACAATCATATTCAATGAAGTTTATGTATGCAATGCATATTATATTAACTTGGGGATCATAAAAATGTGATAAATGATATATGCTTTAAAAGTAAAATATAAATTTAATAATATATTTAAAAATGGGCTGTGAGTCTCATAAAAAATCTTTTAGTTTTGTTTTTCCTTTATTTTGATTATACAAGTTAGAATACAAATTTTAAAAGGAATAATACTGGATCTGGCTTCAGGAACCTTTTAGTGAATCCAAATAGGTAGGAGTACATGGAAAATTACCTTTAAAATTGCTTCTTGTAGCTTAGGGTGTTGAATATAGTCAGTGTCACTGCTTACTGTCTCTCACCGATGTCACTTAAAACATCAAACAAATGTTCATTTAAGTTCATTCATTCCATATTTACTGAGCAGTGATATAATGACTTTTCTAACTCAAGGAACTAAGGAATGAGTAAAAGAGCCCCTTTCCTCAGTTTAGATGCCAGAGCTCCGTAAAATTAATGCAAGGTTCTAGTCAATACCTCCTGTTTATACAATTTATGAAGGATGGAGGGTTGGGGGGGGGGGGTTGATAAATACCTATGTTCCTATCACTGTTGGCAAAAATTAAGTTCCAAAATGCTGATATGAAGTCAAAGACCACAAAAATTCTAAGATGAGAGGTCCCAGTATCAGGGCATAAAGTCTAAATATAGAATAATGGTGCAAAATAATTATCTTGAATGGCATATTAGTAAAAATATTAAAATTAAAATAATTCCCTGTCCCAGAAAATTGGGGATTACTTTTGACAATTACTAAAATATATAACTAAAATACTCAACCATGACAGTTTTCTGTGAAATCTTCCATTAATTGAAGAAAAGTAAAAACTATGTTTCTTTGGTAATTTTCATTGAACTGTGCATTCTGGATTTTTCTGAAATATTTAAAACAGAAATGCTAGGACTTTTTGCAGAATGTCTATAATCAATCTTCAAATTCACAACTCATGAGAAGTTATGATCATCTAAATTTAGTAGATTAGTCATTAATTTTATTTTCTCTGGTATGCCTTATGATGGTACCACTGACAGGAAAGTTTATTAAACTATTAGCTAGTTCTGAATATTTAATTAAATATCCTAGACAACACAAATACTCTTTTCTCAAGCTTCAGAGACTACCACATAGATAAAATTTTTTCATGGTTCTGTCAAAAGTCATTCTAAAAAGAGAAGCAGAAGCGAAGATAGGAAAATTTTCTTTTGCTGTCCTATAAATATTGAATTGGTAATCAGGCCTGCTGACAAAACCAAAAAGGGCCCTGTGCCATTTGTCACCAAGCAATGATCCTCCAAATGTTGCCAAGTTCATTAAAAGTCGATCACAGCTTTATTATCAAGGTCACCAGTTATGAGAAAAACGGTGCATAAAACATTAGGCTCTTTTCTTTGGTTTATGAAGATACAAATGTGGATCAAGACGTGTTTATGCTCCATGTTAAGGTACTTTAAAACTCCCGAAGTAGTATGCTTTGGTTGAATTTACGAGCTGAAGGACCAAGTGGCTATTTCTGTAACACCAGAGAAAAGACCAACTGTGTCAAACCTGAAAAAATTATAACTGTGAGTGGATTTAAGTTATCTGGCAGGTTCACATTAACCATTTGGTATATTGAGCCTGAAATTTCAAGAGAAAATTTCTAGACTCATTTCTCTCCATAACAGATTTTAAGCATTTATGGGCAAAACTCAAATATTAGATACAATATATAAATGCCCAAAACTCTGTTGTCTCAACTCAGTAAAGGTTTCCTGGGATAATATCTCGAAAAAGATTTTAAAGAGGAAAACTAGAACCTCATCCACCCCTAGTATAAGAGACACGTGGATGATACGTTCTGGATGTTCTCGCTAGAAGTTCCTTTTAGAGACTCACAAGAAATATTTACAAGGACTGATCTATAAATAAATAGCTCAGTATATCCATTTGCAAAATCATGTTTAATTCAGATTGCAAAAGTAATCTTTATAGAATCGTGAGAGTGAGATGTCATCTCTCCGAAGAAAACAGGCTGTTCTTATCACTATCCAACTACCACCAATGCATACGTATGACCTAAATTTTCTTTCTCCCCGTTTTTATTAGTGTTACACAATAGTTACATTAAGCCTGAGGATTTTGTGCACATGTATACTGCAGCCTTACATTCCCTTCCCCGCCCCCTTTCCTACCCTCCCAGCCCCTCTACTCCCCACAACTCCCAACATCTCACCCATTTCATTCTTATTTTTACCCTGCGACTCTCATATAGAAAACCTATGCAACATTTAAATCTTCAAGAATATCTGCACAAGAGATTTGAAATTTAAGCACATGATAATGTTTTTCTTTTCAACATAACCTATCAAAAAAGCTTCTAGATCCTAAGCATACTTAACACCCACACAATTACTTAATATTTTAACATTCTACAGGATTGAAGAATGTTTTTTTCTTCTCTAAGACTACTACTGGAAATGTTATCCACAAACGCAAAAACTAGAAACTTTACGCATCACATTTCTGAACCAGGCCCTCTGTGGATTCCTGCTCCTATACCATTTACGTAGCTCAAGATATTTTGACTTGGCTTTTGGTTTTCCTCTTTTTCTCATCTTTATACATTTTTTACACTTTTAGAAATCTAATAATTTTCATAATCTATAATTGTCTAATATATGTGCAGAGGACTTCCAGATGTTCTTTTCAGTGACTTACCTAATACGTATGAGGTTCCCACCGTTTATGAGTCCTTCCATAAGCATCAATGACACACAGAGCATAGAGCAGCCAGTAAAGGCACTTTTAGAACTGTCTACAGGTCACCTTCATAGATACCTGTTAAACCTTGCACTCAACATTTTTTTTTTACAGGGTCTGACTCTGTAGTCCAGGCTCATCCTGAATTCACTTTAGAGCCCAGGCTGGCTTTGGACTCGGGGCAATTCTCCTGCCTCAGCCTCCTGAGTGCTGGGATTACAGGTGTGTGCCACCACACCCAGCTTACGTGGTGCTGGGAAATCGGGTACTTAGCACTTAGCACTTGCTAAGCAAGCGCTTTAACCGCTGAGCCGTTCCTCCAGCCCCTCAACATTCATTATTTACAACTCATAATTTCCTCTTTCTATAAACTCTCATTATTTTTATTTTTTAAGCCCTGGGAATTGAACCCAAGAGTAATCTTCCACTGAGCTACTTTTTTTCCCCTTTTTAATGTTATTTTTTTGAGACAGGACCCCACTAAGTTTTACAGACTAACCTCAAACTTGCAATCCTCCTGCCTTATCCTTTGAAGAGTAGCCAAGATTACACCATGCCCAGCTTCCTTAATATTTCTGTTAACACTACGGTCACTATTGCATTCATCTAGGTGTTTAACAGTGGGGTTAGCCTAAATACTAAAAAAAAAAAGGGGGGGGTGGGGAGAACGGGTGACTTTTTAGTCAGTACTCCACATTTACATCATGTTAGTGTGTCCATGTGTGTGTTTGTGTGTCTACTGGGGATGGAGCCTAGGGCCTTCATGCTTCTGTTGTATTTTCTAACCAACCTCCAACATTCAGGATCTTTCCCTTCCAATTTATTATATCTACAGGTGGTGCATTAATTTTTGAATAGCAGCCACATATGCATAATGTCTCATCTAATTTTGAAAACTTCAGTTGCTCAGCATTATCAATGGGATAAAATCTGCACCTGTCATTTTAGGATTCCAAACAATCCACAAAGTATAAGACAGCTTCCAACTTCCTCTCACAACTCAGGATAATAATTTAGTTTTTGAGACAGTGTCTCGCTCTGTTCAGGATACATAGATACATATTTTATGCTACAGCAAAAACTCTCTCCTCACTGTTATCCAATGTAATTAATAGTTCTCCCTCAATGCCTAGAAGTTCCTGAACTTCTTCCCCCATGGAGGTTAGTTTCACCCAGTCTAAGATACACCCAGAGTTCCCCGCTCTTCTGAATCTTCTCAACTTTTCCAGCCAATATTAAGATCTTCCAAAAAGCATAGGCTGTTTTATTTTTGGCATTCACCATATTTAGCTTTTAAAAATGAGTGTACTTGATGACTTAGCTTTTCAAAAGTGAAAACTTCAATTTCTCTGAGTTTAGGACCTTTATTTCTTTTAATTTTCTTACTTGTTTTTATAGCTTTTACTAAGATTCTGTTTGTCCAAAGGTTTACATGACAGAATAGCTTGGACCTTACAGATTAGATGTTTCATTGTCTAATCACATCCCCCATCAACTATATATAAATGAAATATGGTGTAATATGTCTAGCTTTTTGTGAGGAGCACGCTCATGCCCCCCGGAGAATTGTGTCACTAGGATCTCTTGCGTAACACTACTTCTTCAGTATGTATTAGTCTCAAAAAAATAGCTCAATGCATATATGAACCACTCATAAGATCCAATCAGTATGACTTTTATGCTAGTTGTAAGAAATTAGATATTAGTTCCCATATTTTAGGTTATTGAAAAATGACAAAAATTCCATTTTGATTTTACCTTCTCTTTTGAACCTAACATCAGCATTTGACTCTATTGCCTGAATTAGTACGTGGGATGTCTTGTGCACTATGTTATAAATAGTATTTGCTCTTTACTCAAAGGAAGGATCACAAGCGTTACAGATTAAGGAGAGAATGTCAGGTGCATTTACTGTGACTAATGGCACTAACGTGGCCTGTTTTTGTTCTATCCTGTTGATGACCTGCTGTGGCCATGCCCTGCATTTTCTCCAACGATTCTGATTTGGGGCTGAACAGAGTGCTCCTCAGATGAGAACATGTTTAATCAATACATCGGTACATGGATGGCAAAGTGCTGATGGACATTATTCAAGAATTTTGGTGTGTCAGGAACTGTACCTCTGTGACTCATAAAGGGAATGAAGCATGGCTATTATACTGATTTTCCAAGGCCGCCCTTCAGTTTTGTCTGACTGACAGTGGCAGGATAAGACAGACGTCCCCATCCAGTGCCTCCGAATTAATGTGTTGCCAGTTCCTGTCATTCTGCTGAGCAGCTTGTGGCTGGAAGTCACAGATCATTGTGCGGTCTGAGTGGCTTCATCTCCCCACCCCGCTTACCCATTTTCCAAGGAAAATGGTGTCCAGTTGGCCAGAAATGCTTTTGAATGGACTCCCACGTAAAAAGCTCGCAGTGTTAAGATTGGCATAATCTAAATGAAATCTAGGATGGACCACAAAAATACAATTTTCTAGAATATAAATTTTCATTGATTTTTTTATTTAAAAAGAATGAGAAGCTTCGTTAGCAGTTCCTTTTTAACAATTTTGTTGAGATGTGATATACATGATATAAATTCCTCCATTGCCAGTGTTCAGTTTGATGATCTTCAGAAAATCTATAGTTGTGCACTCAACATCACAAATAGTTTTAGAACATTTTACTGCCACCAAAAGTCTTATGTTCCTTTTCTTGTAATTAATTCTTGATTCATCGCTGATCCCAGCAACCTCTGATCTGTTTTATCAGTGAATATATATCACTTTGTCTTGTCCATATACTATGTATACATGAAACAGTACAATTATGCATTGAGATTCTTTCACTAAGCAAAATGCCTTCAAGGTTCAATTACATTACAGCATGCAACAGTAGTTCACTCCTTTTACTGTGAGCAGTAATCAATTGTACGTTGATCTAGTCACCAGTTTATAGTAATGTGCACTAGGGTTACAATGATTAGTGCTGACACATAGCACTGATACACCAGAACTGTGTATGTTTTCGCTAAAAATAGGAGTAATCTTATTTAAGAGAAATTAGTTCTCTTCCCTAAATGTCAACAATTTTCACAATTCTAAACTCTACTGGAGGAGCAACACCAGCAAGATTATATAAGAATGAAAGTCTGGCCTTATTCATTGCAGTCCACTGGATTCACTACCTGACTTTTCTTCAACTTTATTTGGTGCCCAAAAGCATATATACAGAGAAATGACACAAGGTCAAATTTAAGTGCTAGGAAAGGTAGCCTCTACTGAGGGATATGCACTTTTTTCTGCCAATATATAATAGTCTAAAGAACACAATAAAAACCTGGTGTTATCAACTTATTCAATGCCATGGGTTTCTTGAAACATATAGAATGACACATACCCTATAAACACTTGATTCTCAGTTTCAATAACAACTTTCTATGAAATAGTCATCTATATACTATTTAATCTCCAAATAGAACTTTACTGTCAACTTATGCAAATAACTGAAAAAGATAATGTTTAATTTTTTTTAAAAATTACTACATTAAAAGATACATTGTCAGTAACAGTGGGATAAGTGTGCTCAAAGAAAAGGTGGGGTGTGTTGAGAGAAATACGAGCTATGTGTCTTTTACTGTAATAATTTTTTAAATTTAAACATTCCTTTTCTTTGTGATCACACTTAATTGAGCAAACATTCATGGCAAATTTGTCAAATAAAAACATTACTGTGTGTCCTCATCCACCCTACTCTTTGGATGTGCACTGTGCCACTTCTGGCTCATCCCTAAACTCAAAATGATCGTGAATATCAACTATATGGGTCTTACAGTAGAAGCAATTACAATGCATAAGCCAGTTGTCTTAGTTACTTTTTCATTGCTGGGACTAAAAACTTAACATCCACAGTTTAGAGGAGGAAAGGTTTATTTCAGAAGGTCCACCCAGGGGTTGCCAGCAAAAGTAGAGGCAGCTCCCCACATCATAGCTAACAGAAAACCAGGAGAAGTCGAGTCAAGTCAAGTCCAGGAAGTAACACACACACACACACACACACACACACACACACACACACACACACTCTCTCTCTCTCTCTCTCTCTCTCTCTCTCTCTCTCTCTCACTTACTTACTTACTTTCAGGTCCTATCCCAGTGATCTCCCCTTTTGAGTCCAGCCTCAGTGTTCCACCACTTCCAAGATGGCTATAATCCACCATCTACCTGCAATCCAACCCACACACCTGCAATCCATCCCTCCAGACCAGGCTCTAATCTCCTAGCAGCACAACATTCCACAGACAATCCATAACAACTACATACATGAGACTTTGGGGGGACGTTCTAGATCTAAGCCAGTGTAAGTGCAATTTGTAGACTGAGCATAGGCCAGGAGCAAACCCTCCTAAATATCCATACATGAAGAGCATGCAGAGGAGGGGGAGTCTGTGAAGGTCCCCAGGATGTCTCAGAAGTCAAAATAAAGACAAAGAGAGTGACACAACGGAGAGGACATCACTTGTGCCAGATGCTCCTGAGAGACGGCGTATGGAAAATGCTGAAAAGCACTCATCTGATTTAGTGGTCAGAAAGTTGTTAGTCATCTTAGCCAGATCACAACAGACTGAAATCATCAAAGAACAAAGAGACACCAACAGTGGAAATGATTCTTTCAAAATGTTTGGCTCTGAGAAGGAGGGAAACAATACATCAACAGTGGGAGGAAAAGACGACACAAAGTTAAAGATACTCAGGTAGTGATTTATTTAAGTTATTTAACAGACTAAAAGACGTAAGAAAGAAGTAGGGGAAGAAAGAAAGGAAACACCGTTTGGAAAGGTGGCCTACCGGTCAACATTAGATATTTCTCCCGTAAGTTTGAGAAACATGATCCAGTTTGACACTTTTCTATTTGATTAACAGATGGGAAGATGCAGGATTTCTACCTGAGCTATATAACAGCTTCCCTCTACTGAAATAGATTTATTCTAATTTCCAAGACACTATTACATTCGTTGCATCTATTTCTCTTTGCCTTCAATTTGCTTTTCTCCTTATCCTGTCTCTGCCTTAATTTCTCCTTGGATGGTTTGACAAGATAACACGCTAGATATTTAATTAACTTTGAGCTTTCAATAAATAATAAGCTTTTGTTTGGAAAGAATAGCTCTTATTCAATGCTTGGAAAATATTTATGCTAAAAATCCTTTGCACTTACTTGACATCCACATTTAACCAGGTATTCTGTGTGTCCCCCCATGATTATTTTCATTAGTATATGTTTATGACACATATAAATTACATTCATCTGGAAGAACTGGTACATGTGCATATACATATCACATAGTAATCATTTTATTCTGTATTTTTGTTTGCTAAATCTGACAGCCTGATGTTCCCTTGGGCTTGCTAGACTGGTTGAGTCTCCCTTCCATTGGCTGCTACACTTGTAGTTACAGCAGCCACCTCAGAACCCTTTTCTGGTCACTCCTACCTGAGACCCAGCCTAAGAAATATTAACATTCTCTCCTGGTGTCATTCTTCAGATATCTCATTAAGCTCTGTATTATATAGATTTCTCTTAACATGCATTCTAGAGTTTTACTTTCTTAGATGTGCTTTCTGAAACATCTGTTATTCAAGTATGTACCAAAAATTCTCAGTATAATTTGAGCAAATGTTATGACAGATAAGGGTAATAGAAATTAGAAAGAAGATAGAAAACTGCCCTCAATCTATATTTTTCCACAGATAATTCATAAAGCATGTAGGAAGAAACGATATGTAATCCTGGTGGTTAGTTGCTGCATAAAGAGCAGATTAGGCAAGAAAAACTGGGTTTGAATTTTTTTTCACCTCATCTCACAGAACTGCCTCAAAGTCAGCAACTTCTGGCGCTCAGAGTTGCTAACCCAACATGACGGCTTATAATAAGTACAATGACATAAGGACTTGGTGAATTTACGCAATCCTGACCTAGTCCATTAACCCAAGGATATACCAACTTCTTATGGGGAAAGCTCAGAATGACCACTCTTTAAAAATGTTTAAACACACCACACACACACACAAACATACACACACAGTTTGCCCCAGAATTTCCCCCCTCGTTTAAAAGTTAAACTGCATTTCAAAGACAAATGTAAGCCTTCACTCTAACAGCATGTTGCACTTCTCTGTAACAGCAAACTGCTCTAAAGGAACCCATGGTCACATCAAGGACTTCCAGAATATCATACTTGATTCCTAATGAGAAAAACTTTATTTTGCCTACATACACAGGAATAGTCACTCTCAGGAATATATGCATATGGTTCTAACTCATATGTTATGCAATACAACAACCATCTGTGTTTCCTTGACTGATTCACATCCATTCTGAAGAAAGGCACCATAGGATCAATGCCATCACTGAACCACTCATTAAGAACGTCTGATTTGCCAGGCACAGGTTAATGTCTACTTTACAAACATTAGTGCTACTCTCAGGGCCCTGGGAGGGGCATATTTAACAATCCATTTAACAGATAAAGATATTAAAGTCCCAAGATGGTAAGTGGCTTGGGAAGCACCTAAAAGACGAACATGAATTCTGCCTTACACAGAAGCCCAGAGTTTTTCTTTTTTTCCCCAGAAGTTAGTCTTGATGTGGTAACTCAAGCCCATTTGCTAGGGGTTGATAGTTTTAATAAAAGGCGTGGAGAAAAACATATAGGTAGGAAGTTTACTAAACTATTAGTCCTCTCAGAGGAAAACAACACACTAAGGTGGTACATGTATGGATCTAAAATAGAATTCTTCTTTTATTTTAATATGAAAATACCTCTTGATAGTCACAAAACTAAAATACTTCACTTTTCTTTCTGAAGATGGTATTTTCTGTCTCCAGCGCTGATGGATTTTTTTGGAAGGATGAGAGTTATATCTATTTCATGTATTTTTTGCGTTACAAAGGTCTAAGGAAAGGAAAGGAACATTCTAACATATTATATATTACAAAGAGCCAACAGGCAGACATGGATAAAAATACAGGTTCTGGATTCAGCCACTTTTGAGTTCCAAACCACGTTCTGCTGCTTACTTTCCAATTATTCAATTATGGCCCCTTTACTTAACCAGTCTGGACTCCAGTGTGCTCCTCAACAAAATGGACGTAATAATACCTATCTGGTGTTCCTGGTGCTATAGCAATTAAATGGGATTCCATTTGGAAAATAGTTGGCCTAGTTCCTGGGACATAATAAGCATCCTGTAACTGATGGCTGTGGCTGTAAATAAACAATCAAGTAGAAAACTTTGGCAATCATAGTAGAGTTATGGAGGCCAAAGAGGTGACATTTTCAAGTAATTACAGCCTACACGACAGTGCAAAATGGAGACTTTACAACGTGCTTGGAGCACTGAGAAGAAAGGGAAGGAAAAGTTGACTGCATTGACGCTAACAAGTTCATGCACCGGAGCTATTTTGAAAAACTGAAAAAATAAGAAATTGACTGTGATTATTTTTTGTGTTTTTTAAAATAGTTGATCAGCAGGGCAAGGTGGTACAATCTTATAATCTCAGCACTTGGGAGGCTGAAGCAGAAAGATGGCTAGATTGCCATGAGTTCAAGGTGCGCCTGGGCGATATAGTGAATTCAGAACTAGCCTGAACTATAGAAAGAAACATTGTCTTAAAAAAACATAATAGAAATCTGCCTTTCAGGAAAACATTTAAATATACCTGTTTTGTTTTCTTAATTGAAATGCCAGAAAACCATACTACGTGAGCTGATATAGGCTATTAAGTGCTTTTAGAAATAAAATTTTATTGGAAAACAGCCCCTTTTTATATATGGTTTGTGGTTATTTTGCATTAGAAGCTAAGGAGTTGTCATGATGATTATGTGACCTATTAAGCCTAAAATATTTACTGTATCCCATTTTGCAGCAAAAGTGTGACAACACTTTCTTAGCACTATGAGGTGAATACCTTATACTAGTCTTCTCCATCTGCCTTAACAAAATATCCTAGTGTCTTAAACAACAGACATTTATTTTCTCCGAACTACTAGACTAGGATGGCAACATAGTTGGTTTTCTCTGAGATCTTTTCACCTGGCTTATACATAGAGGTCATCATGTTGTGTTCTTGTGGTATAGCAAAGGAAGAGAAAGAGAAAGAGAGATGATGGTAAGGTGGGAGAAAAAAGAAGTGTGGGGGAGAGGGAGTGTGAGGGGAGAGGGAGAGAAAGAATAGGAACATGAACAAAAACTCTTGTGTCTCTTCTTTTAAGGACACCAATCCCACCAAATCAGAGCCTTCCCCTTTTGTCCTCGTATGACCTTAATTACCTTCTAATTTAGGCCTGGTCTGTAAACACAGACTTATTGGGGGTTAGAGCTCCAACTTGAGAATTTGGGAGGACATAATTTAATCCACAGAATATTTCAAACCTCCAAATTTTGACTTAGCTTGAAACATACAGGGTCTTCCATTCCCAGCTCACCATCAAATGGGCCTTTCTAAACCCATCTGGAAAATACGTTGAAAACAAAGTACAGTGGAAACCTTCCGTGTGACTATGAATAGAAAGACTAAAACCAGAAACCTTGCCACAAATATTACCCAGGGTAAAGCATTTGAGGCTGGTGAAAAATAGAGATGATATGACTTCTGGAGGGTAGGACAAATCTCTCCGTTACAAAACTGAAACATGCTCATTAATCCATCTTTCAAATGGTAGTTTCCATTATGGGGATCATCTTTTATCTTACTAAGGAAAATAGCACTAAAAATAATCTATAACCATGTGAGGTTAAGAGATTCAAGTAAGCATTGATAGAGTAATGTCAAGTTGTAGGACTCTCCATTCTCAGGCTATTTACAAAAAGTATATAACTCTATTTCTTCCACAACCACAGAGGACTTTAAGAGAGGATACCTCATTCATCTTCTGAGTGCTTTTTGAAGCGTCCCACATTTTACTTGTAGTTTATAAATGGGAAAACTAGGGCAGAGAGCAGTTATATGTGTCTCTGCAGAGTGAATCAATCAGTAAAAGAACTAAAGATAGACAGGTTTGAAATCCCTTATTTTCAATGCATTCAACCACACATTAGTATGTTAATGACCTCTCTATAAATGAAGTACCTAGAGCTTCCATAGACAAGGGATTATACAGTATTACACAATGATCATGATGTATATTTCCTGTCGTATTAGTACAGTGAATGCTCCCATCACTCGGGTACTTTTAAGAATTTTCTTCTTAATTACAAGTATAAAACAAAAAACAACGAGAAGGACATTATAAAACAAAATAGGTTACAGCCAACATATGGAAAGTAGTATATTGGACTGAGATGCCAGCCCGATAGTGTCTCATGACACAGAAATAGGCTCTAGCACCATCTAGTGAGAGACTGAAGTGACTCTTGAATTATTAAGAGCATTGTTGGTCAATCAAATCAAGCCATTTGAGTTATTCGCAGAATAAAGCTTCCTTGGGCTCACCCTACCCCTACATACACAGTACATCTGCATTCAAGTCATTACAGAGAAACGTCGAAGGTTGGGGTTGGTGTCATACCAAAGCAAAAAGGCAAGGACTAGAAGTGGACGAGACACAAATTTAATCTCTTCCCCTACCAGCTCTCTGGCTTCACATGAATTACCCCAACTTCCCCAAATTTCTTCATCAACATAATGACGTTAAAGCCTACCTCATTATGTGATCATTACACACATAAAAGAAGTCTACATTTCTTTGTACAATGACTCTTAACAAGTACTACTAGTTTTTACTTTTTCCAAACAGAGAAAGTTGGCTTCATACTCCTGAATTGGTTTCTGAGAGCTGCCATACTATAGTATTATAAATTCGGTGACTTCAAAAAAAAAATCCCAGAAAACTTTCTCACAGTTCTAACAACCAAAAGTCTGAGATGAAGAAGGAATAGACCGGTTCTTTCAAAGGACCCAAGGGAAAGCCACGTTCAGGCCACATTCAGGTCACGTTCAGATCCATCTGACTTACTTGTAAGTCAAGATCTTCCCTGCATCTCTGTTGTGTCATCTTCCCTATGTAGGTGTCTCGTGTCCAAATTTACTTTCTTAGAAAGACATCAGTCACCTTACCTTAGCATCTACCTTACTGATTTCATTTCAATTTCATTGCCTCTATAAAGACTCTATTTCCAATAGGTTACATTCTGAGGCACTGAGGTTTAGGATTTCAACATGTGAATTCCTTTTTTAGGGGGATAGAACGATACAACCTAGCTGAGAGCAAGCACACAGGCAGTCATTATTACAGGTAAGATAAGTCCCAGCCCTGGCCTGGGGTGTCACAGCCACGTTACCTCCAGAGAACAATAAGCCAGAGAATAAAGATTCATAGTTTGAAACAAGATCTAATTTATGTTTGTTTGGGGGAAACCATGTTAATTTTGTTTCCTCCAGGATCACAGATTTCTGACATAAAAAGGATTCTACAAGTACAACAATTATGGCCATCCCTCCAGTACCTTAGGCAAATAAGAAAGTAGAATCAAAACATCTGTGCTATGCTCTAAATAGACTGAATCGACAATTCCCGAGTTATTTCGTGACCCTTCAGTGCAAAAGCAGCTTTGGGAAACCTCACTTTACTATTTCGCTGACTCAGGAAGAGCTTTTGTAACTTCTAGCTAATCTATAGAACAATTCAAAATTTTAAGCTTCTAAAAAAAAACTTGCACTCTCCACTTTTTATTTTTTTTAAAAAAAAAATATTGTGTCTGCCAGCATTTTCCAAATGTTATTTTGTGAGGTGCACATATATTAAATAAGGACAGCAAGATTGCCCAGCTCGTTGCCTTCCTATTACGCTGACTTCCCTTCACAATCTCCTGCCTAGGCAGCGCTGAGGTTTAGAGAGGAGAGAAGCGCAGCTCTCTTCCTCCCCGCCGCGTCACTTCCGCTCGCCTCCCCCAGCCCGTTTCCCCGCCTCGGTTCTTCCCCTGCCTCCTATCTTTCTCTGCCTTAAAGGAGCTAAGAGAACAAAGTCATAATAATAAAACCCAAGGGGGAGATTCACAATCCCAAACAACAGCACTCTCTAGTTAGCATCACCATTGTTACTTTCATTTATTTTAAGTGTCTATTCGACTGTACTTCATGAAATGAGAAACCCCGACACGAAGATGGCAACAGCAGGCAGTGCTTTGTTTTGCGGCTCCAAATGAGGTGACTCTGAAAGGTCAGGGTTGAATTTTTCTATTTGAGTTGCATTTCATATTCAGTTTCACAGCCACCTTGGTGCAGATTTACCTGAGTGTCTCTTCGTCAGTTTAAAATGTCAAGAGTGGAGCTGCTGTGAACGTTGAGGCACAGTGTTTCGCTTGGCTAATTCAGTAGACGCCATATTGTATTTCCAGCTCCCACACGTCATTCAGGCCTCAGCCAACCTCCCTCCCACCTCCGTCTGCCTTTATTCTCTCCTCTTTCTCTCATTAGATAGATGATGCCTTCCTTTCCGTCAGGCTGACGTATTTGTGTTATACAAAACAACACTGTCTTTACATCCAGTTCCCAGATCTCAATTTCTGAAACCATTCTCCAATACAGCAAGTTGGTTCCAGGTCTGGGACAAGGGGATATTTAAGAAGATCCTGGAGAATTTTGTAATGACAGAAATAAAGAAGTACTAAAAAAAAAAAAAAGGTAGATAGATGGCTAGAAATAATAGGTGGATAGGTGAGAGACAGGCAGACAGACAGACAGACAGAGGATTATGTGAAAGTAAAACAAGTAGATAACCTGAACAATGTACATTGGCCAAAGCCAGGACAATTGAAGCTGTGAATTAGTAGAGAGTTAGTTTATATCACAAATTTTTAAAAATGAATATATTTGAGTCTACGTAGATATAAACAAAAGATTGGACAATACATGGAGGAGAAAGGACAAATAATCCATACAGAAAAATGCTAAATGATATTGCATAGATAATCCCCCGATAGGAGGTACAGCTTAGTCTCCCCAAATCCTATCCTGAGTGTGAGCTGAATTTAATGACTCACTTCAAAATAACAGAAGATGAAATGGAAAAAAATGGTAACCTTACTGAGGAACCATCTGACAAACACATAAAGGAAGTGATCAAGATAAATGTCAATCGCAGTTCATCATCTTGATATCATTTGCTCCATGATAACAATTGATAAGAAAGTCATATCACCTCTGGGTTTTCCAAAACTTACAGCCCCAGAATAATTATGAGAAAACGATCTACTTTTCCAATCAAATTGAGGCACATTCTTTAAAATGCCTGAAATTTTTTCTTCAAAACCCTCAAGGTCATGGAATATAAGGAAAAATCAAGAAACTGCCACAAACCAGAAGAAACTAAAGGGATCTTCCAACCAAAAACTAAAGGGATCTTCCAACTAAAAGCCTGCAACGTCATGTTGAGAAAGGTGGTCAGCTGGAAGAACATTAAGTCTGAATGAATTGAGCAATGTTAATCTCTTAGCTTCGTTTTAATCCCACCATTATGCAAGATGCAGACACTAGGCAAAATTGGGTGAGAATTATTTCAAGTCTTCTAAAATTTTTAAATTAAGTAAAAGCTTAGATTACTTTTAAAAATTAAGAAGTCTGGGGGCTGAAGGAGTGGGTCAGCAGCTAAAGCGCTTGTTAAGCGCTAAAACAAGTGGTAAGTACCCGAGTTCAATTTCCTAGCACCACATAAGCTGGGCGTGGTGGCACACGCCTGTAATCCCAGCACTCAGGAGGCTGAGACAGGAGGATTGCCCCGAGTCCAAGGCCAGCCAGGGCTCCATGGTGAGTTCAGGACCAGCCTGGACTACAGAGCAAGAGCCTGTCTCAAAAATAAAATAAAATAAAATAGGAAATATCGCTCGGTATTGGAATGCTTGGTTAACACACACTAAATAAATAAATAAGGCTAGATATTAAACCCAAATTCCCCCCCGAAATGACAATAATTTAATTGGCAATAAAAATTATAAAGCTAAAATACAATTGTTAGTTTTAATATTTGGTAACGTCAAAGACTTTGGGTAACCATGAAATAATCTCCCCTTAGGAAAAGGGTGATGAAAGGGAAGAACAAAAAAGAAAATAACTGAAGTGAAGATAGTAATAACTTGGAGGGGTGGGAGAAAATTTACATCTTTATTTTTCCTGAGACATAACCCATTTACTAAAAATTACCACTTTTGAATGTATAATGCATGGGTCTTCAATACATTCACAAAGGTATGTGACTACTAGCAGTGTCTGATTTCAGAGTATCTTTATTACCCTAAAAAAGAAACCCGACACCCTTTAGCCTGTACAAGTCACTGTTCTATATTCTGTATCTAAGGAACTGCACATGCTGTCTCTTTCTTCACACAAAGGAAATCATGTAATTCGTGGGTCTTTTGTCTCTTATCTCCTCTCATTTACAAAACGTTTCCAAGATTCATCCTTTTGAGGCATTATTCAGAACACCATTCCTCTTTAGGATTTATTCATTTTCCATTGTATGGATACACCCCTATGGAGGTTCCACTGAACTGTCAACTGAAGTGACTCAAGCTGTCTACTGAGTTAGTAAAGCACACTTGCGGGAACGTCTGAGTGGGCAGTGAAGGCGTGACCCCGAGGTCTGTATCTGGTCCCTGGCATCTTCTCTCTGGTGCTGCTGCTGTATCTTGCTTCCCACCTCCAAGAAGTAGCCTTGCTATACAACGCCCATCTACAGAGAAGTTTCCATCTTGACCAGCAGAATATTGACTGAATCTTCTAGAACCACAAGCCAAATAAATCTCTCTTGCTTTAAGTTGTAGGTATCAAGTTAATTTTCCCAGCAATGGGAGAGTTGACTATTACAATCACATTCCTACTATCTATTTGTCATCTGAAAACACATTTAGGTTGTTTCTACTTCTGGGCAATTACAAATAGTTCTGTGAACATTCCTATACAAGATTTTGTGTGGACAGATGCCTTTCTTTCTCTAGGGTATATTTCTAAGAGTGGGATTGCTATATCATAGAGTAATGCTATATTTAATTAATCTTTTGAGAAACTGTCAAACCATTTCTCCTAATGGCTACACCATTTATATTTTAATCTGCCATGAATAAGTTTCCAATTTTTCTGTGTGCTTGCTTATACTTGTTATTATCTGTCTTCTGAATTATAATCACCCCAATGGGTATGGAACAGTATCTCATTGTGATTTTGATGTCTATTTCCTTGCTGGTGAGTGATGCATTATTGGTGATTTTTCTATCTTCTTTGGAGTAATGCCTATTCTGATACTTGGCTCATTTTTAATTGGATTAACTTATTATAATGGAGTTTAAATAGTTCTTTGCATATTCTAGATACAAGGCCTTAATCAGAAATACAGCTTACAATTATTTTCCTACATTCTGACACTCTCTTTTCATTATCTACATGCTGTCCTTACAAAAGTTTTAATTTTGATGAAGTTCAAATATTAATTTTTCATTATCTTTGGTATCGTGTCTAAAAAGATATTGTCTAAAGTCATAAAGGTTTGTTTTAAGATGTTAATATTTAGTTTATTTTCACCTCGATTTTGAATTAATTTTTGTATCTGACCTAAAGTAGTGCTCTTGCACAATATATTTTTACTTTTCTTTTTGTGACATCATAATCATTTGTCTTACAGTAAAAATACCAGGAATGAAATACCAAAGTATTATTTTTTCTGTATTTCCATTTCCTCTCTAGTAATGCAGAGATTTTAATATCCTTTATGGAGCCTAATCAACTCTATTGGAATTTTATAATCACTAAAATTTCAAGATAAGATTGAAAACATAAAGCTAAAATACTTAAGAATGAAAAGATATGATGGATTGTAGAAAAAAATCAAAGACAGAGTGATGAGTACTGGTATAATTACATAAAATAGGATGAGCCATGTTGCTAATTGCATCCTCTTTCGCTCCTTCTCATTCCCCCCTCTCTGTTTTCATATGATAATGTGTTTGAAAATTTTAATAGATGAAACTGATACTCAAGGCTGTCAATATTTTAAGTTGCAGAAATGTAGTTTTTTAAATTACTATCATTATCATTACAAAAAACAATAGCCTATACCAAACAATAGGAGCAATACCAACTCCACACAAGTAAAATTTGGGGAAAATTCACATGATGTACAACTCATTTCCTCACCCTTACATCTTTCCTTTGGTCATGGATCAGTACCGATCTTTCTCCTAATGTTTGGGAAGCAATGAATCAGGTTGTAATTCGGGGGAAATTAAAACCACATAGGATTAAGTGTGTGAGTCAGTCGAATTTTGATAAGTTAGCACTAAGAACAATGGCACCAGTGAGAGGAACTAGATGTTCTCAGGTGGAATCCTGTTGATGCCAACTTTCTTTCAATACACCCAAGTGTGTTATGCTGTAGGGCTCTATGTGAAGCCCCAGCAGCTTCAGTCCTAATATAGTAAATTTGTCAAGGAGTCCTCATGACTACAAACTAAATCAAAATAACTGTAAGGTGAGAAAGAGTGAGATAGAAAATTGTACCATCCTTTGTTTAGTTATTTTCAGTTGAAATAATGCACGACCTCTAATGCACTGAATGGTAGGTTTCAATTTTGTAACTTTAATTGAAAACTAATTTTAAAATTCCAGTAAGGTTCAAAAGACAAAATCTAGGGCTACAAATGTTCCATTTATAAAATCTAATGTTCCTAACATATTTTTGTTAGAAATCTCCATAATGTTGACTTTTTCAAATGTTTTGATAAATGAAAAACCAAAATCATAATTACTTAATAAGTCAAATAATTCTTTAAAAATTTTTATTTTTTTCCTGACTTCTTAATGCTCTCTAGACAAATAGCACGTTAGTATCTCTAGTGACAATGCATTTGAACCATTTTTCCCTAGAGTGGTAAGGAGATCATGCAAAAATTTTGCAAATGCGTGGGTGGGCACTTCTTGTTATATATCATTTGGTACCGAGGAATGAAATGAGCCCTAAACTAATTCTGAATTTCTTTATATAGTTAACATTTAGTATCAGTTATACATCTTAGGGTGTTTCCATGAACTTTCATATTATCCCCTCCAGTATTAACTTTCTTAAAAATCATATTTCATAATATTAACTCATGAATTTTGAATTTATAAAGTACTTAATTTTGCACGAGGGATTATGCACGTAATCTTACAAAATGGATCAGCCTAACACATACATTTTGTGAGTAGGAATTCTGAATTAAAAAGAATTTAGATGGGCAAGTTTCTTCCTTTTTTTTCCTATCTCTGTATATTACTTTCAGTCAGCTCTAATCCACTAAAATTTGGGAGACTTTCCATCATTTATTTAGCAAATATCTCATGAGTATCTTCTAAGTATTAGTTATTGTTTGTGTCATATGGGAACAACAGTAAATAATCATAATAAAAGTTATCACCTGTCTCACAAAAATTATTGAAAGTCCAAAAGAGTCAATAAACAAGATAAATATAAGTATATGCTTTATGAGATGTGTAAAATATTGTATCCTATATGATAAATAGATAAAGGGCATACAGGGGAAATTAGACATAGAGCTTTGAAATGGGTGGTCAAAGGCCATATCAACAAAGTCACTTATGTAACCACTGAATGGCAAGGAGACAGTCACCCAAAGACCTGAGGACCGCAGACAGACCAGCAGTGCAAAGGCTTGAGACTAGAAAAGGTTCAGCATGTTCAAAGAAGAAGAAACCATTATAACTAAGGAAGGTGGGAGATGCTAAGGTCATAGGGTTAATAATGCCAGATCACAGAGGAATTCATCCCACAAGCAGTTAGTGACTGAAATTCATAGAATAATGACCAAAGAAGTCCAATTTATCTTTAGGGCAATATAAAGCATTTTAATTCAGTGACTCACGAAACTCAATACTAACTTAGCCTCTCAGTTGGCCCTACTATGGCCTATGCTCTATTTTTGGTTCGCGACCTTTTCTCTTATACCCCAGTTTATATCCTGTATCTTGGTGCTTCAGTTTGGATCTGGAATGTTCCCTAAAGGCCATATGTCAACGTCTTGGTCCCGACTCTACAGCTCATTGAAAATTGGTGGGATTTCTAAGAGGTAAGGCCAAGAGAAAGAAATAAAAGTACTTGCGACATATCCTTGAAGGGGATAATAAAACTCCCCTGCTTCCTGGATTTTCATTTCCTGGCCATCCTGAAATAAGTATCCCACACTTCGCACTGTGCTGTACTATCTCATCAAGGCTCTAAAACAGCCAGACCAAGTGACCATGCATGAAACTTCCAAAATAGACTTTTTCTTCCTAACAGTTGAGTATCTCCAATATTTTTTCACAGTAATAGAAAGCTAGTTAACACGTGTGAGAAATAGCCAATCTTATGTAACAAAATGCCAGTCTGGTATCCTTCTGGGAAATACTTTGAAGTATGTGGTTTTTCCTTCACTTTTCTTTCAAAGACTGTAGCCATGTTAACTAAACCCACCATTCAGTTGGTACCTCATAGTTGTTGGAGAGACCTTCCCTTTCTGACCACTCTGACCTTGACTGGCAGCTGAAATGTCATCATCTCTGACAAGTGTCATATCCTCCTACTTAGCTGAACACCTTTGCCATATGTTCAAATAACTTCAAAATAGTTATCCATTCTAATTTCCATTCATCCACCCACATGTACACATCAGGGGTTTGAAGTTTTGAGCTAAGTTTCATGTTCCTAGTACTTTCCTCCCAATATAGCTGTCAGGTTGCCTCTGAGCTCAAAATTGCCCCTCTCAAACACAGCTCATACCTGCAATTACAGACAGAAACCCTGAAGTGATCATCATTCCACACTCAAGAACCCCTGATATGAGCATAGTTGCTGATATTTGCCCTTTCCAAAATTTCTAACAATCTGCCCTATGAATTCAGCATTATGTATGTAAATTATTATTACAATTTTCCCCTACTGTGTTACAGAAGAAATTTTAAGCATTTCATTGGGTTAAACATTTGAGCATGTAAATTGTTACATTTAATAACTTTTACATTGTTCAAAAGGGATGTTATTTCTAATTTGAGAGTACTAAGAACAAATACTAGAGTAATAATTCAACAGCAGGGCCACATCGCCAGAGACGGGGTTGAGGTCAGGGTTGAAACGTCTTCAAAACAACCAGTATATACATGAGTTTACAGATCACAGTGTCCTTTATCATCCTAGAGCTACTCTGGATAGAATATGCTTAAAAATTGGAGATTTGGTGGGTGTCTAATGTTAATACTAGAACAAGGTAATCAGCCTCATAGCATCACCAATTTGTCTTTGAAAAAGCCCAAGTCACCTTATGAAACATGTCCCGACAGTCATCTTTCTAGAAGTCAAATGTTTTTCAGAAATGACAATGTCCACCTGCCCATCACCTTCTCATGCCCATTCTTTTCTCACCTTGCAGTTTTGCTGACTCAACAACAAGAAGTGTCCCTGGACCCATACTGAGGTGACAAATGTGGTACTGCCAGAGAGATAGGTAGACCAAAACTAGAAGACTAACTGGACGGGTGTTTGTTAGAAGCCCATTCATGAAGTGGTTCCCAAGTACCACCTGAAACCAATGAGTCAATTAAAATTTCTGAAGATGGGCACAGATAGCCTACATGTTGGGGAGATGCAACTCAAACATTTAATTGTAGGCTCTAACACTAAAGTTGGAAACATTCACAGTAGCAAAGACAAAAGAAAATCCCAGAAGTGAAGCTGAGGTTGGTAAAAGGTATTCAACCATGGCAGAGAGAAGGAATTCAGAGAAGCACTGACTTTTGAGCTGAGGTGAAATAATAATAGTACTTACCATCTTTTTTGTAAGAAGAGCCTATCAGTGCATCGCGAGAAATGTACAAGTTGCTGAAGACATCACTCCTGACCTAGAGCATGGCTTCTCAAGGCCAAACTGGATGGAAAAGTACAGGCACACTGAGCATGATGGGTACAAAGAAAGCAGCAAGAAGAAGAAAATGACAGAAAAATTAGATATACTTCCTTTGTGGCCTTAAAGTGAATAATAGCTAAGGGGTATGTACTTGGCCTGTGTGGCACCCACACAAAAAGGTACACAGAAGGAATCCTGAAATAAGAATTGCAAGCACAGAAAAGATGGCCAGCTGTGGAAGAGGCAGAAATCAGGCACAATGATGGCTCAGATTCACAACATGAACTAAACTTAAAAATCTCCTGTTTGTTTGTACTTAAAAACTATAGAAAAGAAGTCATGCATCTACAGCCATGGTAACACCTATCATATAGAAAAGGTGAATGAGTATGAAGGGTTTCAGGTTTAGTGTGTATTAATAATGAATTTGTTCATTAGGTATATTAGGATTAATCCTTAATTGGAGCTGAGCAATCACAAGGCAAATTATTAAAATAACTAATGGAATGGTCTCTTCTGACATTTAAAGACAAAGTTTGGTGGTTTTGGATATTTGTACACCTCATATCGGAAAAGAAAGGAGCGACTGAGAGTTACAGAATTGAAAAGTACTACTGTAATGGAATCAAATAAAGATTCGATTCTGTGAATATTGAAATAGCATTTAATTCTGACACTGAGGAAAGAAACTTAAAACAGATTACTTTGCATTTACTTAAATATTCAACTTGATACTTAAAACCACCATATTATTGATTACCGCTGTTTGTTGCCACATTCGTTAAGAAGTTCATAGTGTGTGTCAGAACACATTTATACAAATTAGCTTTGAAAATTACATTTGATATGGCTTTGGTCTCTTGAGGTCTTACAGATTTAATAAGTAAATGAAGCTATCTTTCAAAAAAATCAATACCTGGGGTTTTATATTAGGAAATTGAGGAAGAATAAAGTTTGCCAAACAATAAAATAAATTATATTCAGAGTGACTGCATCCAGTATTTTATCTTATCTTTCCATCCCCACAGCCAATATTATCAAATATTTTTAAAACCTTATGAACAATGGCCCTGCTCTCTTTCAATTCTGGGATATATTTGCTGATTTATGCCCTGAACTACTGCAGATTAAAAAAGTCAAAATATCTCTCTTTAAAATGTGTGGCTCCATTGATTTTGTGGAGAGGCTCTTGCTTGGCTGAATTTAATTTAAATGTAGTTCTTTGTTATTGCTTCAAGAGGACGACAGTCATTTCTAACAAGCACAAATTATTCAGAGCATGACCCCAAACGCTGTATTTCAAATAGCAAGAGAAAACAAGCTATCCTGTAACCTACTTCAGGAAAGAGCTGCAAAAGGACAACCTGACCCAGCGAGAGAGGGGCCCTTACCAGCGCCCTCCTCCCAGCTTCCCTGGGCCGCTGGATGGGCCAGTTGCACAAATACAAGAAGATCAGGCCAGCATCCTGAAAGGGGGAGGGGACTTGGTATCACCCTCCGTGGATAGCTGTTTGCCAAGTTCTAGTTAACCCAGTTACAGTAAAGCCATTGTGGACTCTTTAGTGGAGCAAGCCTCACATCTACATGGCATTCACGATTTTTTTGATGGCCATGGCCACAGCCAGTAACTGCAATTTAGTAGCTTACACATTACCATGAAAAGGGGCGGGCAAAGGCTCGAGAGCAATGGATTTTTATGGCAATAGGAAATAGAACACATTTTGTACAGTGGCCAACTCCTTTGCATTTCTGAGGATGAAATGCCCCCTAGATCAAAGTGACAAAATGGTTAGGATATTCACGGGACAGAAGACAAAAGGAGCTCGCTCCCTGCCAAAAACACAGCCTTCTGTTAAGTATTTACAAGTTTAATAACAGTACTTACATGAGAAGTAGAATACAGAGGGTAACTTGAAAGTGTGCACAATTTAACAGGAACTGGTCATTCTCCTCCTTCACAGGGGCAGGCAGGTGGTGAAGAGGCTTGCCCTCCTGCGCTCATCTACTCATCAAGCGTACTCTGAGCTATTACCATACATGGATCACTGTGCTAGTAATCCAAAGCCTCTGAACTGACAGAAGTTCGGGGCAGGTAACAATGCATATACACGCATCAAAGTATCAGACCTGCTGCACTGTGTTTGCAAAGAAGATGGATGAGACTAATTTTACAATTTTAGTTTGACGACATCCTCTTGTGGATAAGACCTGAGGTTTGGAGGCAAGGAAGGAGGTAACTCTTTTGAAAGAATTTGCTGGAATTCTGTGAATTTTCCTCTCCACTCGTTCCTGTGCCACCAATGGAGAAGGTGGAGGGGGATACTTCCTCTCTACCTCATGCCCAGTAAAAAAGAACTACTTGGGAAGCTTCGCCTGCATCTCTCTACAGTGCGTGAAGGGGGCGTGGTTTGATACTAGAGCTATACTCGAAAGCATGTCTAGGCCACAACTAGCTAAAAATGACTGTAGTAGTGTCTGATTTGAGGGCAAGCTGCGCTTCCACCGACGGGAAAGACAAGGGCACATCCATGTTTCTTAAGTACATGCACTCCACCACAATTGAGAAACAGCTAACCTAGACCTTTTGAGAAGGTTGTTTATTCAAGAGGGCTGCCTAGAAAAACAACATGCTTAAACAAAATAGAGAATATTGAGAAAGTGGAAAACAAAGAGGCTAGCTGTCCACATCTTACGGTAGTTGGCACACCTTGTTCAGTAGCTATAAGATAGGAAGATCATAAATCAAACAACTAATTACATAAATCAGTGATATCATCAAAGTCTCACTGATGTTCATGTTATTTCTGCCTAAAGAAATCAAAGTCTGAAAAAAAATTCCATAATCTCTATTCACTTGAAAGTCTTACTGCACAAACATAAATCTTATTCAGGCGCTGCCCACGCTGGACAGGGACGTTGAACCAAGGACCATGAAGTTGTCCACAGAGTCTGTAGAAGAATTTTTCTCCATAGAGTTCCTGTTGCTAAGATGGTACGCAGGTGCACATCTTTCTAGGAACCATGCCAAGACAACACTCAAGACTGGCAAAGTCTTCCTCTGCAGGGTTCTGACCTCTCACCAGTCCTGGCAGGCCTTTAGAAAGGGCCATCACTCTAATCAAGAGAGGCTGAGCAGAACTGGCCACGAAGGGAATCTCCTTTCCTTGTGGACGCGTTCCTTCATTTGATCCCAGAGGATAAACCAAACAGTCCAACCAAAACACCTGGGCCTCTCTCTGCCAACTGTTCTTTCAATGGCAAAAAAGCAATGTTTTCCATGACATGAATAATATAAAAATTATGTACTAATGAGATTTACGCAATATGGGAAAGAAGGATTATGAATAGGTAATTACACTTTGGGGAGATTTACAGATTTGAACCAGTTAAGCCCCAAGGGATGATTATCTCATTAGTCCTAGGCACTCAAAATAAATACAGAAGACAATGGGTGTGACCACTGAATGTCACTTTTGCCAAAAACTCATAAAGAACAAGGTATAGACTCAGAAAATACATAGCATGTTACCTAAGTGGATTTCATGCTTGTGAAAGGTGAGCAGCAACTAGCCATGCATGGTATCTGCCATGTTGCCAAGTTTCCAAACAAACGACCTGTGTCCTCATTAGCCCAGGCCACCACGCCTCAGTGTACTTTATGCTCTTTCTGAGCCACTAGAGCTACTGGTTTACTTTCGCCGCTGGCCTCTCCTGTGTCTCACCCTTCTGACTATCTTTGGAATGGATTTACCCACCTCCATTCATAATCCTAGGTGGCACATGTGCCCTGTGAACCCAGGTGGCTCCTGGGACGTTAAATCCACCATTTCAGCTTCAATTAGATTCCTTCTCAAAAATGGTTCTTGATTAAAGAAAGCAAGGAACAGCCTAGGAACTGTGCTCTTGAAAGCACTGATGGATCAAAAATAGTTAAGACAAACAAACAAAAACAGTAGCAGTGGGTCAGAATACTTCCTCCTTCTGTAGTGACTTGCATCAAATGGGCTCTTTTTATATGCTAGATGTTATTCTAAGAGCTTCTTATCTGTAAGAACTCATTTAATTCTCTTAACTTCCTGGGTAGACACTACTGGAACCCCAATTATTTAGACTAGATAACAAAAGAATAGGGAAATAACATCAGTTTCTCAAGCTTAGAATATTGGGGCCAGGGTTAGAATACAGATTACTGAGCCCCGTTCAATACTCAGAGTAAAAACAATTAAATATTCCACTCAATTATTGTTAGCTATGTTCTGGGAGTTGTGTTGTATGATTGCAATGATTTAATCTCTGCAACAACCCCATCCGAGTTGGCACTACTATCACATCTCCTTGGACATTCTTTACATCAAGACAAGGATTCAACAGCCAAACAAGGATTAGGACAAAGGCAGGTTATCTTGTTCCCTGCCCCATAATCTCTGCAAAGCTATGCTCACTTAGTCGCTAGAGAGAGTGGGCGGGAAGCTTAAGAAGACGTGTTATGGACCTATCCCTGGACGTGGCCAAGGTGGAGCCAAACATCTATTCAGAGGAGGCAACCTTTTAAAGTCATTTCTGTATTTTGGTTTATGTAGGGGACAGTCTCCTACTACCTTTTGATTTTCTCACCCTGAGACTGCAAACTTTTCTTCTTTTTCATTTTTTCAATCTTCTCCCAATATTTAGGGGGCACGTCCAGTAATTCTTCCCACGGCTGCTGCTCCGCTACTGCGTGTGACAAGCCAGGGATTAGAGGACGCCCTGAGAAACAAGCCTGAATTGTTTTTCTTACAAAACAGACGTTTCCTTGCCTAGTGTTTTTCGGCCCACAGCTGAATCACGTTGTTCAGACTTGCAATGAACTGGGTGCTTCTAGGACAGCCGTCCCGTCACACCCATTCATCACAGCAGGATTTATTTTTATTCTCTTAAGATCTGGATCTATAGGGTGATGTGAGTTTCTGACATATTTGGAACTTACAGCCAATTACAAATGAAGAAGAGAAGTTTTATGTAATAATGGAAGGTCATTAGATACTAAATCCATTATCACAAAGGAGTCAGTTTCTCCAGCAGGAAATACATCAAAACAAGTGTAACAATAATGACCTAATGTTTATTGAGCGTGTATTATGTGCCAATATGCTAAGCACTGTACATGTATTATCTTGTTTCATCCTCACACATACACAAAAAAATGAAATATATTCAAAAATCCACCAGTTTACAGGAAGGAAACTGAAACTTGAGAAAGTAATTCACACCCGAGGTCACACAGTTGGGAATGGTGAAACCAGTACTTGAAAACTTGAAAATTATCAACCCCTGTCTCTAATAAGTCTGTCTTCTAGCCACTCTCCAACACGGCCTCCCACCATCTCAATATGATTGATGAATAACAACACAGAAAGTTATTTATGAGTCTATTCAGCTGCTATAGCAACAAAATACCATGGAGTGGCTTATAAAAGCCTCATTTCTCATAGATGTGGAGACAGAGAAGTGTAAGAGGATGCTGCAGGCAGACCCAATGCCTAGTGAGAGCCTGTTCCCGATTCACTGTATCTTCTTGCTACCTCTTCCCAAGTTGGAAGGGGTGAACTAGTCCTTGGGGGTCCCACTTACGAAGAAGCTTGCCCCATCTGGGAGATGTCTGTTCTGGTAACTTGGTGACCTCCTAAAAGGCCTACTGCACAGCATCATTTCAGGGGCTAGGATTTTAACATATGAATTTTGAAGAGGGAGAATATAATTAAATATTCCTTCTGCTTTCATTTCCAGATACCATTTTAGGGGCACACGTATGTGACTTGAGGCCCATGTCTAAAAGGCATCTGCTCTACTCAATTTTTTTTTTACTTATAATTATTCTTTTAATGATTTATACTCTTCAAGGAACTGTAGGCAGCACTTTGTAAAGTATAAATATTTTACTTTGAAACTACAATTTGTTTCAGTTATTATTACTTGGGAGAAGGAAGTTCAATTTTATTTTAATCCATTGACTCTTATTTTTGAAAATTATCAGAAAACTGGTCATTATAAAAAATTAACTTTTTACGAAACATTTTAAGGTATGTTTTATGGGAATGATACTCTAAAACCAAGGAACTAGAAGAAAATTCAAAGTATTACATGCAAAAGAACTAATGAAGTTGGAAGTTTATAAATTTAAAAATTAAGACTATAGGGACAGGTCCAGCTAATTAACTACATAGTAATCCAGACTCTAGATTGACTTAATATGATAAAAAGAACTTATCCCAAATGTTTCTTAAAAAATTAGTTTCCCATTTCTTTCATTTTTATAATGATAAAAAATAATATTCACAAACTTGGTTGGAATCCCAAAAATAATCAAAACCAGAAATAGAGGCATATTTTATCATCCATTCTTAATTTTGTTGCTTATTCTCAACACTACCATTTCTTGTTTTCTAGTTAGTTTTGTCTCTGAATCTCTTTTCATAAGAGCACTGTGGCCACTTAGCTAGATCCACTGTCAGGTTTGACCTCTGCTCGCTGTTCACTGTGGAACAGTGTCTGCCCCGGGACCCCCTTGATGCGGCTTTGCTCTGCCACTGATCACAGGAGGACGATGACCGCACTGCTCACGGGTTGGCCCCAGCGCACACAGGTCACATCCGCCAGGGAGCCAACTCACTCTGTCTGGACTTTCCAATTCGAAAGGCCCTTGTACTTCAGCCAGTTACTTTTTTAAGCACCTGGAATCCACAAGCACATGATGTAACATGTTCTTTTGATAACAAGCCAGAGACAAGGTTAAATATTGGTCTTTCTCATGAGCATACAGCCAGAAGTCAAACATTGCCTTCTTCCTTTACTATGGTGAGGTAACATATTTGTGCTGCAGGGCTCCGGTGGATTGCATCATCCTGGTCCTTTCTTTGTGTAGGAAAGCTTTGGGCAGAGACATCAATGGCCCACATGAATGAATGTCAGGATTGGAGGAACAAGCACCAGACACTACTCTAAAGGCCTCTTTGCCTTCTTCATAGATTGGAGGAGCAAAAAGAGGTGTTTTTTCACCTTCTTAGACATAAGAAGTCTTCTCCCACTGGCTCGGGAAGCACAGCCCCCATATTGTGTCCCTACCTGCCATGGGAGATGGAATAGACATGGTGCCAACTGGCAATCCACCCACTGGCCATCTCCCTGAAATACGTTCAACCGGGAGAATGAGGGGCAATTGCCAAGTCCCAGTTATGTTGACCCTTCTGCTTTGATTAGAAAAAAAAGGTCAAAAGCTGAAAGAAGGGAAGCTTAGGCATGTCATTCGGGAGAAAAGATTCTGACAAAGCAGTAAAGTCTTTTGTTCAATAGATACAACTTCCTGGGTCATGCTATGTATTAAACTGTGCATACTCCAAGTTCATATGTTGAGGTCCTAATTCCTAGCACCTCAGAACGTGGCCTTATTTGAGTGAGGTTCTCACAAATGTCGTCAGTTCAAATAAAGTCATATTGGAGCAGGTCACCTTCAATTCTGTATGACCAGAGCTCTTAAAAGAAGAGGCAGACACAGGAGGAGAATACCAAGAGAAGATGAAAAAAAAAAAAGATTAGCATGATTCTTCCACAAGCCAAAAAATGCCGGAGATTGTCAAGTACCGTACCATTGGAAACCAAGAAAGAGGCACAGGTGCTTCTCTTTCAGAGAAGTGAGAAAGAACCCGTCCTGTTCACACTTCGATCTTGGACTTTTAATCACTAGAACTGTAAGACAATAAATACCTCTTATTTAAGCCACCTCATCTGTGCTAACCAATTCAGGGCATATTTCTGAACTTTTGATATAATTAAAGCACTAGCAATTGATATATTCCAACAACAAGTAATCAGACTAGAAGAATGTTTGTATAATTTATAATGGTTAGTATTTCTCCTCAGTGGGCAAAACATTGTTCATTTCCACTCCACACATACAATCAACTGAGTGTTTCACAATGAACTACAAGACAAAAGCTCACTAATAAACCTGTTTTTCTTTTTTTTTTTCCTGCACAATCCTTTGTAAGATAGCATAACATTACTCAGATCTAGTTAAAAGCAGCAAAGATCTTCCAAAAACTCAACTTTGACACTTGAAATGCATGGTCTTTCTTTCCCCACCCAAGTATGATTGCATTTATCCTGTATGCAAAACATTCTGATAAGCATTAGGGATCCAACAGTAGGCCAAACAGTTATTACCTTCACTGCGGCTTGTGTTCAATGACCAAAGAAGATACGATTGAAACAATCGCTCAATATGCACAACTCTCATAAAACAACTGACACGTGTAACGGAGGATAAGTATCTCCATCACACTTCACAGCCAACTACTTTCACCTTGGAACCGTGAGCATATGGACCTGGACTTGCTCTATTCAAAGAGTGAAGGAGTGAAGTTGCAATACTGAGTTTTCTCATATGAAAAGAAAACATTGAATAGTGTATGCAGGCAGCCAAACCACCTGTCAGATATAATCACTGTAATTTTAAAACATAGGCCCCAAAATAAGGAGTGGCTAGGAGCTAAAAAAAGCAGATGAGGGGTCAAAGATGTAGCTCGGTAGTCCAGTGCTTGCCTGGCATGTGCAAGGCCCTGAGTTCAATCCCTCATTCCAAAACAAAAGACAAAAGAGAAAGAAAGAAAGAAAGAAAGAAAGAAAGAAAGAAAGAAAGA
>PVKB01002127.1:0-145253 GCA_004027205.1 Ctenodactylus gundi
GGGCGGCGGGGCGCGCGCCCGCGGGGCCCGCGGCGGGGCGCCGGCGCCGTACCTTCCCAGCAGAGCTCTCCTCCCGGCTCCCGCTTCAGGAACTTGTACCAGAACGTGTCCACGCGGCCGGGCCGCGCCCCGTCCCGCGCCGCCTCGGCAGGCGCCAGCTCCGCCTCCCCGACCCACAGGCCGGGCTCCGGCGACGCCCGCCCGCCCGCCGCCGCGCCCGCCGGCCGCAGCGGCACGGCCCCGCGCGGCTCCCAGCGCCCCAGCTCGGGCGGCGAGCCCACGACCAGCAGCTGGGGGCGCGCGCCGGCCACGGCGGGCGGCACCACCACGCCGAAGCGGAAGCGCATGGCGGCGGCGGGCGGCGGCTCTGCGCGGCGCCGGCCCGGCCCGTGGGGCCCCGCGCGCGGCGGCCGCGGCGATTGGGCGGCGGCGATGCGTGCGGCCCGGCGCCTTGTGGGCGGCCTCCCGCGGCCCCGAGCCCGGCCGCCCCAGCGGCCTGGCGATCCGCAGGCGTGCCCCCGGGAGCGTGGCCGCGGTGGGAAGAGCAGAGCAGGGCCGGGAGAGAGAGGACCACGTGCAGTCCTGAGGTTTCCCAGTGGTCGTTCCACGAGATTCAGAATCATCTGCATGAGGGCTCTAAGAAAGTGTCACTAAACCACGTCTCCACGCAGTAAGATGGGAGCAAGGTCCTAGACCACGGGCAGCTCCAGACCAGCTCTCTTCGGGTCTCTGTAAATGATAAGTAGGGATCTCCCAAGGCCCTGCCAGCCCTGCAGTGTCTGACTGGTCGGAGAGGCACCACCCAGGACCCAGAGCTAAGGAAACATTTGGAAGTTTCCACCTTCCAACCCCAGTTCGGTGCCTGGAAAATCACAGAAACACAAATATTGAGATGCTATTTTTAGTACGTGCGTAGAAAATGTTTTCAAGACCTTTTCAAGACGAAAACTCTAAGTCTTTGATTATAAATGTATGACTTTCATGATTTAATGAGATAAACTCCTTGTTTAAAATTTACTTCTAGTAAAAGCACGATTTTTTTTCTTCTTTTTATTTTAAGATATTTTTCAGAACTCGGCCCTGTAACTCTGGCCAGAAACCCAGTGCTGTGGGAGACTGAGGCACGAGGATCACAACTTCCAGGTCAGCCTGGCAACTTGGTGACTTGGTGATTCTGTCTTAAAAATGGGTTGATGGGCTGCGGATACAGTTAAGTATGTGCCATCCCTGTCCCACCCCACCCCCCCCCAAAAAAAAAAGTGGGGAATAGATTTACAGCTATTTGGCCAAAAGAAAAAAATACTTCTTTTGAGGGGAGTGACACAGACATTTCAATTTGGTATAGATAAGCAAATGACCTACTTACTTTTTTTTCTTTTATAACATTATTCTCATATTCTTTGTACGTTCACCTACCCTTAAATAATACACATCTCAAGCGAAGTAAAGTCATACAGACGAGTATTTGTCAGTATTTGGAAGCTAGTGAATACTGAGAGAGCAAACAATTTTTTGCATTTAGAAAATCAGACAAAAAGTAGAACAAAAACGCATACTCTACAAGCTCAGTCTCTGGAACAACTGTAATACATGTTACTCTTAAATATTGATATTCTGCTCAAAGTTTGGTTGGTTGCTAAGGTTAAGGATAAACACCAAGAAATATGTGAAGAGAGACAAGCCAACCACTGCTGATTCAGTAGCAAAACAGATGCTAGCTCACAGTGCCATGCAAGTCAGTTTATTCAAGCCGCTGTTGCAAAATATCCCATAATTTTAGAAAAATAAGAGTCATTTTGCCGTGCAAGGAGGACTGTTGGTTTGTTATAGAATTTAGACTTCAATGAATCCTGTGATTTCTTCAGGATACCTTAATAGTTCAGGGGTTTTTCTCTGTGATAGCCGCTTGATTGAGTTGGTTTTGGTGTTTTGTTTTGTTTTATTTTGTTTCTCTTGTACTGGGGATGGAGCCAGTATCTTTCCACTGAGTTGCATCCCCAGAATGGTTATTATTTTCTGTTTAGAAACAGCCTCACCAAGTTGCCCCAAGCTGGAGTAGAACTTACTAGCCTTCTGGCTCTGCCTCCCAGGGTACTGGAATTGCACCTGGCCCAATTTACATTGTGCACTTTTCCTTATAGCGTTATTTCTGTCATCTCTTCCAAAGAGTGTCCTTCCCTTTCTACAGATGAAGCAATAACAGAAAGAGAAAATAGGCTTATTTGACATTGTTTTCTTTTCTCCCAGGGTCTCATGATAAAGAGGTTGAGGAATTTTAACCCTTGAAAGAAGTCTCACTTGAAGCCACTAAACAATATATAAGGGCTTATATTATGGCCTGGATTTAAACGTAGTACAGAGTTGCTCGTTACATTGTGTACCAAGCAAAATGCAAAGGAAAAGAAGACAAGTGCCAAATTTTGAATTAAATGACATATTTGAAACCTCATCTGTCAGTTGTTCAGTCACATTAACCAGTCAAACAGCGGTTTAGCCCTGGTTCCATACCCAGCACGTGATTTTCATACTCTGATCCTCTGATTTAAATCTCAGCCATCCGTTGTCGTAACTACAGTTGCTGTCCTCATTATCAGATGTGAGGACCCAGAGGCACAGCAGGGACCAGCATACACCCCACAGCAAGGAAGAGGTTGAAGGAGGTGTTAAAACGTAGCCATTCAATTTATAGTTAAAGCTATCTACCAATTGAATGTTTTTTATGAGGAAAAATTCTTAGAGAATGCATTTACGTGTTATTTCCCATCATCTAGAAAAATAAACTTTCTATAATATTTTCTGTAACTCACTTCATCCTTAGGAATGAGGAACAGATAAATCATACTGTCAGTATAAACTGATCAGTGTGGGCTGGAGGAACGGCTCAGCAGTTAAAGTGCTTGCTTAGCAAGCACTAAGTCAAATGCTAAGTAAACGAGTTTGATTCCCCAGCACCACATAAACTGGGCATGGTGGTGCACATCTATATATAATCCCAGCACTTGGGAGGCTGAGGCAGGAAGATTGTTGTGACTCCAAGGCCAGCCTGGACTCCATAGTGAGTTCAGGACTAGCCTGGACTAGAGAGCGAGACCCTATCTCACAAAAAAAAAAAAATATATATATATATATATATATATATATATATATATATATATATATATATTGACCGGTGAATCTGCAAAAACAAATATTTTGACATTTAACTTCAGGTCTCAGGAATTGCCATGTTTATGTTTTTGTGTGTCTCTCATTGGCAACAAAAAAACCACAGATTTTAAGAAACCAAAGTGCAGAATTTTACCAGTAATTAAGCTGTTATTCCAATAGCTTTGTTCTTGCTGAGTTTTCTGTCAGATTTCTTTTTATATTTCAAGAGATTCTGATATGTACTAAAAGGGATTATGAAATCCATTTGAGGTCAGTTTGTTGATACTGTGGAACAAACTGAATTTATAGCAAAAATAAGCTCGATAGAGTAATATAATTCAGATAGAAATTTGTAAAGGACCAAACCAATTTGTTGTCACTGAAATTTATTTCTGTAATTCCATCTTATACATAACTACAATACTTTTTGAAGGATGGGTGATAAATTCTAACTTAGAGATGCAGAATCCAATTCAAATGTAAATTTTTTCCAACTGCCCTCAGGAAAAGCAATTATTTGGTTCTCCAGTGATTTATGTTTTCTGAAGCAATCTTTCACTAGTCAGTGAATCATAAATCTTTCCTCACAATATAGTGAGTATAGATATATGTTCCCTGATATAAACCACATTACATCCAAGGGGCCTGTATACATATTAGATTATCTAGTGACAGAACATATCTGAAAGTTAACTGTGTCACATGTGACTCATCCAATTTTAAAGAAAAACTCTCCAGATAAAGTTTAATTCAGATTAGAAACTTGCATATTATAGTTAGCTTTTTGTGGGTTAGAGAATTGTGGGTTAGAGAATTGTGGTTTCGCCTACTTGAAACCCCTCTAGTAATGTGTAGCAGAAGGATCTAGGCAATACCAAGGCTTTGTATAAAAATCCCATAACATTTCTCAACTTAAATTCATAATCCTTCTTGGTATATGTCAAAAGTCTACTATCTCCCCTAGATTAGAATTCCCACTTCCCACCCATCTTACCAGGGAGGATTGCTGCTCCTTCAACTTATACTAGAAAAATGCTAGCATGAAAAGAATGTTCCCAGTATGAAATTACAGTGCAGCACACATACGGGATTTACTGCCATGCTGAACTTCTGAGCCATTCCCACACACAGAGCATGGCTTTTTGGGTACGACCTTGACCTAAAGATAGCTGCTCCCTCATTCCTTCTGTGTCAGAGTGAGCTGATCAGCCATTGCAACCTTCTCTGGCCCCAACATTACAACATCCTGACCCTGTCATTTGGCCAAGTAATGCTGAAAAACCCTGACTTCTGATGTGGACCAGTCTTCCACAAACCCATAGCTCACTTGTCTGCCCTCCCCATCTGTCAGGCAATCCTTTGTTCTTTTCTGCCCAATCCCTGACCCACACACCAGTTTTACTGTCCAATCCTGTACCTTCATGCTGACCAGTCTACTCATGCCAGCTAGAAGTTTTGTTCACACTGTAATCAAGTCCTTTTACCTGGACTTGCTACATAGGCATAAGGTCATGGGGCAATAAACTTTCACGTCAGAGTTTCTTGCTTCTGGTTATATTTTGGCTTCTACTGAGTCCTTTGACCTAACAATACACCTTTTTAAAAGACATTGACCAGCACCTTATTGTCCATGTTGCCTCTCATCTGAGGAGATGACAGGCACTAACTTCTCCCATCACTCCTCAATTAAAAACCTGTACTTGGGGCTAGAGGGATAGCTTAATGGTTAAAAGCCCTTTCCTAACAAGCTCAAGGCCCTGAGTTCAATTCCCCAGCAACACATAAGCTGGGTGTGGTGATGCACACCTGTTAATCCCAGCACTCTAGGGCCTGAAGTAGGAGGACTGCCATGAGTTCAAAGCCAGCCTAGACTCCACAGTGAATTCAGGACCAGCCTGGACTGCAGAGCAAGACTCTATCTCAAAAAAAAAAAAAAAAAGGAAGAAAGAAGAAGAAAAAGAAACAACCCTACACTCAATAAGTCATTTAAGTGGAATTCTAGTAGGCATTCGATTTTGTGAGGAAGAATAGAGAATGTCAGGGAGAAGCGAAGTGGTGAAATCTTAAGGTTAGAGACATCAACTTAGAATTTCCTTCAAATGTAAAAAGATCCTCATAGATCTGAGGTAACTTAAATGGCAAGCTCATTAACAACTTCCTCAAAAACATTGGAGAGTACCTGCCATGATGATACACACGTGTAATCCTTGGTCCTCAAAAGCTGAGGCAGGAGGATCTGGTGTTCAAGGCCAATTTGGGCAACATAGCAACATTCTGTCTCAGCACAGAAAAAAGTTAAAAAGGGCTGGAGAATGTAGCTCACTGGAGATCACGAATAAGCACCTGGGTTCAATCTCTAATATTCTCCCTCTCCCAAAAAATAGAGACTTGATATTAACAGCACTTAGAAATAAAAGAATGGTAGCCAGAAAGAATAATGTAAAATTTCCAAAGGAACTTTCAAAACATTTGAGAGAAAGAAATGAAGATAACTGAAAGCAGAGTTAGCTCATTTACACTTGAATGCATAATCAGGCATGAGGGGTGTGGGCCAGGGCACACCTTTTAAAAACTTGAACTCTCAGTAATTTGCTTATTTTTTTCTAGCCATGTGTGAGCGTGTGTGTGTGTGTGTGTGTGTGTGTGTGTGTGTGTGTGTGTGTGTGTGTGTTTGTGTGTGTGTGTGCGTGAGAGAGAGAGAGAGAGAGAAAGTTATAAAACTGTCTTAAATATAAAGCTGTTTGAGTGCAGTTAGATGATGTGTTGGAAAGATTCTTTTACTTCACCATGACCTGAACAAAGAAGAGAGCCAATAATGGAGATAAGTGCTGGTGTTGCTAGAAATTAAGACAAAGAAGGCTAAACCATGTGTCACATGTGAATATTGACCTCGACTTTCCTCAGATCTCCATATATATCCAGTAATTCAGTGGTGCCTTGGAAATGCAAAAAAGTATCTATGAAAGTAAAGTACTCATAATTAATTAATGGAAACAAAAACATATAGGTATATGCTTATGAAAAGGATATTGCTAAAACATAAATTTCTACAATGACTAATGTAAATTAATGAGGGAATGAGCATGTTAGTAAACATAAGGAGGTTCAAGAGACATTGAAAGATGGAGATTACTAGATTATAAACAAACTGATTAACTTCCTGCTGGGCAATTAAACTGTAACCTTTATATTTATCTTTTCTACCAGAGAGAAATCACTTTCATCTTTAAGAGAAAAATATGCACAAGATTTTGTTCATAATTTTTAAAGTTGATCTTGACCTTAAACAACACCGGTTCAGATCTGTATGTCCACTGTAGGACACCAGTCTGAGTCTATACTGCAGATCAACATCCAAGGACAATGACGAAGACCTGAAGACTGGTACGAATCTGCACTGGAGATTGATGTCCAAAAGCAATAATACAAAGACAACAGAGTCTGCACTGGGGATCAGTGTCTAGAGACAAAAGCAAAGGCCAGAGCTCTCCTAGAAGAAACTGTGTAGTCTTTCTTCTTCCTTCCTTTTTATTCAGTCTGAGCTACCAGCCTATTGGTTGATTCTGCCCAAGGCAAGCCTTCTTTCCTCAGTTTGGTGGTCCACATGTCAATCACACCCAAAGCTCTGCCCTGTGGATTAGCTGGGCATTTTTCCTAATCCATTCAAGTTGACATAATACTTTAAATCATACAGATAATAAATGATAGAGCCAGGATTTATATCTAAGAATATCTGAGACAGAGCAGTTCTCTGGTCTCCCAAGTGGGTGTGGGGACAGATAAAAGAGTGCAGCAAAATGTAGCGGGGTCCTCTTGTTGAGTGCAAAGCTGACAAGCACAAGTAGGAGATAAGAGAGTGAAGGGAGAGTCTTACTTTAGCAAGTAGGGAGAGGACTAAATACAATTCTCAAAGCAGTGTCTCTCCAAATAAAGAAAGGAAAAGACATTTGTTGAGAAAACTTATACATAGTTCTACACGAAAGAAACACCACATGTAGAGGTGGAGATATTACTAAGCATGACCATCTCAGGTCATGCTTGGCATTTTCATAAAACTGGAAGATGAGATGACCTTGGATGGAGAACTTAATACTGTAATAAGCAAAGTTTACTCTAAGTCACCTAAAAAGAATGAATCAGACTGACTGGGTTATTTGGATTGCTTCCTTGTAAATTCCTAAGGATAGCCTTGTCTGAAACAAAGAGTTCGACAAAGAGTTAACCGTCAATTAAAGAGGCCCTGTCTCTTAACCTATCCAAGCATAGATGACCTTCCTTAAAGTATCTGAGAGGACTAGATAAGGACTTTATAAAAATTGCAATGCTGTTTTGTCCTAGAAAAGTAATCTTAGTCAGTGGCTTTAGTATCATGAAGTCTATTATTGTATTAGAGTTCTTAGAATTAATAAGTTGTTTGTGTGAATTTGGTCAATTTACAGAGACAGAAGTAAAGCATCCACCGTGGCTGTCTGACAGATCAGAAGAAAGATGAAAAAACGGCCATCTAAGTGTGGAAGAGCTGGAAGATCTACCAGCAGCTCAGAGGAGAAGGTGGAAGCTGCAGAAGAAGATCAAGATGCAACACCAATCCAGAATGGAGGCCACGAAACAAGCGGCTGGAGGGTGAATACCGATTTGAAGGTCTATGTCTTAGTTACTTTGTTGTTGCTAGGACTCGATGCTTATCATACGCAAATTATGGGAGGAAAAGTTTATTTTAGCTGACAGTGACAGAAGGTCACAGTCCATTCATGGGAGGCCAGCAACAGTGGAAGCATGTGGCACAGGTGGAAGTAGATTTGGCTTCTGAGAGTATTACAAACAGAAAACAGTCAGGTCCCCAAGGAAGGGAAGAAGTTGCATTTATCCTTCCATGTTCTGTCCCAGTGATCTGCCCCTTCTGGGTCCAGTCTCTGTTTTACCCCTTCCGGGTTTAAGCCTCTAACCTACCACACACCTGTAATCCAATCCACATGCTTATTTTCCAGCACACACTCATCATCCACCACACCCACAATCTACTCCTCTGGTCCAGGCCCCAATCTCCTAATGGCTATGGCTTCATAAATAATCCGTAAGATCCACATGCATGAGTATTTGGGGGAAACAAAATCTCAAAGCAACCCCATGTCCATGCTGTCACTTGGATGCTGTTTGCAGCTTTTAGCCAACTCTGTAGTGAAAGGCAGAAAAAAATGACAGAGAAAAATGGTATAAAAAGTTTTCGGTGCCAGACTAACATGGCCTGCAGTGGTAGAGTCAAAGAGCATGGGGAAGTTAAAGAAATTAGCATTAAAAAGAAGTCATGTTCTTACAATCAGGACTATAAAAATCTCCTTGAAGGAGTGTCAGGAATCAAAAAGACCCCACGCTTTACCAACTTAAGGGTAGAGAGGCAAAAGACTTTGCTCTGAGAATTGCAACATAGGGCCAAAGAAATAAATTGTTTGCCAGTGCTCAGCTGCCTGGAGTTCAGCCATCTGAAATCTCAGAGACCTCAGCAACCACTGTTCAAGGGGATCAGGCTATTGCTCAAGCCTGTGGTGGACCTTGGAGGTTTCCTCATGGTCCTGGTTTTACAGGCTTGCAGAGTACAAATACTTTGGTGTTTCAGAGGCTTCCCTCTAGATTTCAGAGGTTAGTCTCAGAGGTCAGGCACTGTATCCTGGGGAGGACAGTGTGTGAAGTTGTAAAGGAGAAGCCTAAGGTTTAATGAAGACCTCAAAAATTTGGAGAAGCCAGAAACCTGGATCATCCTTGAGGAAGGCTGCAGACTGTGGGTAACGTCAACCCAAAGAGGAAAAGATAATGATTGCAGAGAAGTATTAAATATTTTTTTGTGTGAGGAAGTGGACATGAGTCTTTTAAGGGCCAAAGGTGGAATATTGTGGTTTGGATCTGGAATGTTCCCAAGAAGTCTCATGTATTTGGATATTATGGATTACCTATGGAACGATGTACTGTTACAAGATAGTGGCCTGGTCTGGAGGGGTGGATTATGGTCATATGGTGGATTATAGGTGCGTCGTGAAGACGGGTATATGGCAGATTAGAGATTATAGGTGTATGCTTGATTAGGGGCTTAAACCTGGATGGGATAGATCACTGGGACATGGCCTAAAGAATATTTTCTAGTTCCAGCCTTCCTCTAGGACTTGGCTTCCCGTTTGAACGCCATCGGGAGCTGTCTCCATCTCCACCTCTGTCATGTGCTTCCACCGTCTCTGACTGCCCATGAACCTGTGAGCTAACTAAATCTTTCCTCCCTCAAGTTGTATAAGTCTTGTATTCAAACAGAAACTAACAAGACATTAGAGAAAAACAATGTCTTAGGTGCTTAATGTCAAAAGAGAAAATGTCAAACTTAGTAAAATCATGAGATGAACCATTCCATATACCTCAGTTTAATATGAAGACACAAGTTAATTTATATTATTTTAAGGGAATAGAAATTAGCACATTGAAGTTTTTTGTTTGCTTGCTTGATTGGTTGTTCTTTGAGACAGGGTCTCATTGTGTCACTAAACTGCTCCAACTGGGTTTGAACTTTTCAGTCCTCCTGCCTCAACTTCCCACAGTGCTGGGATTACAGGCAAACATTTCCATTCACAGAAAAGCTAAAAACCTCTTCATAATCTCATTAAGTTATTATACTTTTTAAGATATCATGATATATACATGAGATTGCATGAGATTCCTCCTTATAAATATATTTTCAATGCAGTAACATTGTTTAGAAAACGTGATTTGTCTTTACCCTTAGGAAAAGGTAGATTTTTCCAGAATATTTAATTTTCAGCAAATGTGTCGTGCTGACATAGGCACTGCAGGGCCACTAAACTCACCTAAAAAACCTGCAGTTTAATTAAGTTTATGTGTCCCTAGTGAAGAATCAGTTTATTCTATGATTTAATTTCAAAATTCCTCCATAGAATAAATATAAACATCACATATTTCAATGAATCAATACCTTTAATATTTAGTTAATGTAATATACTCAGTTTGTACCACAAACCCTAGGCTAGAAAATTTAAAGAAAGAACTATTATTTTAGAACTGCATATTTTAAATAGTCCAACTTCTGTGTTTCAGCCTCTTTAACGTATGAGGCTGAATCACTGATTGTTTATTTTCATCTTAAAAACCAAGATTCCTGAAATATGAAAAATTATCAGAGATGTGCTGCTTTTGCTGTCATGATTTTTCCTTCTTAACTCATTGTATTGAATAATTTGAATATTTGGTCGCCCCAAGTGTCCACAAGACACTTGCCAAAACACACACAGTCATGACTGAGAAGAGTAATTACCTACAAATGTCAGTGGTATTTTAATTTGTATACAGTATAGAGATTTTTCAGGATATATCTCTCACTACTTTTTCAAGGTAATCGCTCTCCTCTTTAGAATAACCCAAGCAGTATTCTGTTTGGATATTGAAATAGAGGGATTTATTATACTACTTTCTTTCCAAGTTATGACCATCTGAAAAGTCAAGAGGTTTTTTTAGTACTTTCCCTAAACATTTAAATCATGTTCTATATGTTCAATAGTGGTTTTTCATCATTAAATATTGCTTTATCTTTAGGTGTTCAGCCTCTGTTGAGACCTAGTTGTAGGTAGATATTGACCTGGAAGTTGTTTCTCACATCTCTAGCCAGGAGAACACCAACACACCGCCCTTTACTTGAGAGGAATATCTCCACCCAACTTCTAAAAGTAAAATATTCTCAACTATGCTGTCTGCTCTCTTTCTCTTAAGCACCTTATAAGAAATACTACAACACTAAGTGTATCCGTCAGGGCTAGGTTATGCTTTGAGTCACTAATATCCCTAAATTGTCTACTATTTACAACCCCAAGTTTTAGGTCTCATCTCACATTACATGTTCATCTTTACTAGGTTGTGTCTCCGCCCTTCACCATACCAGCTGCAGGACCCACATGAGCCAAAACTTCTACTGGGAGTTTTATGAGTCTTCCTGACGCGAGGAAAGGAGAAAAACAGTTTTCGAAGATTTTGCTTTGAAAAGGTACAGTGCAATTCCAGTAACATTTCATTGGCCAAAGCATTTCACATGGTCAAGTTACCATTCAGTGATCTGGGAAAATATAAAGTTCTTTCAGCATTACAGTAAATGCTTGTATGTTGCAATAGAATCATCCACACTAGCAAATCATAGATAATAGGAGGCAGCTTCAGATTCATTAAGAATCGTAAGGAAAAGTATCTATCTTTCTCAAAGAAGGAGTGAGGAAAAGGCCTGGAGAGTATACAGGTGGCCAGGTAAAGGCTAAAGGTAAGGTGACTGGTCTGTCTCCTTTTCTAAGCACAGTATTTACTAACCACCCTTCAACTTACTCTAGGTAGGAAGATTGATTGATGGATGGATGAAGAGATGGATACTCTAGAACACACATGCTTATTTTAAAGTATAAAATTTAGTATATATCAATTTAGATTGAAGTTTTTCTAGCATTGTCTAATTTGAAATTCACAGAAATCATATTTTTAAATTTGTATTTAAAAAAAAGTACTGGTCTTTTATCCCCATTAGCAGGCAAAAAAAAAAAAAGAAAGAAAGAAAAGAAAAGTAGTGACTTAAAAGTTATATTTTTCAATATCTACATGAGTTAAAAATGTAAACATAGATAATTTTCTATCATTTTGGATCAGCTTCTTGCATTTCTCTAAAATCTAAAGTTTTTATACTGTTGTGTTTCTTCTTCAGTATTCACACTTCTGCCTTGAATCATTTTTTAAACAATTTCAGTTACTTGACTTGATCTAGGTGTAGACTGCTAAATTTTAGTAATACCAATTTTTACCTGGGTGTGAGTCTTTCAAAATTCTGTGTGAATTCTCACTCTTGAGAGCATATAAAATTTTTGATATCTTTGCTTGCTTCTGAAATATGCACAAAGATAAAGGTAGGAATCTTAATTGAATTTTTCTGCAATGTGGCCCTTGGGTGCCTGTGTGACATCAGATAGAATGGGAGGCGATGGCTCTTCAGAGAGAATAGAAAAAAAGAAGAAATGTCTCTACTCTATTGGAACAAGCACAGACAGGTTTTAATGTGTTTAACTAAGATACGGCATAGATGTTTAAGCCAAACGATGTGGTTCTAATTTTTCTTTAAGACATCTTTACACATACTGACACTACACACACACACACACACACACAGAGAGAGAGAGAGAGAGAGAGAGAGAGAGAGAGAGAGAGAAAGATATGTGAGATTTACTAAAAACAAAATATATTTTATGTCTACATACTGATAATAATTTAGCCAAACAGGCCAAAGGCTTTGAAAGCTACAAAGCATTATGAAAACATTACTGAAAGAAATTGAAAAAAATTTGAATAAATGGATATATATTTTCTCTTCAAGAATTGGGAGACTTAACATTATTAAGAAGACAGTAATTCCACACATTGTTTAACAGATATAATCCTTATTGAATCTCCACCTATTTATTTTTCAGAAAAGGACAGTCTGATTTTAAAATTCTTGTGGAAATTCAAGGAGCTCAGAATTTTTAAGTCAATCTTCACAACAACAATAAAGGTATAGGACATGTGTCCTAGTTTTAAAATGTCATACAAATGTAATTAAGGCAGCACAGTGGCACAATAGTGATAGACTTAAGGATGAGTAAAACAGAGTCGAGAGTACAAAATCCAACGCATACATTTTGATCTTCTTACAAAAATACCACAATCATTCCATGGTAAGTAGTGCTTCAGTTGCTCCAATTTGTTCATCCAATAAACAACACTAGGATAATTGAAAATTCACATTCAAAAGAATGAAATTGAACACCATCTCATACCATGTACAAAAATTAAAACACATCCAAACCTAAATGTAAAAGCTAAAATTATAAAATTTCTAGACTGAAAACTGCTGTAAATATTATATTATATTAGGCAGTTCTTCCTTAAAAATGATACCAAAACCATAAGAAAAAATTACAAACAAGTAAATTCAATTTCATCAAAATTTGAAAAAAACACTACCAAGAAGGTAAAAAGAAACACCACACAATAAGAGAAAATATTTGTTAATTTTATGGTCTACATGGATATACGTATAGAATATTTTAGGAATTTTTACAATTCAAAATTAAAAACACAAGTAACCCAGTTAAGATATGGACAAATAATTTGAAAATGACTATAATAATAACCATAATAATGATCATTTTAAAGGACAGTAACAGATATTGGCAAAGATATGAATAAATTGGAAAGGTCATGCAGTGCCAACAAAAATTTAAATGATGTCACTGCTATGTAATATAGTTTGAAACTTTCTTATAAAGTATGATTTAGCAATTTTACTCCAAAGTATATACCACATATAACTAAAAACAAACGTTTCCATGAAAACTTGAACAAAACATTCCTTGAATGTTTGTAGAGCATTATTTATGGTAGCTTAAAGTGGAAACAACCTGAATGCCTGTCAGTGGTGCATGGATTAACAAAATACAGAAATGTATTACAAAAGAATTACAAAAGAATAGTCATACAATGATGCATGTATGTGCCACAACATGGATGAGCCTTTAAAAATTAAGTAAAAGAAATCAGACACAATGGACTGCATAATGTATGATTTAATTCATATAAGATTCCGTAATAAGCAAATCCACAGAGACAGAAATTTGCTTAGTGTTTGCGAGAAAATGAGAGAAGTGGGAATTGGAGACTGATCATGAATATGTATGAGGTTTCTTTCTGGAGTGGTGGAAATATTATGGAATTAGATCATGGTGATTATTGTATATCATGTGACTATACGATAAAACTGAATTGTATACTTTGAAAGTGTGAGTTTTATGTTATGTAAATTACATCTTAACAAAAATAAAAATACATCTTTTAAGTATTTTAATTATTTTTCTCTATTATAGGTAAGGCTATTTTGTAAGATAATATGGTATGCCTAAGACATAATGAGTGAAAGAAAAGATATTAAGAGAAAGAAGAGAATTGAATAGCTAATGCGCAAAGTGTTAATTGTCAGTAGATCAAGGTCAAAATTTGTCCAGTTATTTTTTTTTAGTTACTCTTGCAACTTTTCTCTAAGCTGAAAATTGTTTCAAAGTTTAAAAATAAGAGGACAAAAATAATGAATGGCAAGCTGTTTATGAAGCTCCAAAAATGAGGTCATAGTCATGACTGGGGTGTGGTCCAAATGATACGGAATCAGAATTCCAAAGAAAGAAAAGAATGGAGAAAGAATTTATATAAATAAATCTTGGTCAGGTTTTCTTCAAATTTGATAAAGAAATTTACAAAGCATTCAACAAAGTAGTAGAATGAAAACACAAAGAAAATTATACCAAGGAATGTAGTATAGTCAGGAAAGGTAAATGAGGGTAGAGTAGGTAGATGGCCGAGTAGAGTTCAGTTGGAAAACTGACATTAGCAGAAACAATATAAAGAGTGGCTGACCAGCAGCTTTTTGTGTTCCATCAACTCCTTGGTTCTTTCCTTAAACTTTTGGTAGGCAGATTTGGCAGCCAAAGTTAGTGGGCTTTGCTCACAGGAAGAAACAAAGAGAGGGAAGGAATTAACCCGCATGCTCTGTGTGACTTATCACTGCTTGGCCAACTGGCATCCTAATTGCCAACACAAGTCACTGACCTGGGATGACAGCCCAATCTTTGAGTTCACCTGAAGATATGAGAAATCCAAAAATTCATTAAGGGGGACTGCTGCGTAGGAAAACAGACACCCAGATCTGTGCCTCCTTCCTTGATGGGAAGGGTTTGTTCTCTCTCTTGAGAGTAAGAACCTGAATAAGCAGCAGGTACACAGCAGACAAGGGCATGACAGTATAAACTGTAGGAGTCTCAAATGAGCAATTCTAAATCAGAAGCATCTAGCAAAATACCAACAGTAAATATTCCTACGATGAAACTAGTTAGATTAGCTTGCTAGGGCTTTCAAAATGATGCAAACTAGATAGCTTTTCAAAAGTGGAAGCTTATTCTTTATCGTTCTGAAGTCTTTCGACTTTTAAGTTTGAAATAGAGTTGTGGGCAAAGCCATTTGCACTGATAACTCTAGGGAGTGTGTCCTTTCCTGCTGCTCCCTAACATCTGCTGGCCCCAGGAATCATTACTGCTCGTTGGCTCGCAGTTAGATTCATTCCAATCTCTGTCTCCACCATCACATGGTCTTCTTCCCACTGTGTTTGTGTCTCTATTTCCATATACCCTCTCCTTTCTCTTATAAAAACACTAGTCATTGGATTCAGCGCCCACCTATTCTAATTCAGTATGAGCACATCCTAATTCAGTTACACCTGCAAAAACTCCAAACAAGGTCACATTTGTAGACCTGAAGGATTAGGATTTGAACGTATCTTTTTGGGAACACAATTCAACCCACGCCACAGGACGTGAAAGTCAGAAAATTATTCTCAACATTCATGAAAGAGACCTCCCTTTTAGCCACAGGGCAGGCTGCTGAAAATCAGATACCAGATCTCACTGTGAAAGGATCTGGATTCCAAAGAAATCTAAATTTGATGCCGAGGCAATTCTATGTCAAATAGAATCCTGATTTTAAAAAAAAAGCCTGAGGAGACCTGGGGCAGGAACACCCGGTTACAATGCTTAAGAATCCTGAACCCGGAGGATTCGTAGAACCTGCAGGGCTGCACGATCCTCCCCTCCCTCAGGGCAAGGGCGCAGTGGCCTCTGCATGCTTGGAGGCTATGCACAGGCCTCACATAAGAAAGACTGATATATGAATAGCAAAGCCGGAGGGCCACTAAGGACCTGCCCTCATAGCTATCATGTTATTAGCCTGTCCTAATGCATGGTGTTATTAAAGACAAGATAAACCAGAGCCCATCCAATAAGAATGTTGCTTGATAGGCATCATTTATATGATCAAAATGGAGCAGAAGACAGTAATCAGCCACCACAACAGATCTGGCTTCCTTATCTTTTCCAAACCTAAGCCAATTATCAGAATTAGTTGCCTACCACTGAAGGAGACACCAGGTCCCCTTGAGGAAGAACTTTACAACGTGGTATAACAAGTTCTTGAACACTGATTTCTGCTTTCTCCTCCAATACTTCCATCAAAGGGATATATAGTCCTTTTTTTGAGTAATTCTACATAGGGAAAAGACAAATATCCATTTTTTTAAAAAAAGATCTATCCCTGATCTCTTTCACAGTTCATACAATTACTAAGGTTACAGCTCAACTGGATTATTCAGTCATGAAAGGAAACAAACTATCAAATGTGCTATAGGAGCTGGCTATAATGTACAAGTGGGAACTGAGAGAATACACCTGAGAATGTGCAGTTAGAATATAAGATGGATGAAGTAAAGCTTATTAATTAGCAAATGAAGTTAAGCTTATTAATTTAAGAGCACGCTCCTGTAACTCAGGCCAGGATTTAGAGCCTGTCTATTGGAATGGCTCTAAATATTTGTTTTAGAAAGTCACAGTCCATTCACAGGTAGGCGACTGGAACATGATGGAATCAGAAGGTGGGGCTGCAACCTAGAGCTGGAACCAGTGTTCCAGGGACAGAGATTCTCACAGCATGGCAGAACAGAGAAGTCTAAGCAAGGGCAGAACCAGCACATGTCTCTCAAGGTCAAATCCCCAGCATCCCCTCCTTCCATCCAGGCTCTACCTCCCAACAGTACACAGTATCCATAGGAACATGAGGCTTTTGGGGGACACTTGAGATCCAAACCACCACAGCCCATCAGGAATGAGGCAAGATGTTGAAATTGCCTTAGCAGAGTATCTAGGAAGAGAGAAAAAGACTTAAAGGGGTGAACATGCTATAATGTATGCAGAATACAGGGACAAAGAAGGCAGTTTTACTACATTCCCTGTGGGAAAGGGGATCCAGTACAATCCTTGCACTAAGACAATAAGGACGGTACTGCAAAGAGTCACCAGCAGTTTGCTTGCGTATCTTGTTGATTTCCCCCACTATTCTGCTTTTTTTTCTTCCTCTATACATAAACTACTCAAGTGAATGGTTTTTCCATTTTTCATGGGTTAAAATGGTTGGAGATCTCTAGTTTCACATGTTTCAACTTAAGAGTTGAATTTTTGGGTCTGCTTTTGGGAACATGTAATACTGAGACATTTGATTTCATCTAGTTTTTGAGATTCACATGGATGAATTATATTGTACCTATTCTTCATTATTTGCATATTTTGTTCAATGTGTCTTTGAAATTCGTATTTCTTACACCTTCTAACTAGCTATTGTTCAATTACTTTTGCTTATATGTGGCATATTTCAGTGTGGAAATACTCCATACTTTGTAAGTTTTAATTTTAGTGGGTAGATGAGTTATATTTAGTAAAGGCCTACATAAAAAGTGAGGCCAGTAAATCCTGATAGACACAGTTTGGTGTGTGATTGTGCAAGTTACTCTAAGATATACGCCTTGGAACAGAATTGCTAAATCATAGGGTATGGTTATATTTTATTCATTCCCTAAAGAATATTCATCCAGAACACAATAATCTTCACAAGGAGCAAAATGTGGCATGTACAATATCTTTTAAATCTCTAATCTCTATGCAGAGTATCTCCGTGTGTAAATTCTGATGACATAAACCCTGGGTGGGAAGAAAGGTAAGGCTTTTGATTCCTCTTTGACTATCTGCTTCCAAATCTGTTCCTCAAAGAATAGCATCACTCTAAGTTTTCTTTCTTCCACAAATAAATCTAATTCGTTCACCTATTTCTTCTTGGGGACTATCTCCAATGGTTCAAATTATTTCCATTAGTCCCTCTGTAGTGCTTCCAGTTTTTCAGATTTATGGCTGCTACATAATTTATGGTACAAAAAGGTCAATGTCAAGAATGAAAATAGGTGTTAAAATAATTACCATTTGCCATTGATTTCCAGCAGACAGAAGCCAGACCAATCCCATAGAAGCCAGGATGCACTGCCATCTTACTCATGCCACCATTTGTGTGTGTTCTCAAAGCAAAGAAAAAACGATTGCGAAGGACTGGCTCTTAATAAGTATTGAAGAGGGTGGCTGGACACATGACACAGTCTTTGTAATCCCAGCTTCAGGGATTTTTATCAAAAATTTATTATGAAGAAGTAACAACACACAATGACATTACTAAACAGCAATGGCAAAACATAGGTATCTTAGTGGCAGTAGGTGGTAAGTAGTAACTAGGTTTCAGATGTGTCCAAATGCAAGTTTCAGTGGTAACTTAGAATTCAAAGCAGATTCTTCAGCTGGATTAGCTGGTTGCTAAGTAACTGTGAGAAAGATTACTGACTTCTCTTGTACTTATTGACTTCAAAAAACAGACCTCTTTTACGTAGGATTTGCTCAACAATTTGTACTTGGAAAACTGGAAGTGGGACATTTTTTCTACAAGCAGAGATATGCAAAAACAAAACTATTTTAGGCTCAAAAATTTCACAGGGTTGGTATTTGTTTTTATAGAGCATAGATCTCATCGCTTAGATAAGTGAAGCATCTGAATAAGAAAGAAAAAGTCTGGGGAAAAAGTTTATTTGCCACAAAAGTACTTAGATTTTCTCAAGCAGTTGGATTATAATAATAATAATAATAATAATAATAATAATAATAGAAGTGACTAATTAATGAGAGCACCCTGTGGCAGTCACTGACCTTCATACCTTGGCTGTATCATCTAATAATAATTAACAATTTAACAATTTTGTGAACTAGAAAATTACAATCTTGTTTTACTGCTTAAGATGATGAAGGTCAACTGTTTACATAATTTTTTTCTCATTTCTAAGTTAGTAAATGGCTAAGCCAATATTTGAACCCAGGACTTTTCCAAAAACCTTTTTATAAAATATTCTGAAGGTTCAATTTTCTTTCCTAGTGGTAGGGTGGCAAGGCAGAAACATACAGGCGCTATGCTCAGTTTTCTCCCCTAGCTCATAAAGGTGCTACAGTTCTAATAACGTTTTAATCTAAAATGCAAATAGAGCATCAATATTTGAAGATATCAGGTTCTGATGAAGCAATTCAAAATGAGTTGAATAAAAATTTGGAACCCCACTTCAAAAAAACAGACACCACCATTTCATTAACAACGTATTATTACTAAGCCAAATTGAAAAAAAATTAATGTTTCAACATGCAAGGTGTTGGCTTAATTTCAGCATTTGAAAAATAACTGTTTTAAAGTAAATAGGAATAATTAATTAAAATTAATTACTAATTAATTTAGAAAAGTATAATAGATAATAATTAGTAGAATAATGTATTTAATCAAGAAGGCTGAATATAATTTCAATTCTAACTGGTAAAATATTTTTTCTATTTACTTCTCACATATGTATAATATTTACTATGACAAATGAGCTCAACATCATTCTGAAGCAGAAAATGTGAAATCATTGAAATCATGTTTCAAGATGTGTTGAAAGTAGATGATTATTTTTCTGTTGCTCTTCCCCTTGTTTCTGTGTGCATAGGATTTTTCTCGTTCATTTTATTCTGTATCTTTATCTTCCATAAATTAATGACCATTTTGCTCTAATCTTTTTACCACCTGGCCTCTCTTATCTGACTTAGTTTGTTTTTAACTCAGCAAATTCCTTTAAAATGCTTAATTCATATTAGTTTTTTTTTCCTTGAGGACATGTTCAAAATAACTGTTAGCCAGAAAAGTTCCCAAATGTGATTCAAGTCACATAGTAAGAGTAAATTTTTTTGAAAAGTGACGGTAACTTTCCTCAACAGTTTAGATATAATTATAATATGCTAGCTGGCTAAACATAGCATGGTAGAAACTCTGAAAATAATAGCAGTAATTTACAGTCTCAGAATCAAGAATGATCTTCTTCTGAGATGTTAGGTAGTGCTTCCTTCGATTTCTAAAAATTGTAAAGTAATAAAGTGAACATAATCGTAAAGTTTCTCCGAGGCTGTGCCATTTCAATTACCTAACTGGGAAGATTTGATTTTGAGTGACTTTCAGGATTTGGTTAAATTATGAGAGCAGAAGATTTTATATTGATGAATTCTACAGAGAATTTAAGTCATTTTCAATAAAGTAGCAAAATCTTCTCTAACATAGATGTATGGTGATTAATAACAGCTGAAAAATAAAATAGTAGAATAGAAATGAGGTACATAGTAATGATCTTCCAATGTAGTTTAATGGGTGTGTGATGAAAAATGCTTGTTTTAATAAAGATAGGTCAATTGCTGATTTATAATTTTTAAACCTGGTCTTAAAAGACCTTACAAAGCACTAACTGCATATGTAGCCAACATGCCAGAGCCCCAGTATATAACAGAAATGTTAATCATGGTTTAATTAAGTTTATGCCTCCTTATTGAAACTGCAGAGTTCAGTAGGTACAACAGAAGTAAAATGGCTTCCAAAACTAAAACACTGACTCTCTTATTCTTTAGAATTTTGCCTGCAGCTACTCTAGATGAAGTTTCCTCAGCTACAGCATGGTTAACATTTTTGAGCCAAGTGGTCCCTTGTTTTTTAGGCCTTTTCTGTGCTTTGGAGCATCTGTAACCTCTACCTACTAGATGCCGGTAGTAATTCTTCAGTTGTGCCAATCAAAATATTACCAGATGTTAACAAATGTTCTGTGGTAGAAAGTGTCATTCCAGGTGAAAACAACTGCTCTGTACAAGCACCGTTTCTTTCTAAGCATACTACAAATTTCTAGTACGAATTCTTTTATATCAACCCTACACAGTAACATGCAAAAAGGCAACTCAAAGAAATTTCTAAAAAAACATTGAAATAAGAAAGAGCTACAAGGACTAATCTCCCTTCTATCCTGAAATTTGCACGTGTTCATGCTTCTGCCTTCTCTCACTTAACAGTAAGTTGTGGCTCTGCTGTGGCTGCCTCCTCAGTGCTAGAGCTGCTCCTCTCATCTGCTGGGGCGTCACCACCAGGACTGTCCCATCTCCCCACTGGGTCATCACCTTTCTTTAATAGGTCAGGTTCATCAGTAACATTTACACTATCATTCTGATTTCTGTCATCGCAGACAGACTAACGTTTCTCTTCCTCATGTCTCCTTGTAGTCACTGTTCACATTTTTGTGTCATTTGCAGTAAATATTATTCAGAGATACAAATCAAATTATGATGGATTCCATTATGGTTTGGATCTGGAATCCACCCCCCCCCCCCCATGCTCGTGTATTTTCGAAGTGCTTGGTAAAGGTTAATTAGATCACATGGATTAATTTATTAATGACCTCATGAGCTGTTATGAGTTGGGGCCTGGTTGGAAGGGGTGGATCCCGGGGACACACTGGCAGGGTATGTCCCTCTTGCTGGTTTCATCTTTCTCTCTCTGCTTCCTTGCCTGATGGGAAGAACAAGTTTTCTGTACCTAGGCCTTCCACCAAACCCTTCCACCATTGCCAGCTGAGCATGAATGAACTGAAACCCCTGAACTTAGCCTAAAATAAATCTTCCCCTTGTTAAGATGTGGATGTTGGGCATCATGTTCCAGTGACAAGAAAGTCACTAAGACAGTTCCCAAATGCAAGAAGTAATAAATCCATGCAGATACCTATCAAAATAAAAATGAAGGACACCCAAAGCAAAAATTTTATCTTAAAAGCAGCCAGAAAAAAATAAATGCAAAAAACTGTAAACTTCCTAGACTCTTTAATCCAGACTTATTGATAACTTATCATAGCAAAAATGGAAGCCATTGGGATACTTCAACAATACCTTGTCAGCACATGACAGAGAAGTGTACTAACCACTAACCATGCCCTCTTTGAAAAGGAGTTATCCGGGGCTGGAGGAATGGCTCAGCTGTTACAGAGCTTGCCTAGCAAGCGTCAAGTCAAGCTCTAAGTACCTGGATTCGATTCCCTAGCACCACATAGTGGCTCATACCTGCAATTCCAGTTCTCGGGAGGCTGAGACAGGTGGATTTCTGTGAGTCCATGAGTCCATGAGTCCAAGGCCAGCTTGGACTCCACAGTGAGTCCAGGACCAGCCTTGGGTACAGAGTGAAAACTCCTGTCTCAAAAAAAAAAAAAAAAAGACAGAAAGAAAGAAAGAAAGAAAGGAAGGAAGGAAAAGAGGACATCCTTCTGTGTTAGTGACACAGTGGTTTCATTTTTAAAATAAAGACAATGACAGTAACATAATACTTGCCTCATTTACCTTTAAATGTCCTTTTCATTTTTCTTAACACATTCATAATTCCATTCTATGTCTAGCTTAGCTTCATTTTCTAACTAAGTTATCACTTTTTACCTCATTATAAATACATTCACCATAAAGTCAAAGTGCTTATATATTTATTAATATTTAATTTTTAAGCAGTTGTATCTTATTATCAAAATAAAAAAGTATTAAATTAGTGCTTACTTTTATTACATTAAATATGAGGCAAAATGGAATTTTTACTAGTTTTATTCTAATTAGTAAAATATTATAGGTCAAGTATACATTTGTGCTGCTCATTGTATAAATATATAAGTTAGAAATAATTAACTTCTAATTATTAACTAAATAATTAATATTAAGAGTAAGGACAGATTTATTGTTATTAAAACAGTATTTATAATCAACATCTGGGGAATTTCTAGACAAGCAAACAACCTAATAACACACACTGAGATATATCTTAGAAAATGAAATCATTTGACAACTATCAGTTATTAGGACCTACAAATGTGATCATCAAGTAAATTATTATGTTTGTCGTTGGTAAGGTTTTTGAATTGTTGAAGCAAAAATGATATATGATCTCTAAATTAGAAATAGAAAGGTATTTAAGTATGTACTTATTTCTGTTACATTACATATGTGGCAAAATCGAATTTTCTCTTTCTTCTTAAAATTTTCACTTAATGAGTACTGCTATGCATTGGATCTGGTGTATGCCCATTGGATCTGGTGTATTTGGATATAATGGGGAAAACATGAGGCTATAGGTTACTGGGAGATAGGCCCTGTTGGAAAGGGGCGCATGCTTGGCATTTGACCTGGAGGAATTGTGTCAACTTGTTAGGATTGTGTGGGTTCCCAGGGCAGAACTTTCAGACGTGTGTTATTATCTTGTGGGCCAGGAAGTAAGGGAGGGACACCCACCCTGGCAGCTTAAACTAAGTTGGGAAGAAGAAACATTATTACAGCTTCTTCCTGGGAAAATTATAGCCTTGCATGAGTCTCCAAACACCCCTTATTTATATCCCCTCATTGGCTTTCTGTCTGCCAGCAGGTGAGCAGCTCTCCACCCTCTGCCACATGCTTCTACCATTGCCAGCTGCCCATGAACCGACTGCGAGACCTTCTGAAACTGAGTGCTAAAAATCTTTCCTTCCTTAAATTGTGGATGTCACGTATTTTGTCCCAGCAACCAGAGTGCAACTAAGACAAATAAACACACAAACACACACACACATGTGCACACCCACATACTTTCCTGCTGATTTGATTTTGCTCTGATCCCTCCCAGAGTAATTAAGGAGAATATCTTAGATTTTGGAAAAGCAGAGAGCGGATGGATTCAGAGACTTGCCCAGAATTGTCCTTTAAAAGATAGTCAATTAGTAAGAGAAAGATTTATCTCATGGATATTTCTCTTTGGAAACTGAAGCGCCCTACATAAGTTCTATTAAGCGAGTAAAGTAAATGGAAGCAGAGATAGCCTGGTCTCGGCATACATACTGTGAAGACCTTACCTGTGCTCTTAGACGTGTGAAGGAGTGCTTCCAAAGGTGAGGATAAAGTTGCCATATTGATTTAAAGCGTTTGCAGAAAGAAGAAAATAGGTCAATCAGTGGGACACTGGGTAAAGAGTTAAGTGTGGAAACTACCTAATCTGGTTTAACTGAAATTAAAAAGGAAGTGTGATTAGTCCAGGTAAGTGGTCAGAATGAGTAAAGAGCCCAGGCTCAAGTCCTGGTAAGCACTGACATTAAAGAGAGTCCTGAGACACACAAGGAACACCTTTGTGACACTTTTGTATTTGTGTGTTTATTCTATGTGGTGCACTGAACTTGGTGATGGCAGTGAGAAATGAGATTAGGTAAGAAATGATGTGGCCTGTGCCCTTGAGAAGTCCAGTTGGAAAGCAGCCACACAAGCTCTCCACAAAAGGAAACGTAAGAATATTGAAAAGGGAGATATGAAAATCAAGAGTGTTGAGAGTAAGGAGTTTGAGTGAGATAAAGACAGGAAAATATCCAGTTGAATTGACAATTCAAAATGTCTTGTTAAGAAAGGATTTTGTGTGTGTGTGTGTGTGTGTGTGTGTGTGTGTGTGTGCTTTACAGAGGACACCAAGGCGCTCCAGGTGACTTCTGAATGAGACACAGGCACAAAAAGAATGAGAGTAAACCACTCCTCACAGACTTGAGATGAAAACCTGAGAGACATGGGGGATGCAGGTAGGTGGGGAGGGCAGTGGAGTCTCTGTTTCTGGTAAAATGGAAGTGATAATCGTATTTACAGGCCAGGAAAAAAAATTGTGTGGAGGTCAAATTTGAATGTATAAAGCAAGAAATGCAAACTGGTGAAATAAATTTCCTGTAAGGGATAGAAGAGAAATATAGAATCCACAGCACTAGCAGAATGGAAAACATAGAAGGTTCCGGCTAGGGAAAATAGAAGTGAATTAACACAGTGGGATCAGAAGAGCAGACCACTCCAGTGTTCTAGCAGTCCTGTGAACCAATTAAGATTTGTATTTCCTGGATGAGAACACAACAATCCTAGGATTGTGCAAGCTGCCTCTGTGTGCCACCCACAGGGAGCCATGGCCAATGCTCTCCTATTCTGAGGGTCAAAGGTGCCTCAACTTAAGAAGAAAACTCTGTTTGTGGACATGTAGGTGATAGCTGAGCTGTTGCTTGAATCCCTAGAAGCCTGTAAAGGCCAGTGACTGGCATATATGGCTGAGAAATTTTTAACTGGGGTCTCCCAAGGGCCAGAGAAACAACAGCTAGTCCCATGTGACTTCCCCAATTCTTTGAAAAAGGTAAAGTTAAAAAAAAAAAAAAACCTCTCATAACCTGGACACATCAAAGTCCCTCATCTTCTATAACGCAATCAAGGAGGAGTAACTATTTGAAGGAGTAAAGCTGAGTACACACACAAGAGGTGGGAATAAATATTGGTGGGGAAACAAATGGTCGTCTTAAAGAGGCCTATGCTTCCTGTGGTGGTGTGAAAAGTTTCCCTGCTTAGGGGTGGAGGTACTTCACACAACTGGGGAACACAAGTAACTTAGGAACTTTGCATACTTTTTTTAATGCTTTGTCTATAAAATAATTATTTGGCCATCAATGTTATTAGCAATCCGATGGCACTCAGTGAAAACAATGAGCCAAAAGTCCTTGTAGACTTTGGTACCAGGAATACTCGGGACAATATACTTCAGCAAGGTGGCATCAAAAACTTCAAGAAAGCACTGATTTATAACAAGAGCAGAGCTGAGTAATGGTAGAGAGTGAAAATGGGAATGAAACAGTATGAAGAGATATTTTAGGAGGTTATTTTAGGAAGTATGGCAGTAATATAAGGCTATTTTGTCCTGGAGTTGTTAGCTTTAGTGTTTTTCAATCAATTTGCTATTATCATCAATTTCCAAAGTTCCACAGCAGTTTACAATTTCAAGTTCATCTCTAAGCCGACATCAACTCCAGAGATGTGTGATGAAGTGAGGAGGGGATGCCAAAGTCAATAAGAAGAGAACATTAAATAATTAGAAGTCTATTTTCTAAGACAAACTCATCAATGATTGACTATCCCTGATGCGCCAATTAATGTTGCAGAAGAGCAAATTATTGAAAAAGCTTATGAGATATGATGCAATCAATTTTATTTTTAATTTTACATGTGGATAAATGATTAATACAGAAAAAGCAAAGATAAAAGAAGAAATTTGAAGTGGTGGATCTTTTTGATAACACACTGATTAATTCTTTAAATATTTCTGTTTGTACAGAGTGGGAAAAGATCATTGCCAGTAATACTTCAGACAAAGGTTTAATATCTAGAATACACAAAGAACTCCTTAAAATAAAATCCTCTAAATTAAACCATTCCATCAAGAAGTGGGCAGCTGAAATGAAAAGAAAAAAAAAAAAGCTTCTCAGAAGTACAAATGGCCAACAAGCATATGAACAAGTGTTTTTCGTCACTGGCCATTAGAGAAATGCAAATAAAAACAGTGCTGAGGTTTCACCTCATCCCAATGAGAATGGCCTACAGCAAGAACTCAAAAAAACTGTTGGTGAGAATGTGGAAAAAAGGAAATCTCCGCTGCTTGTGGGACTGCAGTCTGGTGACTATCCCACCTTACATTCTTACCCGTTGTTATGATTTAGATGTGAAGTGTCTCATGCGCTAAAACTCATGTGCTCAAGTTTTGCCTGACAGCTGATGGGTTTTGGAGGAAGTGATTGGATCATGAGGGCTCTAACTTTATCAGATGGATTACTCTACCAGTAAGATCATAACGTGATGATATGATGGAGAGCGGATGGAAGTGTCTAGTACAAAGGAGTAGATTATGGTGGCATGACCCTGGAAACCAAATCTGGTCCTTGACCTTTTTCCCTCTGGATAATTTCTCTGTTTCATGGCTGTCATGAGGTCTGCTTCAATATGGCTCTCTACCGTGAAGTTTCTGACAGGCCTAAAGCAATGGAACCGGCTGATCCTAAACTGAAGCCTCTGAAACTATAAACCAAAATAAACCTTTTTTCCTCCAAGTAACTATTCTCACGTGTTTTGTAATAGTACTAGAAAGATGAGCAACACAATAGCCATATGTGAGAGTTTCATTTTCTCCATTTTTCCACATTTTTACACACACCGACTGTTACACTTTTTAGTTATTGCCATCCTAGTGGATATTAACAGTACCTCATGTAGTTTTGACTTGTCTTTCTCTACATGATTAAGGATGCTGATTGATCATTTATATGCCATCATTCTAGAAATACATACTCAAATCCTTTGTGTTATGGGAGGCCACTCATGATGCTGTGGGAACTGGCTCTTCACAGAAAATTTCATCAAGACATGTAAATGGCTCCACAGAAGGGTAGGTAGAATTTATTATATACTGGATAGAGAATTACAGCCTCAATGTAAAAGTGACCACTGCCATGAGTCAAATTTTCTTCTTTATTATGTCTTAGCATCATTTGTTGAAAGTACTAATTTTATCACATTTAAGTGTCTTGGTTTCTAAAATATTTAAAAATTAAATATAACGGTCACTTTGGACTCTTAATTTTATTTCACTGGTTTAGAGATTCATATGCCCACACTATATTCTCTCAATTAATATAGTTTTGTCATAAGTTTTAGAACTGAAAAGAGTGCTCCAATCTTTTCCCTTGCTAAGACTGCTTCGGCCATTCTAAACCCTTTGCACTTTTATATGAAGTGTATAACCAGCTTGTCCATTTCTACAAAAAAAGTGGTGATTTGATAGAGATTTCATTGAATTTGTGGATCATTTTAGGGAGTATTATCATTGCAATAATATTCAGTCTTCAGGAGATATTTATTTATTTAGATTTATTTAGATTTCTTCTAACAACATTATATAGCTTTCATTTATTTCAAAGTACTTAATTCTTTTGACGCTATTATAAATGCAATTCTTTCATAATTTGATTTCAGATTGTTCACTGTTAGCATATAGAAGTACAGTTGATTTTTGTTTATCTTTTATTCATGTGTTGTACAAATTTGCTGAACTTTCTAGTTTTAATAGTTTTTAAGGTGTTAGAATTGTCTGTATACAAAACCAAATTATTTGCAAATATCATTTTATTTCTTCTTTTTCAATTTGAGTGTTTTAGTTGATTCTTTATATTAGAAAAATAATGGTGAAAAGAGATAGCTTTGTCTTCTTCCTAAATGTTAAAGGAGGAAGGTTTCAGTCTTTACAATTAAGTATGATGAATTGTTCATGGATTCCTTTGATCAGTTCGAGGAAGTTCTCTTTTACTATTAGTTCACTGAATATTTTTAATCATAAAATAGTATCAGATTTCATAAAGTGCATGTTCTATGAATGTTGAGATTATCATGTAGTTTTATCCTTTATTAATATAGTATATTAGATACATTGACTTTTGTATGTTGAACAAACCTTGCATTCCTAGAATGAATTCCACTTAGTCCTATGGGATTCTATGTTTCTGAAGTCAGTTTGTTAATACCTTGATGAGCATTTTTATTTTTACATTCATAAGGAGTACTGGTCTGTAGTCTTCTTTTCTTATAATAATTTATAATGTGGTTTAGCATTGAGGTAAAGCTGGCCTCATAGTGTTTTTCACCTGTTCTGTTCTTTCGATGAATTTGTAAAGAATTTATGGCAGGGGCTGAAGGAATGGCACAGTGATTAAAGCACTTCCTAGCAAGCACAAGGACCTGAGTTCCAGTCCCCAGCACCACATAAAATTGGGTGTGGTGGCGCACGCCTGTAATCCCGGCATCTGGGACACTGAGACTAGAGAATTTCTGCGCGTCCAAGGCCAACCCGGGCCACATAGTGAGTTCCAGACCAGCTTGGGCTACAGAGCAAGAACCTATCTCAGAAAGAAAGAAAGAAAGAAAGAAAGAAAGAAAGAAAGAAAGAAAGAAAGAACGAAAGAGGAATTTATGGCAATTATTCAGTACTCCGTAAAGCTCTAGGACTGAGGTTTTCTTGGTGAGACAGGTGAGATGGTCCTAACTTTCCAATTTCCTTTCTATGGATTCTGGAAAGCTGATTTACTCCTCTTCATTCCCTCCCTAAGCAGGGACTGGGACTTCCTGCCCCTGTATTCTCTTACCACTTCTAGGGCTACTTTGTAGTCACTCTCTGGACTGCTCCCAGAGAAGGTACAGCTGCTATAAGCCATGGGCCCTCTCCAAAACTCTTTCCACATCGGGCTATCCTGCCAACCTCTCTCAAGAAGCAGGGGAACCATCTTAAGACAGCCAAGACGAGGAAGGGTGCAATCCCCCCAGACACCTCTAAGCTGTGACTGACGCAGCTATGACTCCCCCGTCTCACCTTCATTTTCTGCTTGAACATGACGCTTATCAATCAAACATCTCAGGCACCCCGTGAAGGCCACCATTGTCTTGTACATCCTGCTCCAGCTCCAGAAGATAGCTGCCTGGCTAGAATTTAAAATGTGCAGCACAATTATTGTGCAACCCATCAGCAGGCTGGAATTTGGACTAATCACAGGCCTTCTGTGGCGATTTGAGCACCACTCCTCTCTCTCTCATCAGCGTCATCTAGGAGTCTCTCTCTGCACGGAACTCTTGTTTAAATAGAGCCTTGCTCTGGAGGTTCTGTAAATCTGCTCACGATTTCCTTCTTACTGTGGGCTCAGAACGTCCTGTAAATCTACTCAAGATTCTTGTCCTGAGCGGCGTGGAGAGAGTGGTCACTTGCTCAGCAGAGTCAGCTGATGCTGTCCAACACAAGTCAGCAACGCACAGCATCAGAGTCAGCAACTGGCGGCGACAACTGACCCCTAGCAGTAAGTGGTGTTCACTGGCGGCCCTGGGGCTGCGAGCAGAGCTGCACTTCAGTGACTTACGATTCCTATTTGAATGAAGCAAAAGAGCCCTCAGTTGGTTAGGGGCAGGCCCTAGCCCCTTTCTCACTAGTAGCTCTTCACGTAACTACAGACCTTGCTGGAAATACAACGCCCTGTTGGAACTGACCAGATCGGGCCTGATTCTGTATTTGTCCCTCTCAGAATTCGATGCCCTGCCATGCATTCACCCAGTGATTCCAGTTCCACTAGATATAAAAACCAGGGCAGCGTATGCTTTTGGGTTTCATCCACTGCGGTGCAATGTAGGGACATACAAACTGTCCAACTTTCCTGAGCACCTGGGAATCAGCTCTCCGTGACCTGGGACTTCTTTGCCTCTTGCTACATATGTGTGAATATCAAAATTGCTCTCTTTAACTTTATTGTGAATATTGTGTATCATCAGACCCATGCAAGTGAATTGCCACTGGTGCATGATACTGACAAAATGCTTAGAGTCCTCTGCTAAGGGGACAGCTGGTGAAGGCTGATACTACCTCACAAGGGCTACTTAGTCAATTTCTTCATGAATCTGTTGGCTGTCTTTTTTGGAACTGGTCCAATTCATATAGATTATCTACTTTGTTGGTAGAAGACCTGGGTTTCCTACTTTATTTGTATAAAATTGCTCACTGTATTTTCATATAATTGCTTTTATTTTTATGAAGTGAGTAGTAATGTCTGTGTTCCATTCTTTCTTTGGTTTTCTTTGTAGCTTGGTTAATCTGCTATTAAAAAAATCTAGCTAAAAGTTTGTCAGATTTGTTGATCATGTCAAAGAACTAGTTTGTGTTTTGATATTTTCTATTCTTGTATTCTCCTCTCTATTTCCCATCTAGTCTTACGTGTTTCATTTTTTTCTCTCTGCTTTGAGTTTTTATTTTATTTTAATTTTAAAATTTCTTCAGCTGGAAAATTAGATTGTGCTTTAGTAGTTTATAATTTTATAGCTGCAGACTTCTATTGAGCACTCATTTAGCTACATTTTTTGTAGTTTGTATTTTCTGTATTATGCTGTCTTCTTGGTGGATTGACCTTTTATTATCTAAAATGTGCTTCTTTGTACCTAGCAATAATTTTTATTAACATTAATTTATCTACTCATCTTTATTCTGGCTAATGTTTACATGGCATATCTTTTTGAGTTCTTTTACTCTATAGATGTGCCCCCTCAATCTATAGGCATTACTATGGTGGTGTGTCATTGATCATGTTGATTTTTGCCAACCAACATGTCAACCAACTTTTAATGGAAATGTTTAAATCCATTTACTCCTGTTATTTTGCTATTTATTTTCTAAATTTCTTAGGGCATTTATCTTCCTCTCTTAATTACTATCCCTGTCCATGTTAAATATTATTCTCCTAATATTTTATTTCATTTTTGTTTCTTGTTTGAGTGATTTCTTTAGTGGTCACTCTAGAATTGTAGTTAATATCTATAATGAGTTAAATTCTGGCCTCCTCACCTCAAATTCATGTCTACCCAAAAATCCCCATAGATTGGCTTTATTTTTGAATTGAATCTTTATAGATTTTACCTTAAAATGTGATTATAATGGTTTAAGATGGCCCCTGAATTCAATGCCTGGTTTCATGATGAGAACCAAGAAACAGGCACAAGGAAGACGGCTATGCGATGGGAGGAAGAGACTGCAGTGACACTGCTCCAAGCCAATGACTGAAAAGGACAGTCAGAAGTTGCCTGAAGCTAGGACAAACCAAGAAAGAATTTTTTTCCTATAACCTTTTAATGGACATTAGCTTTACCAACACTTGGTTTTAGCCCTCTAACTCATAGAAATACTAGAGAGCAAATTAAACCATGTTAGTACATCCAATTTGTATTAATTTGTATGGCAGTCCTAAGAAACTGATAGAACATCTTAACTTATAAGAATATCACTCAGATTGATGCCAACTTTATGTTAAGAAAGTACAAAAATGTTGCTCTATTGTCTCTCCTTCTAATGTGCTATATAATATACCCTTATGTATTATATATCCATTAATACATACCTGTAATTATTGTGTTTTAAGAGAAAAAAGATTACAAAATTGTATTTCTACTGTTTTTAAAATTTTCTTATGTAATTACCTTTACTTACTTTACTTAATTACCTGTATTGCTTTTTATTTCCTTATGTGGATGTAAGTTTTTTTTTTTTTCAGCTCACTCTGAAATACTCCCTTCCAGTTTTCTCAAAAAGCAGGTCTGCTAATAATCAATTGTTACAATTTTATGTGGGATGCCTTAATGTCTGCTTCATTTTTGAAGGATAGTTTTGGTAAATGTAGAATTCCTTTGGTCTTTCAATTTGTAGCATTTCAGTTTACTCACTTCATAGAAAAATAATGTGCATTTTCAATAAAATATCTGATCCTAATTGCAATGCCTTTCTTTGCATTCATTTTAAGTATCTTAATGTAATGCCATATATACAGCTTGCTATATATACAAATATAAAGGAAATTATTGAAAAAGAAAAATGTATTCAAACAACGTTATAAAAGTAACTACAACCTTTGAGTTATTAAGGTAAATATTTTTATTTGCTTCTTTTGAGTGATACATGAAAATGTACACATTAGTGGGCTATTGTGTGATACTTTCTTATGTAATATTGTGTTTTGTTTAAATCAGGTTAAGCGTATCTATCTCCTCAAACATCCATCATTCCTTTGTAGTGAACACATTCAAATCTTTTCTTCTAGTTTTTTTTAAATACACAGCACATAGTTGTTACGTATAGCCATGCTAGTGTATGATAACTTATTTCTCCTGTCTAATGATAACTTAGAAACTATTAAGAAGCCTTTCCTTTGATTCTCTGAATCCTGAAAAAAGTCAATTGCCTATTTTTGTTCCTGATAGCATAGCTTTCATAGAAGCATTTTAAGTCCTTATTCTGCCACTCTCCATGGTAATCGTCCTCATATTTCATTATCAAAAATTTTAAATATGAGGATAGTGACCATGAAGTGCATTTGTAGGTCTCTTGCTTTCCTTCTGTTTCCATGGCTCTTCTATTTAGCTACTTCGTTATTCATTTGTGCCTCTACCTGAGAGAGGGAGAAGCCAAAGGACACCCAAATTCCAGGGCTCTTGTGGTAAAGCAAATCATCTGTCTTAACACTTTTTTAAAAAATTATCATAACTACAATATCTCCTTAGAAATATTCTGGCCCAAATGGTTAATTTAACTCTGAAGTTAGAGTTGATGTCAAAGATCCAGTAAGTAACTAAATGAGGATGAAATCAAACAAATATGGAAAGTCATTCTCACAGAAGGCTGTCCTGGACTCTTTGATAAGTTAATGTTATAAATTATACTGGTTTAAAAGACATTTATAACATACAAGTGCAGATGCAGTATGTGAACTTGACTTTGATAAGACATTTGATAAACCATCTGTAAAGAACATGTTACACGATACTTAAAAAACTGAATACAAATAGAAAATAGGAATCCCTGATTGAAGAAGCAATTTACAAAATAGTATTTAAGTATCATTTTTGTCAAAAAGTGTATAGATTAAAATCTAGGAATATAAAAACTAAAATTTTTAAATGTGGTTGCTTTTGAGTGAAATTTGATGTATTTTTTTGTATTTTCTATTTTGTCTACTTAATATTTACTGTCTTTTTAACATTATAAAACACCTACACAGGATGGCATTCCTATCTGACCTTTCCACCTTAACTACACATTGTAGATGATACTCATCTTAAGTACTTTCCAAGAGGATACTCAACTGGTGAGTGGCTTATCTTCTCTGAGTACATCAGTGAGATTGCTTCTGTTGAGAGTCCATTAAAGCAATGTCAAATACTGTCAGACTCTTGGTTACTAGCCAAATAGTTAAGGAACTTAGGCCTCCTTCCTTTACCTCACAACACGTTTAATTTAAAGCACACCTCCAGCTGCCACTGTATGAACCATGCCCCACACGGTGTTCATTTAACAGCACAGGGTCATAGACACAGACGAAGCAAAGCTGTTCCTAATGAGGCCTCACCAAATCTTGGCTTTCCTTTCAGGGTAATTTCCAATAAACTGGGCTAGGAGAGATCACCTTCTTGTTTGGAAAAGAGGGATAACCATTCCAATTATTCAGCCCCAACGTTTTGAAGTCACCATTGACACTGGTTTCAGTTGTGCAATTCCTGGCCTCTCCTGCCAACACCCTGGCTCCATCATCCTCTCCTGTCACCTGCATTGTTGCAGCAGGCCGCACAGTTGTCTAGTCTCCTCACACTCTGGTGAACACAGAAGAGCAGCAATACCTTTACTATATCAATCAGAGCACAAGGTAAGTCACATCAGAGCCAAACCATGGTTCCAACCTCACTAAAACTGAAAGCCAAAGTTTCACAAAAATTTTCAAGATTTTCCGTATTCATCTGTTCTACTCTTTTCTCCATCACTTACTCTGTCTTCAACCACACTGGATTTTTAATTCTTCTTTCTGTTTGTTTGTTTGTTTTGAGACAGGGTCTTGCTCTGCAGGTCCTGAACTTACTATGTAGCCCAGGCTGGCCTCAAACACAGGGCAATCCTCCTGCCTCAGCCTCCTGAGTGCTAGGAATAAAGATGCACACCCCCACACTGGGCTTATGCGGTGCTGGAGAGTCAAACCTAGGGCCTTTAGCTTGGTAGGCAAGCGCTTTAAGCTCCGAGCTGTTCTCCCGCCCCTATCCCTGCAGAGTACTCAGCACACTCTCACCTCAAGGCTTCTCCTCTTGCCATCGTCCGCTGCCCAACACACTCTTCAACACAGCACCTTGGCTAGGTTTGTTCAGTAGCTCAAATATCTCCTCTTAAACGGGCTTATTTTGATCATTTTTATATTTTCAAGCTGTCTCTCATCTCCTTTTTTATTTTCCTTCTGTTTTTTCTTTATTATACATTATATATTTCATAGACAAGGAATGATTTTTGTGGTAATAAAATCATCATCAATAGAGAGGACACAATAATCCTAATGAAGCATACACCTAATAGAAACTTCAAAATACCTGAGGCAAAACTGACAGAACCAGAAACAGATTTATAGGCATAGTCAATAATTTAAACATCCCTTCTCAATCACGGATAAAGCAAGAACAGAAGAAATCAGTAAGAATACACATGTAATGGCTGACTGGTCTCTACTGAATGTTGTAGCTGAGACTACAAAATACACATCCTGTCCACATGCATATGGATTTTTTCATCAATATAAATAGTAAAATAAAACCATGGTAGAGTGTAAACGTTTGAATCACATGAAGTACATCTTTTGCACACAATAAAGTTAGAAATCAGTAACTAATACTACCTATAAAATCCCTCAAATTTTGAGAATTAAAACATGTCTAAATAAATGAAGGAAGCATAGAAAGTAATTAAACTTAAGAGAATACAACGTATGCAAATCTGTGGGAATGTAGTTAAAACCGTGTGACAAAAAGGAACTCTATATATTTAAATACCTAAAATGTAAGAGGAAACATTCAAAGTTAACAGTCTAGGTTTTCACAATTAAAAAGTGGTAAGCAAAGAGCAAGTGAAACACAAGTTGAAACAAAGAAACAGGCAAATGCCAATGAGATGTAGAAACAGACAAATAATAAAATTAACAAAAGCAAAACTTGGTGATTTAAAAATACATATATGTATAGAAGCATGTTAAAATTAATTATAACAAACACAAATGGATTATGAAACATCTTATAGACACGAAAGACATAATAAGGGAATATTGTGAGTGCTATAAAGTTAATAACATTCTGGATGAAGTAGATAGATTTATTGAAGCATACAATAAATCCAAAATGATTCAAAATATAAGAAATGTAACATCCTTATTATATATCTACTAAAGAAATAAAATTTCTAATTAAAAAAAAACTTCTGTAGAAAAAAACACTAAGCATGTGGGTTCTCTAGTTAATTCTAATGAGCACATTAGAATTTAGTAACAATTCAAACTGTTCAAAATCACAGAAGAAACACTTCACAATTCCTTTTATGAGGCCAGCATAATCCCAATTCTAAACTCTGACAAAAACATAATAGGAAAATAAAATAATAAAACAATATCGTTAATAAGCCTTGTAAAAGTTTTCCACAGTTATTAGTAAGTCAAGTCGATCAATACGTAAGAATGTAATACAGAATGATAAAATGGTATGTACCTCAGAAATGCAGAGTTACACTAGGAAATCAATCAATACAATTAGCATCAGGAGCTAGAGGAATGGCTCATCCGTCAAACTGCTCGCCGACCAAGTGTTAGGTCAAGCGTCAAGTATCCGAGTTCAATTCTCCAGCATCATATAAATGAGGTGTGGTGGCACATGCCTCTAATTCCATACTCGGGAGGCTGAGACAGGAGGATTGCAGTGAGTCCAAGGCCAGCCTGAGCTCCATAGTGAGTTCAGGACTAGACTGAGTTACAGAGCAAGACCTTGTCTCAAAAAAAAAAAAAAAAAAATTAACTTCAACAACAGAAAAATAGAATGATTATACAGTTATCTTACCAGATGCAGGAAAATCATTTGATAAGATTCAACACCCATTCATGATTTTTTTTTCAACAAACTAAGATAAGCTAAATAAACTAAACAGAAATGAACTTCCTTAGTTAGAACATGCAAACCTATGGCTAGCATCAAATGTAATGATGAAGTGATGAATACTTTCCTTTTAAAACTGGGAGGGAAAAGGCAAAGATGCTTGTCTCACAAAGGTGCTTTTTATTCTGTGTTGAACTAAAGGATTTATTCTAAGTGAAATGGGGGCTAGGGCGGGGAGGGAGGGAGGGAAGGATGGGGGGACAAAAGGAGAGTGGGAAAGTACTTGTCACCTTGACAAGATACGTAGGTGCACAAAATGCGAAACTTCATTGTAAACCTTAAATTTTGCACTTAAACATATCAAGAAAATGGGGAAAAATATTGCACTGATTCTAAAATATCTACAACTTTTTGATATTTTGCTGGCTTTTCAGCAATTTCCCAGTAAATAAATAAATGTGAATTTAAAAAGAAGCAAAAAAAGGACAAAGGGTCAAGATTACGAAGGAGGAGGAAAATTGTGAAGCTAAGCACTGAGGTTCATCGATCTTATAAAGACCCACCATGGACACGCTAAGCCTTGCAGATCTGCTGGGTCTGATGGCCCATTTGGAACAGCAGCTTGAATGAAGCACATCCTTATTTTGCTCTCCAACCCAAATCAGTAGATGAGTCAGAACGAATGTTCAGATATAATACATGTTGCCTTCAAAATCCAAAGGTCTAAGTAGATACCGTGTATCTGTCTTAGTGTTGGGGAACGAGGTGCTATATAGAATGACTTCATCTTGGATAGGGTACCTTGACATGTCTCAGACTGCTGGACTCCTAAAAACTTCACCAAGATGACAGAACTGGTAATTTTTGTGTCTTTCAACTTCCTACCCATTGGTAAGTACTTACCAATGTATGTATACTTACCAATGTATGTATGTTATTTGCTAATTCTTGCTCACAAGATTCCACCACATGTTACTTGTGGAAATGTGCCCCCTTTCTAAGTCAAATCTTAAAGATCTAACCCCCCGGTACCACAAAATGTGACCGTATTGGAAATAGGGTGGCTGTAGATACAACTGTCAAGATGAAATCACAACAGAGTGGGTCAGACTCTTCTAATCTCATATGACTGGTGTCTTTAAAAGACAGAAAGATGAGTGGAGACTTGCATATGGGCAGCACAGTGGTGATAATAAAGGCAGAGATCAGCGCGGTGCAGCAGCAGGCAAGGACACTGGAGACTGGTGGGAAGCCACCAGAAGCCAGCAAGCTAGGACGCTTCACCACCACCTCACATCCACTCACTCCTGACCCCAGAAAGCCCACAAATCTACTCACCATCACAACACCTTTCTTCCTGTCCTAGGATTTCACATAAATGAAAAAATGAAGTGTGTAGGTTGTGTCTTGCTTCTTTTGCTCAAATAGTACATACATCTGTTTTCTATAACAAAGCACTTCCAGGGAAGGATTTAACACTAGAAGAGTATTCTATGTAACATCATGACTCTTAAGAACACATTGAAGTGAAATATAGAATGACTTTTCAGAAAATTTATAGTGCTGTCTTTAAATATAAGTAATACATATGAATAAAATGTGGACAGCTTTGTGTCTGATTTATAGTGTCATATTTAAAGAAGGAGCTGGGTACAAAAAAATTGAAAACAGGCCAAAATTGTACTCAATCTCTTGGAGAAATGCCAAACTGGGAGGTACAGTATGTGCACGACTTCATTAAAATACACTTGAAATACTCTCTCCTCGCTTTCATTTTCTCTTACTGCCCACCGCCTCCCAAACTCTCACCTCCCTAGCTCTGCTCTCTCTCAGATCTCCTCCAGCTCCTCACCAGAGAAGTTCCTGATGGCTCCCCCTCATGCCTTCACATTCCTTCCTTACGCTCCCGCTCTGCCCTGTGCAGCTCCTCCCTGCTGTACAGATCAGGTGTGCGCTTTTCTGTGGCTCCCACAAGCAGCTCTTAGGAAGAAAGTCCTCTCACCAACACCGCATTCCTACTGCCTCAGCTTTTAGTCGCACAACTTTCTGCCTCACTCTATGCCTCAAAAGACTTCAAATTTAGCAATGTTATTTCATTGGGACAATTATTCTAATTTTACAAACTGAATATAATTTATGCTGTATCTGGCTTTGTAGCCGGTGTGAGTTAGATTCGGGAAGAATGGCTCAGGAGCCACAGCAATCGTACAGCAACAATTCCAGGCTGTATTTGTGTCTTCCAGAGCACATCATAAGGTGTTGCATTATCAACTATATTAATACTTCTTAAAACAACTTTGATGATTAAAGTGCATACCTGTAGCCCCAGTACTCTGGGAAGCTGAGACAGGAGGATCACAAATGCAAGCCCGGCTTGAGCAACTTAGTGACTTATTGAGAATCTGTCTCAAAATTAAAAAAAAAAATTACAGGCTGGGAATGTAGCTCAGCGTGAAGACTGTTAGTTTAATCTCTAGCACCACAAAAACAACAAACAAACAAACAAAAACCCAACCATGTCTTTCCTCACCAGTTCTCACCCACCATTCAGATACTCTTGAGTCTTAATACTCCCCAAACTTTCCCCCATTTACCCGTTTCAGAATCTTTCCTATATGCCTTGCATTTTTACCTCGTAGAGCAGAACCAAGCATTAAGAATCTTTCCATGATTACTGCATCCCAGCAAATCACTATGGAAAATCTAATCTCATAACTTTCTTGTATTTCCTTAAACTCAAATGATTTGAGCACAAAGGTTTTCCATCTGTGTAATTCTTGCGCTCTGGTTCTATCTGTCTCAAGAAATTCTTTTCTTTTTTCTCTTTCTTTCTTTCTTTCTTTCTTTCTTTCTTTCTTTCTTTCTTTCTTTCTTTCTGAGACAGGATCTCATTCTGTAATACAGGCTAGTCCTGCACATGATATGTAGTGCAATCCTTCTCCCTCAGCTTCATGAGTGCTGGGACTACAAATGTGTACCACTATGCCCAACTTATGTGGTTCTAGAGAAGTGAGCCGAGGGCCTCGCACTCTCACTGCTGTACTATTCCTCCAGCCTTCTCTCAAGAAATATGAGAATTTTCTGGAGAAGAAAATCATTACTTTCTCATTATTAGTCCATTTTGTGCTACTATAACAAAATATTTCAGGCTGGGTAATCTATAAAGAAGAAAAATATATTTCTTCACAATTTTTGAGGTGGATAAATTCAAGAAGAAGATGCCAGCAGGTTCCGTTGTTTGTTGAGGGTAGCATTATCCAGAAGGGAGGAGTGCTGTGTCCTCCCACAGTGGAAGGCAAGCCTCTTTTGGAAAGGATTTTATCCCATTCATGAGGAAGAAGCCCATGTGGCCTAGTCACCTCCTAAAGCCCACCCCTTCTTAGTTATTAAGTTGGCAATACATAGTTTGGTAGGAGACACATTCACACTACAGCATTTTGTCTGTTACTACAGACACTTATCAAATCACTTGAAAAACTACTAGTTTTGAGAGGGCCCTGATGAAGTAAAGGCTTTGTGACATGTTCAGGGTGCTGTGCAGTATGCACAGCTACGGGGCCACATGATTCATCAGATCCAGCTGTATCTGGGGTGAGACAACCGAATCGTACCAGTGGCCAGAAGGAATAACACTTGGAGCCCTTGGTGAAGCCCTAAAGGAGAAATAAAATGCAGGCCTTTCGAATTTTGGAGCAAGGCCCTAGCATCATCCACAGATAACTTCTCTCCTTTTGGCCTGTGAATATGTTCTGGTAGAAAATAGATGCTTCACCATGGACCACCCAGGTTAGCTTGTGACTGGAGCTGCCCATCATAAAATGGGCATTTTGTGACACATTGATTCATAGATAGGTACGCATGATAGCAGTGAATCATCAAATGGCACATATATGATCAAGTCCAAGTAGGTCCTGAAAACACAGGCACACAAAGGGCCCCCACCACTGACTTCTCCTAGCCTGTATGTACCTTTGGCCTCATGGGGAATTTGTGATCAGTTGGCAAAGAAGAAAAGCCTTGGGCCTGTTTCCAGATATGAAGGTTCTACTCAAAGCTGAACCACTGCAGTACTGTAGCCTTCTTCTGGAATGTATCTAAAGGATGGTGTTGAAAAGAAATCTTCACAGCAGGCAGAACTTCAGACAGTACACCCAGTAGTGCAACTCACACGCAAGAGAAATGAGCAAATATATAGAAACCAATTCATTGGCGGTAACCAATGGCCTGGCTGGGTGTTCAGGGACCTGGATCATGATTAGAAAGCTGGTAAAAAAAAAATGGCATGGAGTATGTGAGTGGGGGTGGGAGTATGTAAGTGAGGGTGGAGTATGTGGATACTTCTGAGCAGGCAAAAGATATTAAGGTATTTGTGCCTCGTGTGAATGCTCAACAAAAAGTAGCCTCATCAGAGAATATTAGGAACCAACTAAATAAGAACATAATCTGTTCTGGGAATTATCAGCAAGACTTTCCCCAGTCACTCCTGCCATCATCCAATGTATCCAGGTCGAAGGTGGCCTTGAGGGCAGAGGTGGAAGTTATGCATAGGCCACTGGTGAACCCCGCCCATTTGGCACCACTCTCCAAAGAAATCAGCTAGTCTGAGAGCTTGATTACATTGGGCCACTATTATGAGAGGGGCAGAGCTTTGTTCTTACTGGAATACGTACTCTGGATGTGCATTTGCCATCCTTGCATGCAGTGCTTCTGCCAAAACTACCACCAGTAGACATACAGAAAACCTTGTACACTGACGTAGAATTCATACACAATTGTTTTTGACCAGGGAATCCACTTTGTGAAGCAGTGAGTCCATGCCCGTGGAATTTAGTAGTCTTTCCATCATCCTGAAGAAGTTCGCTTGCTAGAATAATGGAGTGATCTTTTGAAGATGCAGTTACAGTGCTAGCTTTAACTACTTTGTAAGTCTAGAACAAGACTTTCTAGGACACACACACACTCTCCGAATCAGTGTCAAATATATTTCTCCCACAGACAGGATCACAGGTCAGGAATCAAGGGTTTGGAACTAGGACTGACATTACCTCTACTGATTCACTAGAAAAATATTTGTTCCCTGTTTCCACAGCTCTGCTGGGCTGGACTTTTATTTCCTGAAAGAATTCTATTGAACTGAAGTTTAGAACTGCCACTTGGCTGCTCTGGGTTTCTCATGCCTCTGAGTCAGCGTTCTAAGAGGCGAGTAACAGTGTCAGGGTGACTGATCTGGACTATCAAGTGGGAAGTGGATTACTACACAATGGAGACAAGTATATATCCACATATATTACAGAAAAACCTTTCAGGCATGTCCAACTTGCAATCCATCATTCATTCATTCATTTTGCCCTTGTTTGGAGACTGTCTTAGGACACATATGAAATGTATAATATATATATTATATTTCATATACATTTACATATCCATATGTATTGAAACTTCCTTTTTTTCTTATAAAATTTAAAAATCAAGGGCAAAGAAACTATCAGGCCACATTAGACATACCTTGCAGAAGTGTCTTTTATTACCATATCCTGTGGTTACTGTCAACAGGAAATCAGTCAATCCAGGCAGGACTGAGTGGTTGACATCCTTCAGGAATAAAAATTTGTGCCACTGGCAGGTACATATTGATGACCAGCTGAGGCACTCATTACTATTAAGTATGGTTTAAAGAGATGCATATGGACGCCATATTGACAAGGAGTGGGCCTATGACAATCAGTTGTAGTGTCTCTCTGATTGAAAAAGATACTTAGCTGGCAAAATACTACTTTTTCTCAATGCTTCAGTGGACACAGAGCCCACCTCACCTCTGTTTAAAGGGAAATTAGGGTGGTTTACATTTAATTAGAATAGCTGTCCTATCCTAGGAAGGTTGGCGAAGGTACTTTCAGAGAATGGCATTTCATTTAGTGGAATGAATGGAAAGGATCTTTCAACGTGGTAGGTACCATAACATCAGCTGGGGGCTTAGATAGAAGTCCTAAGTGCAAGTACTTTCTCTCTCCCAGGATGTCTCTTTTACTATTCTGGGACATTAAAACTCCTAAGTAGTTGTCTGGGTTTTAGACCCTAGGACTTCCACCAGTGACCCTCTGGGCTCTTGGGCCCTCAGCCTCAAACTGAGAGTAACACTATCAGCCTCAGTGTATTACTAAAGTGAAAAACTACAATTAGCTTGTTAGAGCACCAAGTAAAGCTCAGTTATTTCCCTTTCTCCTATTCTCCATGACTTTGAAACCCTGTTATACTGTTCAATTAAAGTTACTTTGCAGATGTCTCATCTACTTCACATTTATCCTGAAAGCTCCATTCTGCTGATCTCATTTATTACTTATTACTGTTTAACTTGGAACCTGTGTATGAAAGCTAGACCAGGTCTCACTCTGTAGCCCATACTAGCCTTGAACTCACAGCAATCCAAGTGCCTCAGCTGTTTGAGTGCTGAGATTACAGGTATGCACGACCATGCCTATTTTTTTTAAAAAAAATGTGGTTCCTGTTCTCAAGCTTGCAGGCATTTTCTAGGTCTCACAAGTGAGGCAATTTTCCTAATAAATCCTTTATCATCTCTCTATATATACTATCATTTTTTTCTGGAAAACTCTGATTGAAAAACTCTTCAGCTATAGAGGTGCAAAGGAAAAGATAGTTCTAATTTCTTAAATTGGCTTTAATAATCAGGACTTTTTGGTACAAGTTTCTAAACAGGAGTGGAATTGGATTAGAAATATACTCAGCACTTCGAAGAAATGGACTTGACTCTTGCTATTTCTGAATTCACACTCATCTACAGTGGGACCTGCCTGTTCTTTCCATCAAGTACAACTTCTCTCTCCACACCTTGAACTTGGATTTAGCCACGTGACTGCTTTTGATAATGGGACATTAAGTAAAGAAACGTGACACGCAGTGGCATGGGAAAGGCTTGCTCACTGGGGCTTTTTCTCGTGTTCTTGCTACTTCTTGGTAAATTAGCCTAGGCTAACCAAATAGATGATGAGAGACATGTGGCCTAATCATGCCCATTACCCTGCCAACTGCCAGACATATAAGGCAACATCAGATCCTATTAACTGACAATGGACACACAAGACAACCAGGAAAAAGACAAATGAGGCCAACTAGAGCAGCCGAGGCAACAAATCATGAGGTAATGCACTCCAATTTAATAAAGCACCAACGTTTCGGAGTAGTATATTATACAGCTAAGATAGCAGTATCAATTTCTCATTTTTCACTATCTGATCAACAAACAGCTACTGATGTCTTCTGTAATGGCCCCAGCCAGAACAGGGTCCCCAATTTATAAGACATGATTTCTCCTAAAAGGGCTCATAAATTGTAACTGTGACAGATACCAGCACATAGAACACAACAGTGCAGTGTAATGAATACAAAAATTAACCAAAACATGAGATCCTAGGGGAAGAATGATTCATTGACTTGGGATGATCTAAATAAAATGAGGTGACTGGGATACAGAGCGCGACCTGGTTTCAAAAAAGTGCAGGTGAATCAAAATTGAATCATCACTATGAACCAGGCAAACTGAGGGAGAACATTTTAGGAAAGGGAAAAGGGTGCATAAGGGTTCAGAGACATTAAAAGACAAAGTGTTTGAGAAATGGTGCAAAGTACCAGCAGAGACACAATACTGGAGAAGACGGAGTAAGAGAAGACGTGCGACTAAAAGAATTTTGGTCAAACAGCTGCTATGCAAGAAGTCCTAAACTACCAAGAATGTACCATAAGTATTAGTAAGAAATCAATAAAGCGAAAAAGTGCGACAAGCTTGTTAGAGCATGAATTACAATTTTTTACCTCCTTCCCTTTTTGACGTGAATCCTACTTAGTAAAGTTGCTGTACAAGTTTCTTCTTGTTTATGATTATCCTATTTTTTCACACCATCAGCCTCACTCCATTAATCTCATTTAATTATACTTATTGTTCAGCTTGAGCACACACCCATTAATTGCTATGTACACTCCCAAATATAGGAGATAGTTATTTGCAAAGCAATTTACCTTTTAAACATTGATGTGAATTCAAAATTTTGCAGAGTTGGCTCTTAGAACATTGTGAAAAATAATTGCTTTAAAGTGATTTGACAACACCCCATTCCCAAGTCATAAAAACGAACGCAATCCTTGAGAACTACTTATGATCATATGTACTTAACTATACGGAAGATCACTTCTAAGAGCCATCTGGAGATTCACGTGGAGAGACACCTGAAGGCAATCTCTACCCAAAACCTTCCTTCCACTGCAACGTGCCCATTTGTCCATAGGCCTAGCAGAATGACTAAATAAGGAATGGTAAGAAAAAAACACTTGAGTGAAACCTTAGGGCTGAAACCTTCCAGAGTCAAGTCTATATGGCACTTGGGAAAGGTACTCAATATATGCTTGATGAATGAATGAGTACACTGACAAACCTGGCTTCAACTTTATCAAATACAAAAATGAGTAATCTCCGAAGTCCTCATTGATTCCAATATTTAAGATTTTTTTTGCCCCACAAGACAATGAGTCCAAACTCTATGCACCAGTTTATTTAGTTTTGTCCAATATACAGTTGCTCTTGAAACAGTATAAAACTATAAAAATAACCCTGAAAATTATACAAAAAATTTAAAACATAATTTAAAAAACAGATTAAAAAGTGTGATTGTGAGATGCTATAAATGATAAAATGCAAAGGCTACATAATTACATAATGAATTTTGACACAGAAGTCAATTAGTCAGTGACAACTGTATTAACTACAAGGAAAACCTAAAAAATTACAGGTTTATTTCAATTTCAGTACTTCTGTAATATGATCTGTGCATATTACTGGGAATCTCAACTGGGCAAGTTTATATTATTATTATAAATTCTAAACCATAGCTTACACATTTCACAAACCTTGGTAACACTGTACTTTTAAATTTCATTAATGACATCCTTTTAAAATTAAGGCAATATGTAAAAATTATCAGCGTCCAGTTCAGTGGCATTTAGCACACTCAGTGTCATGCAAGCTTCATCATACCTTGTTCTAGAATATTTTCAACACTCCAAAAGGAAACCTATTTATTAAGGAGTCCTCTCCTCCCTAGCAACCACCTACTTGATGTGTCTCTGGATTTGCTTGCTGAGGATGTTCCATATAAACATAATCACACAATGTGTGGCTGCTTCTATCTAGTTCCTTTCAGTATTTTTCCCCAACAAATACCATATCACATTGCATTTGAGGCAAAGATAATTACTAATGGAAATCATGAAAAAATACATGGGAAACTATAAACAGCATAAACAGCAGGTGAAGTATGAGCCTGAATCAGTGCAGTAACCTTCAGTGTTTAGTACTGACTGGGGACTAAACACCTATCAAGTGAACAATATCACTTTAATATCTTGAATGCAAAACAACAAATCTTTAGAATTCATATTCCCTGAATTATTAGCCACTCAAAAATATTTTACGTCAGGGCTGTTCACAAAGCTACTGGAACCAACACAGTTCTTATGAAATCCTCTAATAATCAAAAATATAGTTCACAACTTTTAAGCTATTATTTGAATTAAGACATTCATTTGATGACGTTATTCTTTGGGAAATTTTACTCAAGCATAGTACTCAATTCAATTTTTATGATTTGTTCTAAATAATATGGTTAAATATAAATGCTATATTTTGAATTTTCTAAACTACAAGCTTGGTTTTTCATTGGTGAGCTCCAAGGGACTTTAAATATATGTTACTAAAATCTAAAATTACTAACCAAAACAATAAATTTAGGATATCAGAACAGCTTTTTTTTCAGAAGTTTTTTTTAAATCTATGTAAGTGTAGGCTTTTTGATCACTTCAGTAGAAAACTAAAGTCGTGACATAACTAAGCAACAATGACAACTAATATGAAAAGAGAATTTTAACAGAAAAGAATTCTAAGAGGACAGAACTTTCATCTTCAATCTTTAAAAAAAAATATTGCCACTGTTCTTACATCCTTAGTCCTCCTACCTACCATCTAGTCACGCTGTAGTAATTTTTACATTTTGACTAGGAGTGTAGAAAGCTATCTGGCTTAGTTCCTCTGGCAAAGACTAAACACAACCTATTTACCTGTTTAAGGATCTTGTTTAAGAGGGGATAAAAAAGATTCTAATTAACTAGAAAACGGTAAAGCCTGAAAATGTTTGTTGGAAAAGAATGATTTGATCTGATGAATTTGTTCCCAAGATTTCAACAGGAACACAGTTTTGTTTCATCCACGTGAACCAACCACTAGAACCAGCTACCTATGTATAGAAAAACCACTGCCTATTACAATGCATGCAAATAGGCCAATAAAATGACTGTGGAGGTACTTAGCATTCTATGTTAGTAAAAAATGTATTTCTTGTCAGTTTGCTTCAAAATGTTTTTCTTCATGGTCAAGAAGCTTCAATCTATCATGTAAAAGGTTTGTTCTATTTTGTATCATGAATTTTTAATGTATCACTATGGAGCACATTCATCTTATTAACCACTTCTTTGTAGTTTATTAAATTAATAAAGTCATTCTCTACATTACACACTAGAATATCAATTTGAATATAAAATCTCAGTTCTGAAATATATCAAGGTAACAAAACATCTCAAGATGTTTTGAAGATCCTGTGTCAAATTTATGTGTGAATAAATCTATTTTTTCAATCATACAGATGATAAAATCCTACTAAAGATGTAACAAAATGTCCTGGTTTTGCAAAGCATCTTCAGAGCAACAGACCATGCCTCATTGGTTTCTGGTTTTTTTTTTTTTTTTGATACTTTCCAAAATTCTTATCAGTAACATTTGACAGGAACCACATTTTATTCCAGGTAGTATTGATCAATGTAACTTCCTTTCATCTAAATGTACCTTCTCTTTCTGCAACTGTAAATGAAAATATGAGGACACATTACTCTGATGTATTACTGAATTTTGAATACCCCAGTATTCATAAGAGGTTATTTTCTTTCAGTTAATCTTCTAAATAAATGGAAATAATTATGTAAAAGATAGTTTTAAGAAACTCTCCTTCCTTTTTTTATTTAGAAAGGAACGTATGAAAATTGGACTTTGCTCAAACTTTTTTCTGAAGTCAAATTTAGATAAATATTATCAACCACCATCAGCAAATTAAACACAATGGAAAAAACTAGCAATGAGTTAGTGTGCTAGAGAACGGGTGCCAACAGGCCTGCTACCTTTTACCTCCCTCCAAGGGCTTCCAATGTGGTGTGGCACGCATGAAACACATTTGTTAAAGTGTCTGAATAACTCTTCAAGAATTTTTAAAACTAATAAACCTCATTCTTAAGTTGGTATGCAAACATGAACAAATCAGTTTTGTTTCCAAACACTTAAAAGTAGTCAAACCTCCACAAGATAAATCTGTTGCAAATATATTAATATGAACTACTCTGTCTTCAAAGGGCATGGAAGTTTTGTTGAAAACCTCATTGTCTTCAACATTCCTAAGAGCCTGATATTCAATATGAAAAGGACAGATAATAATAATGACATCGATGCGACATGCGGCTCAGGGTCAAAGACCAAAAATGATTCTATACTACTGTAAACCAGAAACCCAATCTAATCTATTGTTGATAGGGTTGAAGGATCCCTACATTTTTGTAGGATTCAATCCAGTATTTCTCTACTCTTTGCTTATCCTAAGGTCTAATATGGTCATATGATTATAGTCACTAAACAACATGAATTGAGATCACAAGGCTAAACTTTAGTGCTAATGAATAAAACTTAGCACCACAATTTACCTGAACAGATTACAATGCCAGTAAAACACTAATAAGATTTTAAATGCTACTATATATTGGTTTTCAAAAACAGCATGACATATTTTATCATGTCTATGAGACAGAGACAACATACATAATTTAACCAAAAAATTAACCTTAATGTGGATTACACATGTACATGTACATGTATACACACACACACACACACACACACACACACACACACTCCAATACCACATCAGAGATAGACAGCCAGGACATACCTAGCTTTCATACTCTTATTTTGCATCAGAATCACCTGAAGACTTTGTTAAAACATTGCTTGTACCTACCCAAATGATCTATCAATCTCAAAAGTCAAGAGAAAGAGAAATGGATATAGATAGATACTAAGTATTGCTGTGGAAGGAGGCAGAGAATAAAAGTGAATTCAGGTTTCTCCCATCCTGATGCTTTTCATCTTGCTGTTTAGCAAATACTAAGGAATCAACAGAGATTTCTCAAATGACAATCCACTAGGCTAACTTACAAACTTTTTCATGCTTAATGTGCTAAACCAAAAGTGCTAAATAGCAGGTTTTAATTATAAGTTTTACAGAAACATTAATGCCAGAAATTCTTTATTCTTTCAATAATCCTATACACAACTATTTTCAAGACACTGAAGGGGCACAGAAAAGCTAATTAAGTTCTTATATTAAAAAAATAATATTCACCAGTAAAACCAAAGCCAACAATGAATGATCACCGATCATCAACCACCAATCCATATAACATGCAGAAGATCAACATTATGGGAACATAATTGTGTGTGGAATTTGTCAAATAAATATTAAAATTTTATTTAAATCAGTTTGCTTAAGTTAATGAGCCACATAAGGGGAAAATATTAATTTTATTAGAACTTGAACAAAAGCACAAAGAAAACATCTTAACAAAATAGTATGGTGGCATAGCCAACAAAAAAGAGTATGGCAAAAGATGTGTGAAAGAAATATAAGGTGGAAAATGTTAAATATTTCATGAACCAGTGTGGAAACAAGAAGCCTAAGCTTAAAAACCATGGATTCAGTAAAGTACAATCATACAGCAAAAAGTTAATGCTAGTGCTATCCTAACCTTACAGGCACATTCTTCAGCAAAACTTTAAGAGGCTGGTTATATTTTTTATAGTATTTAACATCTTGCCTCTGGATTTTTAACAGAATAGATTTTTACACAATTCAATCTCACAGTTGAAAGAATTTAATAAGCACTGAGAAATAAGTATTCTACCAATTAAAATGTCAGATGAAATAAAACAAGTGATTAGTCCTTAATGCTATTATTTTTCCACTGTATTAAGGACTTGACCTAACCAAGATAAACCTTAAGCAGTTCAGAATTCTTCCCTAATACCAAGGGAATGCCTCTGCTCAGCTTGACGGCCATATATGGGAATCATGAATCAGTAACCACGAAGTACTCTCAAGGACAAATGCAGGAAAGGAAGATACAGTGAGGTTTACATAACAAGGTAGCTTGTCATCATTTTAGCTTACCAAAGGCTAAAACTTACTACTGCAAAGTATTTAAATATGCGTCCCCATCTTCACAAATTATTTTTAAATACTGATAACGCATGTATATTTAAAGTGACCACATAAAATTTATAGTGCTTTGAATCAATTCTAAAATTATAATACTTCATTAGTAGGATTTTGAATTACTTTGCTATCATACTTTGACCTTTACACAAAGATGGAACTCTTAATTTTCCTGGCAGAAACCTGGATAGAAAATCAACTTGGAAATGTTTTTGGAAAGACTGTCAATCAAGCAAGATTCTGCTTGATTGCTACCTTAAATAGGATATTAGATTTAACACTTTTAAATGTCTGGAAACAATACAGTTTTTTAATAAACATCCAAAGGCAAAAATTTTAACTATTTATGAAAAAGTTAAGCTGCTTTGCATTCTCAGTCTTTGAATTTTACTCACACAATACGCCAAATTAAAATTTTAAATGAGGTATATCTGCATAAATATCAAATATCTAGCAAATATGTAGTACCATGAATGGCTTCAAGTTAAAGTCACAGGCTTGCTTTGTGTTTTCTTGTTTTGCTTTTACTTGCCATGTGACATGTTGCCAGAATCTTTGGATGTGGCCTTTAATAAAAGCAAAGGCTACAAATGATCACTCTAATAGTCGTAAGAACATAAGATGAAGGTATCTTGGTAAATTATTCAAACATCTTAAATGGCATTATCACACTGTAATTATAAATATTATGTAGGTATATGAGAGGTGATCAAATATATAGTGAATGTTTAAACTTTAAAAAAATTATAATAAAAGATACATTGACATTGATTTCCCTCAAAATATTTTCCTTCACTTTAAACACACTTACCCCATAATTCTCGCCACTTCAAAGTCCTCTTTCAAGAATGTCTTTACAAAGTGTGATTTAAAAAAATACAGTGAATACTGCTATTGAGTGCCATCCAATAGAAAGGCAGGTTTATAAAATCACTTTGTGTGTCGTCTTTCACTTACTTAATGGACTCAGTAATGTGACTTCCAGCTCTTCCCCAAGCCAAAACAATCATGAAAGTAAATGTCTGGAATCTATTCAGGACATAAGGCATTCACAATGGCGCAACTAAACACGACCATGAAAAGGGACTTCCTTCTAAAACTGCTTCTGAAAGCATCAAGAATGATGGCCTAAGTGTGTTAGAAATGTGAGGAAGTATTTTGAGGCACTAGCAATGTATTATTATTATTCACTGTAATAAAATTTATGCATTCATCATATTTTTCCATCACACCTTTTATGCCAGAGATCATTTATGCATCAACAATTATGGGAGTGGAGCAATAGAAAATAAAACTTTATAACCATCTATGGCAGTGCTTAAGCAACTGCAAATGTTTATTTCAAAAATCTATGCTGCCAAATTTTGAGTCAAAAGTTTTGCGTCTTGATTGCATGGGTTTCAACCCACAGAAAACACAAGCACTAAACTGTTTGGTCAGGATCCTGTTCGTTTTAAGATGCAAAAAACTTAAAAAACGAAATATGCACACCATAAAAAATACCTAATTCTGAAAATTATACAGCTAACGATTAAATCACCCTGTCCAGTAAGTTCCAAAAGTTTCACACCATTTCAAACATTAAGGCAACTTTTTTCCAACTAAACAATACTTTATAAAAATATATGTCACTTCAAAACATTATATACACAGTGACAATAAATTTAGCTAGTTATAATCTTTAATACATTAATAAAGTGTCACATATTACAAAGAAATTGTACTAGATATGTGCAGGTTACAGTTTTTAAAGTACAGGCTTTAAAACTGAGCGTAGTGAACGTCCTTCTTTCGTGAGTTCTCGAGTCACACACATACATGGCAATGGGATGGCTTCCTCTCGTTTCTCTGTAATATTGTAAGAACATTTCTTCAAGTGGTCAGCCATGCTTAGGATGTCAGCAAATTTCCACTCATTAACAGAACAAAATGCAGTACTGAATCGCCATACCTAGAAGAAAATTCTACCTGAGATTTTAATACGTCAATTTACGGAAATCAAAATACAACACTTCTTGCTTTAAGTGTAACTACTTCTACTGTCAGAGAAACACCTGATATGAAGTTTTAAGTAGTGAGCTACAAAGATGCATTTAGGCATAAATCTATTCTTAAAGTATTTGTAAGATGACTCACTTCTATGAGACGATGACTTCATAAATATAACAAAGAAAAAAAGACAAAATACAACACTAAACACCATATCCAACCTGGTTTATTAAACTTTTTAAAAATCCTAACTTCATGAACTAGGAATCACTTCCTAACATACACTACACACTATTTTTCACCCTAACAAATTAGCTACAAGGAAAATCCAGTCTGATACCAACAGTACAAGCTTTACCCTTTTCTCCCAGTTTTTCCCAGTATTTCTATTACTCCATACTAAGTGTTTTAAAATACTGTAGACTACTGTGCACCTTATCTTACCACTTTTCACAAGTACTAAAGGTCCTTAATAGAAACATCAGTGCTTCCCTTTGTTCAAAGTGTTTCTGAAAATTCATACACAAAGAACTTTTATAAAATAGATGTTATTTTAGTCTGCAACATTAAACAACATGTTTTTAAGCCTAATACTCACCTGTCACCCCTGTTCAAGTGTCTGCTAGTAAAAATATGAGCTACTTCACCTTTTGCCCAGTCATCAGCTTCAGCTTCAGCACCTGAAGCACTATCATCTTATTAGTTGAACTGTGGCCCTCTTTTACGTTTGTAATATAAAATACAAAGCTGCCTGAAAATATGTAACATACACGAAAGCAGAGCAGAGAAGTAGGGACAAAACCATGAATGGTATACAACAGGACCAGATATCCTGGCTAAGCACATCAGCAGGCAAATGCCTAGTTACAAAGCACTGAATAATATAAATGCCTTTTGTTATCTGTGGGGGGCTGGCCCTACCATGCCCATGTATGACAAAAACCTGTGATGCTCAAATCCCATATGAAAAATGACTCTACAGTGTTTGCACATAACCTACTTATATCCTCCCAGAAACTTTAAGCCATCTCTAGATTTCTAACACAATATTTAGGGAAATGGCTAGTTAGAAAGCACTGTATAATGTAAATGCATTGTTTAGGGAATGACAAGAAGAAGTCTGTGTATGTTTAACACAGATTCAATTTTTTTCCTAAATATTTCTGAACCACAGTTGGCTAAATCCACAGATGTGGAAGCCATGGATTAAGATGACTGACTCTGCATGGCAAACAGAACTGTAGTCAGTAGTAGTATTTTTGGAAGAAGGATTCAGCGCACAATACTACCACTCAAGAAAGGATAGTTGTGACTTCCTGAGTGACCAAATTCCTTCAAATTCTATGAAAATACAATCTTTTTTTTCAGGTATCACATTAAGTCATCATGCTTCAGCACAAAGCACTGCTTAGGGTTATGCTCAATTATTTTGTGTGACCTGATATCTCAGGAGTCAGTGAAGACCCAATGACATTATAGCTATCACTAGCCTCCACACAATTCCTCTCACTCACAAAACTACAGCTTACACACATCTAAGAGTTTGCTGCAGACTTGTACAACCCACAGCCCACATGTTGTTCAAAGCAAACATAAATTTTCTTAAAACTGGAGATTTTTTTTTTCTGTAATCTTTTTGTAACTTGATTGTATTATCTACATTAGGTATTTTATATGCAATTTGCCCCTCTTACTCACTGTGGCCCAGGGAAGCCAAATCACTAGATACTTCTGACTAAATGAGACAGGTCAAAGAAAAAAAAATGCTTTCATTTACTTTGTCAGAGTTTCTCAGTTATGAGTTAATGTTTCGTTCAAGTTTTCCTCAGGTCTTTGCTGAGTGCCTGTTAGGCAGCAGCACTTTGATTAGCAGTCTCAATTCTAAAGAAACTTCAAAGCAGCCTGGTTAGTGCTTCTGTAGCTACGGGAGGGGCAGAAGTTCCCAGAGGCTTCCTGAGGAAGTAAGACTTAAGGAGTAAGCAGGACACAGCAAGACGATGAAAATCACATGCTTGGGAAATACACTTGGGCTCGCTAGGTCTGAATCTGTTAATTACTGGTTTAAATTAATGTTTTCTTCTGTCAAGTGGAGACTGTGGATTAAATAAATTGAAAGGGCTAAAGCATACTACCTAGCACACTGCAAGTATTCAAATACAGATGTTTGGAACACAGCATATTCAAAGGCCTGAAGGCAAGAAAGCAAATAAAAAGTGAACATGACTCTGGAGTACAAGTAATATGAAGAAATTTACAAGGTAAGTAAGAATGGCAGTATTCAGTCTTAAGTGTTATTATTAAGGAGTCAGCCTCTATCCCAGGACAATGGACAAATATTTAAGAACTTTTAGGAACTGAAGGGATGGCTCAGCAGTTAGAGCGTTTGCTTAGCAAGCGCTAAGTCAACGGCTAAGGACCAGAGTTTGATACCCAGCACCACATAAGCCGGGCATGGTGACACACACCTGTAATCCCAGCACCTGGGAGGCTAAGACAGGAGGGCTGCCATGAGTCCAAGGCTAGCCTGGGCTCCACTGTGAGTTCAGGACCAGCCTGAGCTAGAGAGTGAGACCCTGTCTCAAAACAAACAAGAAAAAACCGCCTCATCCTAATTCTTACAAAGCTATATTGGTAAGGGCCCCAGATGAAATAGAAATGTAGCTAGGAGGAAGCTGTGGCAGTAATCCAAGCAAGAATCAAACGTCAAGCTGAACCAGAGAAATGGCAGTGAAACTGTGAAGCAGATCGGAGAGGAACGAAAAGGAAAAAAAAATCAACAGGACTTCATGTTTACTTAAATATAGAAATAAAGTGGGTAAAAAACAGTCAACTCTAACTCCCAGATCCTTGGTTCAAAAATTTTGTAGAAATGTTGTCACTTTCTGAGATTCAGGGAGACAGAGAAAGAGAGAATAGGACATATGAGCTTGAGGACACTGTGGAATAATCAAGCAGAGATGTCCAATAAGGTGTTCATAGTATAGTGATCTTAAGTTCAGTAAAGAAAATAGCCAGCTTATAGATGTGTGAATACTTCATGTAAAGATGGAAATTTAAAACTGAAGAACAAATGAGATCTCTATAGGAATTATAAATCCCTTAAAATATTTTACTACATATATTAGTATCTAGTGGATAAGGAAAGAGGAAAAAGATATCATCTGGAGAAACTTCTGCCACCCAAATTCCCTTCTAGAAAAGAAAACTCGGGAGCTGGAGAAATGGCTCAGCAGTTAAAGTGCTTGCCTTTCAACTACAAGGCCCAAAGCTGAAGTCCTCAACTCCACACAAACTGGGTGTGGTGACACATGCCTGTAATCCTAGCACTCGGGAAACTGAGGCAGGAGGACCGTTATGAGTCCAAAGCTAGCCTGGGCAGCACTGAGCTCAGGAGCAGCTTGGGCTACAGAGTGAGACCCTGTCTCAAAAAAGAGAGAGAGAGAAAAAGAAAAAAAAAAGAAAAAAAAAAAGGAAAGAAAAGCCCATAAGATAAATTGTGTGATCATTCATTGGTCAGTATACAGAAACAGATGTATAATTCTATACAGCTGTAAGTAAAGGTAAGGGGGTCTAAGAATAATCAAAATTTTTAACACTGGGTAACCAAATGTGAAGTTTATCAAAACTGTTTCCACTTTATAAAATGCTAAGTTTCATATTATGAGTGTTTAAAATGAAAAAAAATATTTTCAAGTCCACATTATCTATGTTTTCTAGTTTACACTGGATATTGCTTTAAATAGGAGCTAGAGAAAATGAAGTATCATAAAAGGTAGAGAAAAGGCATCACATGAGCCAGAATGTTTAGGTAGACCTAAACAAAGTTTTCAGCCCATTTCCAGTATACATCACTTCCTTGCCTTTTCTAAACCTACCTACATCAAATTATAGTGCCCTAATCTTAATTCTCTTTGGTTTAAGACATTTCCTTATCGGTCCATTTCTGTTCCTTATCCCTGAAATACTCCATTGGTCACTTCTTAGAATCATACTACTAGCAACAGTTATTTTTTCTCAAATCTCTACATTTAGGTTCTATAAGAAACCACCAAATTCCAAAAAAGAAACTACTAAGAATGAAGAGAAACAATAACTTTAAGCAAGAAATAATCCCTCTCCTTGCTTCCTCCACTGTCTTATGGTGAACCTGTTTCAGATGGCATGGATTAGAGGCAGAAGAACTGAAGCTGCTGCAGAAGAACTGAAGAAACATAAAATTGTACTTTTGAAGAAACAGAAGTGACCTTTTCTATATTATATTAGAATCTAAATCTAGAAAATCTATAATAACATGACAACTCTAACTAGCCACCTTTTTATTATCAATTAAAAATGTGTTATATTGACTTACTTTTAGGGAATGCTCAATTTCTCAACAAAATATTAATTCATGAGCATTATTAAGTGCCTATTGATGCTAAATAAGAGGTGATACAGTTGAGATTAAACTAACCTTTTCCTTTATCTGCCATGATGAATTTCCTTCTGGATATTTCTTTTTCTCCCACTGCAGTATGACCATTCCACGAGACTGAAGCAGACTGCCACACACATCCCTCATTAACTTGGACACACATGAGAGCTGACATAAACTGAAGCCATCTAGAAAGCCTGCAATATGTTGCAAGACTTCAAAAGGAAGAGTACTTAGATGGTCAGTATGTAATCCCAATACACAGTTTCTAGCAGGCTCTCCTAATACTGCAGATACACAAGGCTGAACTCCAAATGACCTCAAATGGCGGTCATGTATGATTTTTGCTCCTTGTGTTGATGGACAAAATCTTCTCTGAGAATAGGTACAACCATAATAAGCTAAAGGACATCTCTGTTCCATCCAGCCATTGAGTCCAGCATGAATGTCACCATGCACGTTCTTAAAATGTGAAGAAAATTCTTTTCTTCTAAATAACTGTCCACACACAAAGGTAAACATCGAACGCTGCTTAGGCTGGTACCTAGCAACACATTCCAATACTAAATCCAGTCCAAGTGTCTGAAAAGGACTTGGATTTGAAAGTTGTGGATTTGCATGATCACAAGCTGAAGCGGAAGCTATTTCTCCAACCATTGTATTGGTAGCTAATATCGCAGATGGAAGTGAAAAAGTCTGTGTCCCAAAGTCAATGTGATATACATCAACCATGCGACTATCAGATATCCCTCTGCCACCTGGAGAATCTCCTAAACAAAACAGTAAGGCTGCTGTAATCAGATCTATGCCTTGGAGGCCCATTGGATCTTCTGCAACTTCCAAATCTGAAGTATCCACTGCTTTATCCTCCTTTGATTTAGACCAACATGAATTAGAAAGAAATTTGAATGAAGGCGCATGACTGAAGGATAAGACACTCACATTCCTCAGGTCTCCTAAGTCTAATTTTCTCCAATACATTTCTCCTTCATCTTCTCCATCTGGCACAAGGATATGCTGAACAGTGCCGTTAGGGAAAGCACTGGGTGGTACTACTTCCCTAAGTTGTGCTGCTAATGAAAGTGAACTGGAAGGTTCTGAAGTATCATCTGATGCCACACATTCTCCATTTGTTAAGTTACTTTGTTGATTCTGGTCTTTGATCTGTGGGCATATCTTTTCCAAAGGCAGGCCATTACAAAGAGCAGAAGTGTCATAAGAACCTGTATTCAAGTCACATAATAAATCACTTGAACCATTTTGTTCAGACTGGGAATTCTGACTTGTGTCAATATGGTCAATTCCACCTACTGCCCCTATCTCATCTTCATGAAGATGATCTTGGTCTTTTAAGTTTCTATCCTGCAAGCTTTCTCTGACATTTTTCTCTTCATCCATTTCACCTGGAGTAGCACAAAGACTTGTGTTTAACATGCCAATGTCTCTTGTGGCAGTATTCAGGATATCTAACGCAGCAGCCAAACTTCTGGTTGTTTCTACGGTAGCTTGATAAAGTGCACCATAAGATTCTTCATCAACAGACACCAAACCATTAGTGTGTGCTATATCTGGGACACTTGATTTAACTGAGATTTGTTCTCTAGGTTCAGATACTTTATCAGTTGCTTTTGACATCATAGTGGCTACTTTGAGAGATTCTAAGAGCATCCTTTGGTCTTGAAGGGCCAAGGCCATATCTAATTGTGCCACTTCATCAACATCTCTGCTTAGATTTTCGTATGATTTCCGATCTGCGTAACTAACTGGCCATCGGTTCCATTCCATAGTACAGCACACTACACTTGCTGGACACATTTCTAGATGTTCAGCAACTTTATTTCGGGCCATGGTAAATGGACATCCAAAGTCACTATTTAAGCAAGGCACTCGTTCAAAAGGACATAACAGTCGATGCTCATCACCTTTACACGAATGAAAAACTGCTCCACACACCAAAGGACAACCAATCAAGTCACAGGAAATCCCAGGTTCTGGTCTGGTCATACATCGTCTACTGACACAATTCACACAGTGTGAATGCTGCAGTGCCTCCTCCATAATGATCAATCCAGCTCTAAGAGTTGAAATAGAAAAAGACAGAAAAATTACATAGAAAACAGTTTTCAAAATTATTTAATAATACAAGTGAAATCACTGATACATTTCATTTATTTGACAGTATAATACATAAAATACATATAAATGTATCTGACTGGTGAATTTTACATATGACCAACACACCTTGAAAGAACATCAATAACATCAAGTAACAATTCACTGTTAAAATGTCATAAGCATTGTTTTTTACATACTGTATGACAAAAAACAAGATGTCTTTCCCAATATGGTATTTAAACTCTAGTATTGTGTTTTATATTAATTAATGCCTACAACAAAGTTAATATGTATTACAACTTTAAGATTTCAGACTATTTCAGTTTTTAATCTCTTTAATTTCAATTAAACTGATTTTGACACAACTTACATTGTAGAGACCTGATCATATTCCTAATAATAATTTGCATTTCATTCGTGTAGTTAATTAAAACTTTTTAGAAACTTTACTTCCTCTAAATACAGGACGTCATCTCAAATTTCACCTATTATGACTAACAGACTACAAATTAACAAAGCCTTAACTAGATACACAGAAAATATATCAAGAAAAAAGTTTTCTAGTTCAAGCTCTGTTGCTGTGGGCAAAGTATTTACATGGAAAGAATCCCATTTCCATTCATGCACTGAATATCTACATGTTGTTGAGCTACATGTGTTCAGTATGGCAATACAAAGACTGGTAAGTTGTGGCATTTTATTTCAAGAAGCTATAGCAAGAGGCCAAAGACTGTAAAAATCATATTACATTATATGATTAATACATCAGAAGTAAAATGACAGCAATGAGAAGATAATCACTATGGGTAGGTATTGGGAAGAGTTCAGGTTACCCTTCAAAGATGAGAAGTCTTCATTATGAGAAAGTTAGTGAGAATGGGAGGGATACAATACTGCACTAACAGCATAAGCAACAACAGAAAGCATTTATTGTCCAACATGTTCATCTTCCTAGTATTGCTAATAAGGTAAAATGCAAGATAGCTGTATGAGTTAAGGCCAGACAAAAATGAAGCAAATCATGATGAATGCTTTATGCCTCCCTTAGGAACTCAATCTTCCTATAATAGAAATCATTGGGAATTTTAAGCAGAGAAATGGTATCTACAAAATAACATGAAGAGATTACAGAGCATACTATTCTTTCCTACTCTGAAACTAGAATTAACTTATTTTGGTGCTGTTGTTTGCAGTTAAATCCACAGCCTTTGCACTGAGCTAACATTCCCAGTCCTTTATTTTTTTATTGTGAGGCAGGGTCCGGCTCTATTGTTTAACTGTCCAAGGCTGCACTCAAATATACCACCTGCCTGCCTCAGCCTCCCAGAGTACTGGCATGCATTACCACACATGGTTTAGAATTTGAACTTCTATCAAGTAAAGTTTTATACAAAAATAACAAAGAGAATGAGCCTGGTATGTTGATTTAGTTGTAACTGAGGCTATTTGATTTTTTTTTCCTACAATCTTCAACTTCCTTAATGGTTTGTCCCTACAGCAATAAAACCTTAATTAACATGCCCCCTTTGCTACCCTTTTTATTTCCTATTTGACCAAGCTTTTGCAAGAAAACAAAAATATCTTCTGAGCTCACCTATGTTATTCAATCTGAATTTACTCTTTTTACGTCTTATTAAAACTACTGTGAGATCCTCCCAAATCCAAAAGGCAATTTTTTCCAGACTCCATCTTCCTTGGTAATATTATTATGATGACTAATTTCTCCTATTTGAACTGTTATCTTCCCTTTCTTTTCATTTTGTCCCACGTCTCCCATTTTCCTTATGCCTCTTGGTTAATCCTTAGTCTTTTCCTAAAAGAAGAGCAATGACTCTTCTTCAGGTTCCCATTTCTTGCTCATTTCTCCCTGACTGCTCTCAATTTTTCCAAAAGTTTCAACTACCGCTCATATACTGAAAACTCATTTATGTACATCTTGTCCAGGTTTCTATTCCATCTCTAGACATCTACAGCTTATTAGTATACATTTTTTACTTATAGAGGTAGCAGGTAGTGCAACTCAGTATTTCCCAAATTACTTTCTGGTATAGAATTTTATGGAGAAACAGCAGACTCTTGACCCATTTTCGTCACTCAGTTTATGAGAGATTACTCTCTGACATATTTTGCTTTAAATCTATCTTGATTCAAATGGCGAGAGTAATCACTGTACAAAATGCTATATATTTTTCTTTAGCTGAAGCCTGATCTTCCTCAAACTAGAACAACAAAAACTACTTAATCATTATTGACACAACTTTTTCTTGATTAGGTGGGAAAGTTATGAACTGTGATAATGATGTTCAATGACATACCAAAAAGAAAAGAAATACATTTGATGCCAAAACTTTTTAATTTGTGTTAAAAACTATGTATTTTCCCCTACTATTTTTATTAATATACAAATATAATACATAGTATTTACAATGAATTTGGGTGTTTCGTACACATATGTATCATATTGACTTTACAATCCCTTCCCATTTTCTCCCCCGCGCTCCCTCCCTAATCCTTCCCTCAACTCCAGCTATCACTTCATGTGGTTCCAAAGAATGGCTGTGTTCTGGGTTTTCCAAGTCAGAGAAACCATAAAGTGTTTAACATATTAATCTTCCTCACCTAAGTCATTTCACTTAAGTCACCAACTCTAGCTACTCAGGGATACTGAGGCAGGAGGATCACCAGTTTGAGGATAGCATAAACAACTTAGCAAGACACTGTCTCATAGCAAAAATTAAGAAAGGCTGGGAATGTAGTTCAGTGGTAAAGCATTTGCCTAGCACACCTGAGAGACCCTAGGGTCAACTTGGCATGGAGAAAAAAATTTATTTTCATAAATTTTATGTTAGTAAAAACAGACATGCTAAAGGAATCATAATAGGAGAAATGTTCAACTGATGACAAACACGTAATTTAAGCAAGCATTTGAAGAGAAACTTTGGTAAGAATTAAGATAAACCTTACTGAGTGATTAGATTGTGAAAACAGCTGTAGTTTTCTTATTTTGCAACTAGACTGTGTGCATCTCACATGCTGAAGGTTATAAGCTTGACTGTTGCTAAGAGAGAAACCTAAAAATACAAGCAGTTTCAACATAAGTGACCACTGCTCTTAGAACTAGAGATATTTCATGTTATTGTACACACCACCACATAGCCACACAGGAAGAAAACATCTTAAAAACATCATTTAATTTAAAGTGTTTAAAATAGCAACTGCTACAACCCCAAGACAAATGCAAAACCAGCAACAATTTCAAAAATAAAAGGTAAGTTGGGGGATTCTTAAGTTTCAAAATAAACATCTCCATTTTTACACCATTCCCTTCTGGATAAGAACTTTAAAAACAAAAAAAGAAAACATCCAGAGCAACAAGTCCACTATTCTCATTTACTGAAACAGAAGATAAAGGGAGACTATTATGCACACATTTTAGCCTTCTTTACCTACATCAGTCATTTAACCCTAACAACTTAGAGAAAACTGAAGCTCAAAAAGGGTGACTTTGCCAGTCATATACTCAGTTAAGATACAGAGGTAGGACTTAAATCTACAGCTGAGGGTGCAAGGACAGTAACAGACACATTTACTTATTAAAATCTAATGAGGCAGCTCTTCAATAACTGCTGATAAAATTTTAAGATGTTAGCTGCGGGTTGGAGATTACACAATTTGTAGTTTATTTGGAAGCTTAATCAGCCTCATGGTCAAAAAAGTATTTTGGGTCCTTTAAGCACAAAGCTTTAAACATGCATTTTTAATCATTTTAGAAATCACTTAAATTCATAATGCTCAGTGGAAGGGTAACGGACAGTACACACTTACTTCTCAAAAGAAATACACAAAAGAAGAATCAAGTTTAATTCTACTTTACATTTAAGTATATTAAGAAATTAGTTAAGAAAATATGCCAATAGTTATTTTGGGAAAGTTCTGGGGAGAGCTGTTAGCTCTAAAACTTACAACTCTACCAGAGCCACGCGTTTCCTAATCATGATCATCAATTTAAAAATGCCTTCATAAATTATTTTGCAATAATTCCCAAATCCTGTGAAACAGCTTTTAAAACGTCAATCCCTGATTCATCAGTTGGCCAGTGACACAGCAGGTTCAGTAGAAAACAGTTGCTAAAATTAAGCCTACAAGTTCATTTAAAACTCAATGATGTTATTAAAAAAAAACCTCCAGAATCAAAATCTTACCACATCAAATCACATCTCCATTAATTTATACTTAAATATGAATTAGTGAAGTTTCAGTAGACTAAAAACTATTTATAAATGATAAACCACTGTACAATAGTTTCAATTTTCTCTAACAGAAGTCACTGGCCAACTTCTATTCTGTAGATAACAAGGCACCCTTAAAAAATTAGTCTTAAGACATGGCATTTTCTCATACAGTAAAATGAGATCTAGTCATTTAAGGCATAGAGATCCAGCCCTCAAAAAATGCATAAAGACATAAGTAAATAATCAAGACATCAGTAAATAAGTAAATTAAAATATGCTAAGAAAGTCATCTGAAGTACTCCAGACAGTTGCCTCAGGGCTATTCCTTGTATCGGCCCAGATGCTACATCCAATTTCATTTTTTATTTTATTTATTTTTGTGGTACTGGTGATAAAGCCCACGGCCTTCATACTGATCGACATTCCCAGTCCATTCTTATTTTTGGTTTTGTGACAGAGTCTGGAGAGGTGGCTGAGTTGCCCAGCGTGGTCTCAAATTTATGATCTTCCTGCCGTGGTCTTCCGAAATGCTGAGATTATAGGCTTGCGCCACTGGGTCGGCCTACCTCAATTTTTAAAGTTCAGTTTAAGGTCTATGCATGTTCATTACACACTACATTTTCCTTGCTAATACCAATGGAAATTCAAAGTAAGTCGCTATTCTGCTTTATATTAACATCTATCTTTCTAGAAAAACCATAAACTCCATCAAGGTCAAAATTATCTCTGTTGCACTCATTTTTGGATTCCCTACATTTGAAATGTCCTCAATTAGAGACTCAGTTGTAAAAATACATCAATGAAAGATTTATGAGCCAGGTCTGGTGGCACAGGCCTGTAACCTACAATTCTGAGAGGCTGAAGCAAGAAGCCTGGGCAAGTTGGCAAACATACCTCAAAACTAAAACATTGGGTGGTGATGTATCTCAATGTAAAGGTCCTGGGTCTCCAGTACGAAGAGGGAAAAAAAAAAAAAAAAAAAAAAAAAAAAAAAAAAAAAAAAAAAAAAAAAAAAAAAAAAAAAAAAAAAAAAAAAAACTCCCACAAAGTAACAAAACAGGCTTCAAAACTAATTGAGATTCTTTTTAAAAATTAATCTTTTTTTTTTCTTGAGACAGAGTCTCACTCTGTAGCCCAGGATGGTCCTGAATTCACTATGGAGCCCAGGCTGGCCTTGGACTGACAGCAATCCTCCTCCCTCAGCCTCCCAAGTGCTAGGATTACATGCATGCACCATCACACCTAGTTTATGTGGTGCTGGGGAACTGAATTTAGCACTTGACCGAGCGCTTGCTAGGCAAGCACTTTAATCGCTGAGCCATTCCTTCTGCCCCTAATTGAGATTCTTGATTTTTCAGAAAACTACATACTGCAGCAAAAGATACAAACTTAATAGATCTAGCATTAGACAAACTGAATCAAAATTGTCTCCATATAACCACTATAAGAAGTGACACTGCAACATTTATTGAATATATGTGTTCCAGACATTATGAAATATGATAAATCATTTACTAAAAAAGCAAATTAATAGGAAAGGCAACCAATGAACGCTCAACTGTTTAAAAAAGTAAGGGGCTAGAGAAATTGCTCAGTGGTTAAAGCATCTGGCTAGCTAGCGCTAAGTCAAGTGCTAAGTACCAGGGTTCAATTCCCCAGCACCAAATAAACCGGGTGTGGTGGCACACACCTGTAATCTCAGAATTCTGCCTGTAATCCCAGCACTCCGGAGGCTGAGGTAGGAGGACTGCTTTTGAGTCCAAGGCCAGCCTGGGCTGCACAGTGAGTTCAGGATGAGCCTGGGCTACAGAGCGAGACCCTGTCTCAAAATAAATAAATAAAAATAATAAAAGGAGAATGAAACATTTGCCTTTATGTTGTTTCATTACTTTACTGCCCTAAACCTGCAGACTAGTTATTTGGAAAAACTGAATACAAAGGCCCTGGGTTCAAAAGGGTTGGCGTCTACAAGTGTGCAAGTGATTAAGGAGGACACAGGGTGAGGAAATGAAGGAAGCACCAGAGAGAAGGGATATCGGCATACTGCTTATTACAGTTAACACAGATAAAACAGTTTTATTCAAATAACAGGTTGCTTCAATGTAAGGTTAATATGGAACCAGACAGATTTGTTCAATTAATTAACAATTATTACAAATACATCCATAATTGAGATTTCACAGTCAGCAATTAGTAATAAGCTTTTCTACTCCAAATTGCATCCTTTGCACTATCAGAAGTAGTAACACATAAAAAAAAAAAAAAACAAACACCTGCTGATGTTCTGATCAGATGTACTCAATCTTAAACACAGTACATCTGGCAGGTGGACATTTTACGTTACCATCTTTAAAAAGGGAAGAGGGCTAAGGATTCAGCTCAGTGACAGATCCCCAGCACCAAAGAATTGAAAATAAACTAATAAATAAAGGGAGGGCCGTGGATGTTGCCTAACAAGATTAAAAATACACTATCCTTACATTCCCAACTCAAATGACCTCAGTCCAAATAAGGTAACTGGGTTAAAGTGTACATATTCTTTTATTAAACTCTGGTTCTGACTTATTTACAGGATAATAATTATATAGAAAATTTTCAAGTTTTATTCATTCAGATATGAAACACTCAAAATATATATTGTTCATTTCTAAATATGGTCATGAATATCTATTCCAAAATGCCAAGTTCTAACTGCTTGCAATGTTCTCCAAGTAAAATTGTCAGACTTACCACTGAAATATTAACTTACTAATCAGAAAAGAATGTATTTTAGGTGGTAATTATGTAAAAAGTCCACTCAAATGGTGGACCTCTGCTTCTTAAGATGGATATGACAGTACAGGGAAGTGGCCCTCAACGAGTCTCGGCTTTGTGACCTTGAAGCAATGTCTACTCTGAAATCTAGAACTCTGCAAAGGTTCTTACAATTACAGGTGTGTCTAACAGAACATAAACATGTGGTTCTCGGAAAAACAGATATACTTTGCCTTTCACAATTGCCAGGCTTATATACAAAGCTTTATGTATAATTATTTTTAAATATGGTAATTCAAATTTAAAAAGTTTAGGGACTGGAGAAATGACTCAGTGGTTAAAGCGCTTGCCTAGAAAGTGCTAAGTACTTAAGTCTGATTCCCCAAAACTAGGTAAATGGGGGAGGGGGGGGGGGATGATGGTGATGCCTGTTACGGAACACTCAGGAGGCTAAGGCAGGAGGATTGCCTTGAATCCAAAGCTAGCTGGAACTACAGAGTGTGCTCAGGTCCAGCCTGGACTAGCGAGCAAAACCATGTCTCAAAAAAAAAAAAAAAAAAAAAGAGAGACCAGCTTCGACTGCAGAGTGAGACCATGTGCTCCCACACTCCCTTCCCCATAAGAAGAAAAAAATAAACATATAAAGTTTATTAAATGCAGTCATATGAGGAACCACTAATGCTAACATCATTCACTCTTCAGTTTTTTTATTTTTATTTATTTATTTATTTATTTATTTTTGAGACAGGGTCTCACTCTGTAGCCCAGGCTGGTCCTGACCTCACTATGTAGCCCAGGCTGGTCTTGGACTTGGCAATTCCCCTGCCCCAGCCTCCCTAGTGCTGGGATTACAGGCTTGAGCCACCACGCCCATCTTCATTTGTTGCTGGGGAATCAAACCCAAGGTCTTGCACTTGACCACTGCACTATTGCTCCAGCCCTCAGACTTACTTCTTAGTAAAAGACTGATTTTTAATTCAAGTATTCCTGTCTGTATCTAATACCTACCTACAGCTACCTACAATACACAAACACCAGACTAACTCACCTCTTTTATCACAGTGAATTAAAATCAAATATTTTATTATATAGGCTTTTTAAACTCAGGACTTTAAAATCAAAGTAATTTTCAAATGCAATGCTTAGCACGTATAATTAATTCCTTTTAGCCGTCAGCAACACACTAAAGGTCACCCCAAATCATATGTAATGGCATTGGCTTTATCTCATTAAAATGTCACACTTTATAAATATACTCAAATAACACATTAACCAATGCCTGTTGAGGACCTTAAAGAATCTCACTAACTAAATACATTATCTCAAAATGTTGCTATCTATATTGTACTTTTCTTTCACTCTGCATTTAAAAAACAAAAACAAACTAGAAGAACAAATCTAACTCTAGACATAGAGAAACACTGGATTGAAACTGAACACAGAAGCAAACTTCAGTTCTCTTACAACATTCAAAAAAGTTGTATCTGTCACTAAAGTACCAGGGAAAAACAACCTAGCAATTTACGAAGTTAGCAAAACACTGTTATCTTTAATTAAACTTCTAAAGTGAGAAACAGTGACTAAGCATAGAGAAGAGTGATTCAGCGAAAATTACAATGAAATACACTCCTTAGAAAACTCCTTAAGTATGCTACTTTGCCAAGTCAACAACTAGGCTGCTTTGGAAAATCTTAATACGAGAAAAAGCAAAAAACATGTTAGTAAATAATCTCTTAGGTCTGTAAGGGGCACAACACAGTACTGAAATCAGCAAGAAAAACATCTAGAAAGTTTGGGTCTTTGTATTAAGAGTTTCCAGTTAATCCAAGCTGATATCAGAATGCTCATAAATAACTTCATCTTGGACCTCAGTCAACAAAATTACCATAAAAAGGTCAATTTTTTCTCAAGCATCTTTTGTGTGGGACTTAAAACAGGAATAACAAAGAAAAACACAAGGGAGAGGGGAATGCAGTAGTAGACCCATGGTAAACACAGGCTGCTCTGTCATCACGTCCGAAGCCTATTTACACCTAACTCGTGACCCCACGACGCACCTGCCGTTCCCCCGAAGTAACGCACCTCCAAGGAGCGGGACACACAGTGGCCCCGAGGTCTGACAAATCAAGTCTCCCTTTAATAAGGTCTAGGACTCAGATCGTCTCACTTCCTTGAATGGAAAAGTTACCAACTTCGCTCATCCCGCGGCGGCGAGAGTCCGGACGCCTCACGGCCGGACTTTAACCCGTCTCTCTGCAGAGAGCCGGGGGCGCCAGGGCCCGGGCGCGCGGGGGCTCCGCGGCCCTCGGCGACCCTGCCGTCGCTTCTCGCCAGCGCGAGCCGGGTGCAGGTCGCCATTTGCTGACCGCCGGCCACCGCGGGCCACTCGGCGGCCGGGCGCCGCCACGTCCGCCGCGCGCGCCCTCGGTGCTCGGGTCCGGCCGCCCGAGACCCACGCGGGCCGGCGGGGCCGAGACCGCCGACCCCAGGGCCGCCTCCCTCCCCGCCGGCCGCCGCCTCCCTCCCCGCCGGCCTCCGAGGACTCACCGGCCCGCGTCGCCGGCCCGCGGCCCAGGCCTTACGCCAGAGCGGCCGCGCTCCGCGGGCCCCGCACGGTCCCCGCGCAGCTCCGCTGCCCGCAGCGCCGTCCCGTCCGCCGCCTCCGCGCCCTTCCCCGCGAGCCGGACCCCGCCGCCTTTTCTCGGCTCGGCCACGGCCTCCTCCCGCGCCCCGCCCCGCCGAGCCCCGCCCACCAGCGCGGCCGCGGCCCCGGCCCCGGCGGAGACGCGCACGTAGGGAGGGCGGGGTCGCGCGCGCAGGCCCGGGGGCGCGCACGCCTTGACGCTCCGCCAGCCTCTGGGCGACCCAGGGGAGAGGGTGTTGGGAGCCGGGTTCGACCTTCCCGTGCGGCTTCTGCTTCTGCTCCCGGCCTGGCGCGGCCCTCACGGCGCTGCCCGGTCTTCCTAGATGTTAGAATCTTGCGCTGTTGGAAGGAATGTAGATCCTTCAAGTTACGGTTGAGGAAGATAGGCCCAAGCTGAGTGACGGCTCCTGCTGTGGACGAGGCCGCCCGGCCCCCGCGGCGCGCGCCCCGGGCGCTCACCGGCCGCTCCTGCTCGCCGGAGTCGGCCGCCGCGTGCCTGTCTCTCGGCTGGCTTGCCCCGGTCCTGTGACCTGCTGCCAGGACCGAGCTGTGACCGTTTTCGTGCGCAGGGTTCTGGTTCCCCTGCGCTGAGTTCAGCTGTCTGGACCCCTAACTTAGCAGCCGCCAATGTCCGCATCTGAGAGGGACTGAGGCATCTTTGCGCGAGGTAATGCACCCGGGGAGGGGACTTGACCCCGCTTTTGGAAGGTACTTTACATATGACGGAGGAGTGCAGAAATGCTACTCAGAGTCATTTCAAACAGTGGGTTCCATGTTCCTGCTGCTGCGGCCAAACTTTGGCTTAACGCTCGGGAAAGAAGGGGACAATGATTCGGACTACAGTGTGGTGGGAGTTCCTCACCTGGCGTCGGTACCTTAAACTCGTTCCCGCCCCTGCCTCAAGTTAACTATAATAAACAATGGCTGTCCTCTGCCAGTGTGGTGTGGGGAGGGGGACCCGAGATGGAAAACACTGCTTATGGGTTCATTTTTTAAAAAACCCAAATGTTGTTTCCCTGGAAAGATAGTTCAAGCATACATTGTCCTCCTGTAGAGGAATAAGACTTGTGCATTTTAAAAACTGATAAATTGCAGTGAGGGGGCTGGGAGAAGCTGAAGGTTTTTTATTTTATCTTGGTCTAATATTCTAATTTGTATGTCGTTGAGCCTTGGTCCTCAGTCCAGAGTTTGAGAACTCCTCTCCAAAAACCTGTATTGTGAAGGTGGCAAACCATCCTGGTGTCACCGTGGGAGAAGACCTGGGCTCTGCTACTTGGTTGCCCTACTCAATGCTCACCGTCCAGATTGAGTCACAGTACCATTTCCTTTGCTACACTTGCCCTCCTTTAAAATAAAAGGGCTTAAGTAGATGAACTCTTAGGCCCTTTGCAGCTTCAGAATCTCATGATTGTACTAACTTAAGTTTGGTGCTTTCCCTTTTCTGAGTCACCTAGTTGACTCTTGGTCCTCTCTCTACCTCAAATTGAGTCATTCAGGCTGGAATCCTCATAATTTTCATTGCCCTTCCATCTCAGTATTTTTCTTTGTGCAAGTAATTAAAAAGAAAATCCTTCCTTATTTTCCAACTTATGCCTAGTTACCAATTTACTTTTCTGTTATTGGTGAACCAGACTTGCCTCCTGCCTCCTGCTCCTCTTACCCATCTCCCCATAGTTTTCTGTCTCAACTCTACTATCAACATAGCTCTCAAGACACCCATTTTATTGTGATATTTATCTCCTTGGGCGTCTTTAATGGCTTCCGAGTGCCAGTGGACAAAGTTTCAGCTCCTGATGTCAGTTGCTCAAAGCTTGTCTTTCAGCCTGGTCTAATTAGGTTTTTTGTTGTTCTGTTTTTTGTTTTTTCTCCACCAAATTCTTCCTATGCTCATATCATGATAGACGTGAAGTTCCTCATATTGAACTCAAATCCTATGACCTACGTGAGATGCTTTAGAAATATTTTCAGCAGTTCAGAGGCAACAGAGGTGTCTAAGTTACTTTCTCATTGTTGGGACAGAATACCCGACATCCATGATTTAAAGGAGGATTTGTTTGAGCTGACAGTTTCAGAAAGTCACAGTCTGTACATGGGCAATTAACAATGGTGGAAACCCAACCAGAGAGCTCATCATAGCATGACAGATGGGAAGCCAAGTGAGGGAGGAAGGGCAGAATGTGCACACACCCCTTGAGTCCATCCCCAAGCATCTGCCCTTTCCAGCTAGGCCTCACATCCCAACAGCACATAGTATCTATAGGTAATCCACAGCATCCAAATGCATGAGACTTTTGGGGGACACTCCAGATCCAAACGACAGCACTCCACCTTTGGCTCTCAGAAGACTAATATCCACCTCCATATACAAAATGCATGTAGTTCTTCTCCAAGAGTTTCCAAGGTCTTAACAGTTCCAGCATTGCTAAAAAGTCCATGGAAGTCCAAAGTTTCCCTTAAGACACAAGGAGAACTCTCAGTTGGAAGCCCCTAAGAAGAGCGAAGTTTAACATTTTCAACATAAAATGGCTTGGGATAACATTCCCATTCCACAAGGGAGGAGTAGGAAGATAGAAAACAACTGAACCAAAACAAGTTCTAAACCCCGGCGGGCCAGGGTTAAAGCCTGTAGTTCTGTGTTCAGAACCTCAGAGTAAATGGTGCGAGATGCGAGATTTAAAGGGTTTGTGTGGCCTTGCCCTACTGGACTGCCTGACTTCATTCTCCATCTTTTATCCTTTGAACAGGCTTTGCTCAAAGCCTCTTGCTTTTCTCAGCCAACAGTCCATATTTCTAGTATTTCTTAGTTGCTGGGGTCTCCCCTGCACCTTAGGCTCATGTACTTCCTTTCTAGAGGCACACTACCTTGCTCTGAAATCTGGGTGGAAGCCTCCAAAACCTCACAATCCTTGCATTCAGCAAACCTGTGAAATCAGCATCATGTGGACATTCCCAGGCTCTTCCACTCATTTGATGAGCTGTCTCGGCCCCCAGACAATCACGGCCAAGGCTTATGAGTTCTGAGACAGTTGAACTCCAGCAAGCATTTTACTCTTTGGCACTACAGGATACCCTTGGGTATTATTCTCAGAGCAAAGTCCTTTGCCTTTCCTCCCTTTAATTGTAAAAGGTGGTATTATGTTTTGGGTCTCGAATGTCCCCTCAAAGTCTCATGTATGTGGATGCTATGAATTATCTGTGGATCCATGTGCTGTTAGGAGATGAGGCCCTGGTCTAGAGGGGTGGATTATGGGCAGGTGGTAGATTATAGGTGTGTGGAGACAGGAGTGTGTGTTAGATTATAGATTACAGGCATGCATGTGGTGGATTAGGAGTTTAAACCTGGAATAGGCAGAACACTGGGACTGGACCCAGAAAAGTCATACCACTGAGACAGGACCTGGAAAGATACACACACACACACACACACACACACACACACACACACACACACACTACTTTTTCTCTTCTTTCAGAGACTTGTCTTTCTGTTTGCAGTGCTGTGAGGAGCTGCCTCTGCCTTTGCCTCCACCATGTGCTTTTACTGTTGCCAGCCATCCATGAATGGACTGGGATCTTCTGAAACTGAGCTAAAATAAACTTTTCTTCCCCTTAAATGTGGCTGTCAGGTATTGAGTCACAGCAGTGAAAAAGTGGCTAGAATGGGTGGAGTGATTCCTGACCCACCCTCAGAATTTCTTTTTCATAGTCTTGATGGCAAGTACATGCTGCTTTTTAATGCTGATCTCTTTAACAATCACATCTGTGCTTTTCTCCTGCTTCTCAATATAGAGCTGGCTAAAAGCTGCAAACAGTACCCATGTGACAGCCTGAACATTGTATTAGTTTTGAAATTTCCTCCAATAGATCAAGTAGTACACTTCCCTTAATCTGGGTTTCAGATGAAGTCTCTGGACAAATGCAAAATGCCAGTGCACTTTTTCTGGAGCATAGTATGCATGTTTTTTAGAGCAACTGCCAATTAAGTCCTCCTTCCCATCTGAAACTTTCTGAGCCTGGCCATTACAACCCATGCTTCTATCAGCATTCTAGTCTTTTTGACCTCTGGCCAGGATCTCCCATCAAAGTTTTAAGTCTCTTCTAGCCAGTGCCTTCAAACATTTCCAATTTCTTCCCACAAACTAGTTTCAAAGGCTTCTAAGCCACATCACTGGGTAAAGTCACCATAAGGATCACAGTTGTGTGGTACCTCTTTCTGTCCTAGTTACTTTCTCATCGCTGGAACAGAATACCTGACATCAACAATTTGAGGAAGGATAGATTAATTGTAGCTCACAGTTTCAGAAGGTCACAGTCAATACATGGGTGGCTGACAGTGGTGGAATCATGTGGTAGAGCCCTAGCTAGAGTACTCTTCATGGCATGACAGACAGGAAGCCAAGTGAGGGACAAATGGTAAACCTGCAACACCCCTGCGGGTCAAGCCCCAAGCATGTGCTCCTTCCAGCCATGCCTCAACTCCCAACAGCACACAGTACCCATAAGTCATCCGTAACATCCAAATACATGAGGCCTTTGGGGGGCACTACAGATCCAAAGCACCACAAAAGGGCACTATTTACCTGTTTTGTAAATGTATGGTAGCATACAGATTATTTCCCAAACCCACAGAAGCAGGTTTTGTGATTTTTTTCTATTCCTTTGAGAATCTTGTATACTAATATATGTATATTATAGTTGCTCTGTATTTGTCATTTGGAAAATAAAATGCTACTCTCATCCCATGTTCCTCATCTTTATTTTCTACCCTACATTCCCCCTCTCAGAGAACCTTCCATTGGTGCCTTTTCAAGAGAATTTATCTAAATCTTACATAGTGACCAAAGAGAATTTCAGCTGTCTTCAAATATACGTTCATTCCTCTTATTCGTATACTGGCGTTTTGGTGTGGACATCTAGAGCAAAGCATCATCTGTGTGGTTTAATCACTTAAGAAAGTGACAAAGGTTTTGGCAACTTAAGGCAAAAGAAAAAAATGAGGAAGGGCCAGAACTAGTTTTGATCTACTTTCTCCTTAAGGGTCTTTCTTAATTCTCAATCACATCCTGCAGACTTAGAAAAACTATAGCTCCTACTGGCTTCTGATGGTCATTTCCAAGTTGGGGAAAGTATAACAGCCAAAAAGAAAAAAGAAAATAATACCATAGGCACAAATTTTAGACATAAGAATATATTGTGAGAGAAGTTGTCAGAAGAAATAAATGCAATTACCTTATTTTTTTGTCTTTCTGTCTCTTTCTTTTTGTATTTGATTTTTACTTTTTGGTGCTGAGGACTGAACCCAGGGCTTTACCCTTACATGGCAGGCACTCTACCGCTGAACTAAATCCCCAACCCCCAAAATAAATTTGCTTCATAAGTTGATGAAGCAAATTTGTAACCAGACAGATTGCTTTTCCTTTGTTCAGTGTTAGGAAAAATAGCATCTATATTCAATTAGGTATTTTTCTTTTCCAATTAAACCAGCCTGTACTTAGGTAGCCTGGGACCTAAGCAACAGATAGTAATAAAGTTTAAGTCATGTGCTAATTAAGGAACGCATCATTGGCCAGAGACAAGTACGAGTGAGTAGGGGCTGATTTGCAGCTGTGAAATCATGGGACAGTTGGAATTACCATTTGGGACTGTGGTGAGAAATACCATTCCTCTTTTACGTTATGCTCCTAAGGACTTACGAGAGAAAAAGAGACAGTTTAAATCACCTAATGACATGAGACTCAAATCTAACTATAATTACATTTACTATCTAAGTTCATTTGAAGTATGAAAAATAGGACAATTAACATACAATTATGTGGTAATTTAGAAGCAGCTTCTTAAGGATGATGTTTATGACACCAACTAAGTCTTATAGTTTTATAAAAGCAGTCAAAGGAATTAGAACCAAGGCAACTTGAAAATGAAATGTAAACATTTTCTAGTTTTTTGTACACCATAGACTTTCTAAAAGATAGTGTTGAAATTGTCTTTTGTGTGCATTTCAATGTTTTGCAGTTTGTGTCATTTAAGTTAGATTTATTAATTTCCCTAGCATACAAAATGTAAGTTCATTCAACATAGGAAGGAACAAATGAATAATTCTGTGACTCCAAAACGTGTGTTCCAAGTGTTCCATTTGCATTTCAGGTAATTAGCACTTGGTGGTACTAGTTTGTGACTGAGCAGAAGAGCAGGTAGAAGAGATAAAGCTATCCTGTGTCATCACCTATCTGCAGATAATATATGTAACTTTTAGGGGGAAAGATGTTTAACTTCTATATATAACTTAATCATTATTCAAAGAAATTATATACATATTAAACATCTGGGGGAAACTACCTTTAATTTATCCCACAAATGTCTCATTATTTCCTTCTCAGCCCTACTGTTCTTTGTTGCTGTGGCAGCAAAGCCAAATGCCTTCAGCTAATGCCTTGCTAGTAATAAGAAGTGGACTCAAAGGGAGTTCTTGGTGTCAGACAAGGACATTGTTACTAAATTATTACTCCATTCTAGTCAGCAGCTGTTGCCACAGGATACTGGAGGGAAGAGTATCACCATATCTTCTGAATATTTTTTTCTTAAAGCTTCTAGAAATCTAGATAGTCACATGGTACTGTTTTTAGATTTTAAAAAAAAGTGTGAGGGAAGAAATTATGAAAAATCCTACATCTTCAGCGCCCCTAGTTTTAGTGAATCATTTAAAATATAATAGAAGTTCATGCTTATTTCTCTGGGCAGCTGAGTTTGAGTCTGACTTTCCTCTGGAATAAGATTTCCATTGTTAAGATGCTGGCTAGATTGTTAATTAACTGACAATTCCTGGGTAAATTAGCCTCTTTGTCTATGCTAGACTTTACAATGACCCTATTGATCCATGCCTCCTAGTATTTAAGCATTTATATTAATGTGCAAGAATTCTATCTTGCTTCTAACCAATAGAATATGTCAAAGGTATTGAGCTATGAGTCTTATGATTTCAAAAGATTGTGACTTCTCTTGCTGGCAGGCTCCCTTGCTGACATCTATGAAGGAGGCTGTCATGTTGGTGACCCCCATGTGCCTGGAACTGAGAACCTCACATGGACAACAGCTGGCAAGCCCACAGTTCAACTCCCCAAGGAACCACTGCTGATGGTGAATGTGGAAGCCAATCTTTTCTGCATTGAGTTTTCATGTAAGAACCCAGGCCAGGACAATACCCTAATTTATAGCTGCACAAAAGACCTTAAAACAGATACCTCTACGAAGTATGTCCTGATTCACAGTTAACGTAACATAGTGTTTGTTATTTTAAACCACTATGTTTGTGGTCATTTGTTGCACAGCAATAGTTAACTAATACACTACACTTTAAAGAAATGTGTCTGAGCAAATTAATAGTTACAATATGACATAGGTTCAGTCACTGCAGGAAGAGAGAGTATCAGATAGTCTTTCTTGAAGTCTTGAAAGTAAAAATGTAGAGTTTTCTCATCAAGAGAAGAAGAAGGCTTCCATAGCATGGAAGAAAAAAAAAAAAAAAAAAACGGTAAGAGCTTGAAAGAAAATGTGAGGCTAATTTGCATTAAGTGTGAAAAAGGTAAAAGATGATCATGATCTTCATTCTGATCATCTTAAAAAGTGAAGCTGGTAACCTGGTAACTGACGCCCTGATTTCTTCTCTAGACTGTATTCACTTGAGAAAAAAACAAAACTTCAGGGCAAGTGTGTGTCTTCTTGTCTCTTTCTCATGCTTGGGAATCCTACAGACTGTCCAGTGGTGTGAAAGTCAAGGCCTGTGGGTGAGGCAAAAAGTTATCACTGTGTTCCTTTGATAGTCAAGTCAGAGGGGAGAGGGAGGCTCCGAAAGTCAAAATCTGTTTATGTCCTGTTTGTTTTAAGTATGAACTCTGCTGAGGAGCTGAGTTTTCCGGCCAAGAATCCTAAGTCTATATGTCTATACGTGTTTCTCTCTCTCTCTCTCTCTCTCTCTCTCTCTCTCTCTCTCTCTCTCTCTCTCTCTGTGTGTGTGTGTGTGTGTGTGTGTGTGTGTGTGTGTCTGGGGATCAAGCCCAGGGCTTTCAATCGTAAGCTATATACTCAACCCATTTTTTTTTATTTTTACATTTTGTTTTGCGATAGGGTCTCATTAAGTCACTAAGTTGTTAAGACTGGGCTTAAGCTTGCCATCCTCTGCCTCTGCCTCTGCCTCTCAGAGTGCTAGGGTTTATTTTTTTTATTTTCTTAATATGAAGATGTGAAATAATCAGACCAATGTAAGACTTTACTCTTATCAATTTACCATGATATCTTAGGGCAAACTTTCCTTCATGTAGCATTTTCATTGCATTTCGCTGCAAAAGGGGAGAACTGAAATACTTCGCCTTCATATCCTTTTGCAAAAGTCCTGGTGCTGGTTTCCCAGGCATTTTATGTTCCCTGAGATACTGTGACTTTTCCTGTCACCCATATTTTGCAACTAGGAAAGGCAGTAACATCCATTTATAAACCAGGACAGGATTCTATGACTGCTTAGTCCTATATAATGTGATTTACTTAACAAAATATTGAAAAATAACACACCAATGAAGTCTAACTTACCCTAAATTGACTTGGAGATTTCTTATCAGATATTTTTATCTCTAACCTTAAATGGAAAAAAATCTAAAGCAAGCACACATGAGTCATTCATTAAAACTTATATTACCACAGCCGAAATGCTCTGTCATCCTCACTAGGTACTTAATCTGTCCCCAAGCCTCTCTTGGACAACAGGAGTTCATTGAGCCAGCCACACCCAGATTCTGCTCACCCACTTCTCAGTACATCTTTTGTTTGTTTGTATGTTTGATTTTATTTACATACCACATCCCTTTCCCCTTACCAGCCTCCCTTGCATCCCTTTTCTGTCTCCATAAATTCTATCTTCTTTCCTCCATCTCCCTTTTACATTTTTTATGGTTTGCTTTTTCACAATCAGAGAAACTATACAATATTTAACCTGTGTCTGATTTACTTCATTAAGCATAATGGTCTCAAAATGCATTCATTTTTCTAAAAATGACTCAAATTTATCTCTATCCATTGTGTAAATATAAAACATCTTTTTATCCATTCATCTGTGTTGGGCATACCGGCTTCTTCCAAGGATCTGGCTATTACTATAAATTGTGCTGCTATACATATAGGTATGCATGTATCACTCTTGTATGATGACGTGAACTCTCTTGGGAAAAGGTATAGCTGGGGCTAATAGGATATCTATTCATTTTTTTGAGGAAGTTCTGCACTGCTTTCCATAAGGTTGTGCCAGTGTACACAGTCCCACTGGCAATGTAAAGGCTTCCTTTTTCCCACAACCTCATCAGCATTTGTTGGGTTTTTTTGAGTTCTTAATTGTCAGTGTATCCTATGCCGAGAAACGTTATAAACATCATGTTTCTATTTGTTTTCATTCTTAATGAAGTCAGAGTTATGTTCCTTGAGAAAATAGAACAAACTGATTTTTCCACAATAGGATAACTTATCCTTCTTCCCATATTTGGTTAAACATTCACATTCTAAAAGAGCACAAGCATTTGTTAAATAGAGGGAAAAGGTCTTTTGTAAGAAGCAGAAGGCAGATAGCACTTTGTTGTGTTAACCTAAATGCAAAATACATCTAATTATTTAAAAATTTTTATAGCCAATTACATCTTAACTAATCAAAGCACACATGTGAGTTGACCTAAAATGTCTGAAAAGTTATGAATCTTCAGATTAGAGGTGCGGTGTGGACTACAAAGAAACCAGCAGCTGAGAGAAGACCTGGTAGAGAAAGCCCTCTTTCTTTCTTTGAGGCCTTGAGGTATAAGCAAGGTCCAGGGTATCCACAGTAACTTTCATGTTCAGCCAGATTTTGTTGCAGTGAAAGCAGTACTAGAAGGGCCGTGACTGGAGCACACATCGAATCAAGATTTTTTTCTACTTTCTACCTGCTGTTTTGTCTTCTTTTGAAATTTTTTCTTGCTTTTGCTCTGCTTATTTTAAAAATTTATGTATTTTATTTATTATTTATTTTATTTTATATATTTGTATTGTATATTTTATTTTTATGTATTTTTATTTATTTACTTTATCTCGGGATAAAGTATAGGGCCTTTGTACTGAGTTATATCTTTTATTTTAATATTGGGAGGGGTTCATGTTTAGTAACTGAATTGCCCAGACTGAGTTTCGAATTGTAGTCCTTCTTGCTTGAACCTCCCAGAGTTCTGGGATTATAGGCTTCTGCTACCTGGCCTTGCTCACTTGGCTATTTTTATGAGCATTGGTAATTTCTTCCCACAAAGAAAGTCATGTGAATGTATCTTGGTGAACTAAGCTAAGTTTAGGTGAAGAATCCTTTATGTCTGTATAATATATTTTTAATTATTTCAAATTTTTGGGCTGAAGATGTAGCTCAGTGACAGAGTGTTTGCCTGGCACACTCAAGGCCCTCAGTTCAAGTATCAAAACTGAAAAAAAAAAGATTCTCCTCAGAATTTTTATAATCAACTATTATACCTTTGTTTTCACTCTCATGAGTTATTCAAGCAATTCCTATTTAGTACTTGGGGGGAAAAAAGGACAAAGTAAGACAATGAGATGCCAGGGTTCTCAGAACACTGAGCCAGGAGGAGAGTGGGCCTTCTGATTCTGTTTGCCCTCTTTCAGGAAAACTTGAGTTTAAAACAAAAAAAGAAACTGGGAAATAAGTTGAATCTTAGAGATGATTAACCCCATCGTTTTATAAATTCAGACACTAAATGCCTCTCCATGGCCATAGTGTTATTGACAACAGCAAGCCAGGGGCTTAGCAGGCTGACTGGCATCCATACCACTTTGATGTGACTACTCACAGTCAAAGGAACAAACAGCTGGTTGGTTGATGCATCCTTTTTTAGAGGGTTTAAACTGTTTTCCTTCTGTAGTTGCCTAGCTCACAATTGCAAATCCCTGTGTGACCTTTTCCTGAATGTTGCTATGCTTAATATGGAAGGAAACTGGTACAGATTAAGGTTCCTTGCATGTTCCTTGTTACTAAAATCATACTTTATTGGAATGGCAACAAGACCACTTAAAATTGCTATGTGCATGGAGAGGACAGGAAAGAGTTTGACAATGAAAGGGGAATTTGGGGCTGAGAAGAGTAGAAACTAGGTTCTGAAACCATCCTATAAGCAGCTGGGGTTTGTGAGCCAAGGACAGGGTGTTCAAGAGAATGGGAAAGGCACCGGTGATTACAGTGGGAACAAGGAGATCCTAGAAGGGGAAATAAACAACAGATACTTTCATCACACTTATAATGTGTTCACATTGGTGGTTTAGAAACATAGTTTCTAATGTTCCATCAGAAGACCTCTCCAAAAATCACCACCCTGAGGATAATATTTTGCTGTGTTGGTAATTTAGGCAGCAAATTGTTATACACAAAATTTTATACACATTTTATGTACAAATATATTTAAATAATAAACCAAGCTATAATAGAGCTTTACCATAAACCATACGAGAAAGGAACATTAGTTACTATTCTTAACACAATAAGTTTTTGAGATCATATTAAGAAATAAAGCTTAAAAGGTTTTTTTTTTTTAAATTCCACACTTTTCACAGAAGTCAGTCCAAGTTTTTTATTGATATTGCTTCTGTAATTTGCCCAGGTGACTATTCATTGCTACTTGATTCAAGTTAATATCAACATTAGACTCAGAATGAGGTATGAAGAGGCCAAAACTAAGGAATTTGCTATAATTTAGAAATACTGTGGGATAGAAAAGCAAGGCAGTTGGAGCTAGCCACCGAAATACAATGACTTCAAGACTGCTCCCTGACAGGGGATGACAGCCGAGATTCCTGTCCTGTGGACTTGAGAGGCCACACACTACTTTGACCTCCCCCAACCTATTTACTTCTGGCTGTGTGACCCATGCTCTTGCCCAGATCTTTTTGGCTTGCCTGTTGCTGGCTGCCTCCTGCTATAGCCCAAGCCAGGCTGGCTCTGATCCACTGTGTTCATCTTAACACTCTGCCTCACAGCTCTGGCTCTTGCTCAGCCTCTTATCCTCCGTGATTGTTGAGAATAGAGAGCAGAGATACGCTGCAAGATGGAAGGCCATGTGCATAGCACTTAGAGCACTTTTTAAATTGAATTAATGAAAATGACTATTATAATAGAACCTTATGTCTTACAATTATTAAGTTCTCTGTGATAAGATTTTACATGTGTCTACTATCTCTCCCTCTTAATACATTTGTGTTTTTAAGAATCTGAAGCAAGACTACATAAAATAAAACTCATGCAATAGCTATAGTCATAATAAACAGCAGGGACTAACTAAAACCAAAAGGCATTGAACACTAATAACAGCAAGAAACAGCAAAAATTTACAGAGGTCTAATGTTATACCAAAGTTTACACTGTGCTTACTTTTTTTAAAGCTAGCGTAAGACATTTTGGTGAATCTGTGTTAATAATGGCTCAGGAGCTCAAGATGTGTTATCATAATGTTGGGCAGGGGCCAGTTTATTGCTCAAGCAAGTGTCTGGAAGTATGAACTATGATGAGTTTCTGAGATGTAAGCTGGTATGCCCTAAACCTTCTTCTTATACTTTAAAGCTGTGAGTTTCTCTATTTACCTTACTATCTCTAACAGATACACTGTGTAATTATTTTTCATAAAGTGAAGAAATTCCAATTTAAAAAATTATTGTGCATTTAAAAATATATCATTAATATATTTTTAAACACATTTAGAAATAAAAACTAGTATGTTAAATCCTTTTTTTTATCCAATTTTAATAATTGTAACCCCAGGAACAGTCTTGTTCCATCCTTGGTTTATGCACCTACAGTAGCTGACAGTTCAGGCACAGTAAAACTTCTCTAAAAGATATGGACTATTTCTATAAGTATGTCAGTAATATTAACACAATATCTAAAGATAACTCATTTTCAAAAAGTACAATGTTCATATATTCACCATGGTCTTACAAGTATTTTTTAAGAAATCAGAAACAAAGTTAAATCTTCATCTTGTAATTAATTGATACGAGTGTTAAATTCCTCCTTTTGAAATGGCACTATTAATCTAATTTATATAGAATACGAACTACCCTTTTAAGCTTTAGATTTCGGCCAGCACATACAGTTCTGTAATCACCATCAGAATCAAGATACAGATATTTCCATCACATGCAACATTTTCTTGTGCCCCTTTGTCATTAGCCCCTCTCCTTCCCCTGTGGCCTGAAAACTGCTGAATTATTTTTGTCCCTTTAGGTTTATTTTTGCAAAAATCATACCATTAGAATCATACCAGTTAGATCTTTGCATCTGGATTCCTCAATTTAGAATAATACATTTGATATTCCTTCGTGTAGTTCCCTGTATTATCAATTTTTCTCTTTTTTTGCCAGTAGAATTCTATTGTGTGGATGTTTCCACGATTTGTCTCATTGTTTATCTTTTGAAAGATTCTTGGATAGGTTTAACTTTCGGGCAATAAATCTTAATTACCACTTGAAACTTTCATGTATAGATTTTTATAGCACATATTCTTTAAATCAAATTAGATAAATGCCTAAGAATATGGTTGCTGGATGACATGGAATTTTTATATAGATTTTTTTTTGAAATAGGATCTTATTAAGTCGCAAATGGTAAGTGCATGTTTAGCTTTATAAAAAATGCTACAGTATTATTGTGCAAAATACCATTTTGCATTCTCATCAGTTGTGCCTGAGAGTTCCAGTTGTTCTACATCACTGATATTTTTGTATTGTCAATTTTTTCCTTTTAACTTTAACCATTGTAATAGACACATGTAATAATATCTCATTTTGGTTTTGAATCACATTTCTCTACTGAGTATTCTTTCATGGGATGGATATACATTAAGTAAATAATAACACAAATACTACATAATTATGACCCCCTGTGATGAATGCTTTTATAGTTGTGTTTTATAGCATGTATGCTTGTGTATACGTTTATATGCGTGTGCGTATGCGTATGTTACTAGTAGGGATTGAATTCAGGGCCTTCACATTGAGCTATGTCTATAGCTCAATTTGTATTTTGAGATAGGATCTTATTAAGTCACAAAGATGTCCAGGCTTAGCTGACACTTGCAACACTCCTGCCCTTGACTCTCGGAGTCTTGGGGTTACAGGTATAAGCCACTATGCCTGGCCTGTTTTATAACATCTTATGCAACATCCTTAAGTTGTTATTTAGCCTAGTTTTCCCATCTCTTTACCACCATTTCATGACTTAGGCTATTAAAAAAAATGAGTACATTTCTTTTTCTTTGAGATTAAAACAAAATACTTTCCCCAACATCCAAATTTCCTCTACTCAACTGAGAAAAAAATTAGAATCTTATGAAATATTTGTTTGGATAATTACTTGACTAGCTTTATGTAAACATTTATACTTCATCTAATTTCCCTTAAAACTGATTTAATCAGGAAAACAGCCAATTTCTTAGACACTAAGAAATAAAAATATTCAAAGATTAGTTGAAATATTGAAAAATGCCCAGAAACTAAAAATACATTTGTTTCATAGTGGATACCTTTCTAACCATTTTAAACCTAAACTATACTGTTTTACTTATAATATTTTCGCATATAGCTTTCTAATATCTTGACCTTTCACAGTTGAGCCAAAAAATTGAATTTTGATAATAATATTGAGTGAAGCACATACACCAAAATCAGGAACAGATAATTACTTGTGAATCTGGTGAAAGAAGAGAGTATAGGAAAATTCAAGTAGAAAACAAAAACAAAAAAGAATCTTGTGACTACAAATTCTATTGAGTCCTTATAGCAGTATTGTAATGGATGTTTATAATGATATTCTGTAGCATGTAAGAAAAAATTAGCATGAAGTATATTGTAAGTAAATATGGAATGTATATTTATTAGAAGTTTTATATAAAATGATTGAAACAAAAGAAGAACTATAGCCAAACTATTTTCAAGATAAAAAGAATATCCCTTTGCTACTTATATTGCTTGGTATTTCATAATATTTAATGAACAAAAGTTTCTGGAAAGCTAGCTTCTTGTTTTAGTTACTTTTTCGTTGCTGTGACTCAATACCTGACACTCACAGTTTTCGGAAAAGGAAAGGTTATTTTAGCTCACAGTTTCAGAAGGTCACAGTCCACTTAGGGGCAGCCAGCAGCAGTTGAAGTACATGGCAGAGGCAGAAAGGTGGAGGCAGCTTCTCAGGACATCACACACAGGCAGGCAAGTGAGACTCATCGAGACTAGTCCAAGTCCCAGTTTTAGTCTCTCCTGCATCTGGGTATCAAAGGTGTGGCCACTACACACCCTTAGTCTTAACTCACACGCCTTTAATCTTAAGTCACATGCCTTTAGTCTTAACTCACATGCCCCTCATCCCAACAACTGCAGTCCACCCCTCCAGGCCATACCCCATCCACCAACATTACATGGCTCCATAGACAATCCATAACATTAAAATACATGAGACTTTTGGGGGACACTCCAGATCCTAACCACAATACTTCTCAATGGAGTTTATTTTAGAATCATCTCTGAATTAAACCAACAGTAATTCTCTCAGAGTTCTGATTGGCCAATTTTTCTTGATCCAGACCTCTGGAGATTCTCAATTCAAAGTGAGCATCACCTTTTTTACCTATTTCTTTTTTCAGCCATGGTTCAAAACATATTTTGACTATATTTTGTTTAGAGAAAGGAAAACCTCTACTATCCCATTCTAGGGCCATGTGCTCAGGGCAGCCCTTTTGTCATTTACTGAGTGACATGTGTAAGACGGGGACTATTCTGTTAGGAAGAAAAAACAAGCATTAGTCTTCTTTATGACTGGGCCACTGCTATATTCTGTTGTGTATATCTGAACAACAAGAGAAAGTGAGAAAGATAGAAACAGGTTTACATTGTTTTTTGTGATTTCTGATCTTTATCATCTTTTGATTTAGTAAGGGTGGCTGGGCCAAGCCTAATGATTTCAATAAAAATAACAGACTTCCAATGTTCAGAGACTTGCAGATCTAAGAGTGGACAAGAAATAAGTTAATTCTCACTCCTTGAAGGGACCAGTGATGTGGCACAGTGGTTGTATTAACTAGATATAAGCTGCTTGCCACTGAACATAGTAAGAGATGCATCCTTACAGGAATGGCCTAGTGGTTTTGTAGGCCAGCTTAACAGCTTGGCTAGTGAGAGCAAAATAACAACAATAAGATTAATAATAATCCTTGGTCAGTATAAATGATATCTAAATTTAAACTCTCATTTTATTGTCCAGTCAATACCATAAAACTCCACTATGATGATGAATTATTTAGTTGTGACAACACACAATTCTCTGGATCGTTCTTTTGTGGCTTCCTGATCCAGGCAGGTCCATCTGGATACAAGCGGTGCAGAATACATACTTCACACGTACCATGGATTTGTGCAGTGTACTTTTATAAACACAAAACACTCATAGCAAAGGATTTTTGTAATCGTAGTGTAGGGCATTAACAGTAAATTAGTTAATTATTGACTAAACATTAGTCAACTACTTTAAAATTGTTCTTGGTAGCTAACTCTGAATTTTTATACTACTATGATGAATCAATGCACATGTTACCTTGTTCACTAACTTTGATGTACATTTGACAAAGAATTCAGGTCTGGGTGTTTGTAGGCATCTTATGTTGAGACAGGAGCTCAAATATACTGTCTTACAATTGTCGTTGTCGTTTCTTGCAAAAATGATTGTCAGTTCATCTGAAACAGGAATGTGGAGTCTTTTGCAAATTTATTATATTTTAAGGTTGACTTTGATAGTATTTATGGAAACATACCTTAAGTCATCTCCAGGAAGATTTAGGAGGGTTTCAGAAAAATGTCTTTTAAGTCCTTTACTTTTCACAAATTGCCCATTCCAACCCTAGCTCTTCCTTGCCGGAGGAATCATGTAATTGTTTCCTTAAATGGCAGCATTGACATACTTGCCAGGGAATACATTCCTGAATTCTTTGTCCTCACTTAAGTGTCTGTTAAAAGCTCAACTAAGGGAAACATTGTCTATGGATCCTTTCAGAGAAATACACATTTCGACTATTCCTTCATATTTGGTTCCCACTGTGTCTTGTAAGTAGTACGTATCCTAACAAAATTTGTTAATTGAATAAAGACATGATTATTTATTAGACTCAGACTCTAGAAAGCTAAGACATGTGCTTCTAAAACATATGCTTTTTTCCCTACAGAGTTATTTTTCCTGTGTTGTATTTGGTATAGTGTTCTGGGCTTGTCCTGATAACCACTGTGCATATCCTTTATGGAACTGATGTTATTGTATGTCACATAAAGTACTAAGGTTTCTGCAAGGAAATAGAGGGAGCAGTCTTACCTTGAAAAACTGGTTTATTTTTACTTAATGGGCACCATGAGTTACCGTTTTCTCCCTCCCCATACCTGTAACAGGGTAAAGTAAGTGGCACAAAATGATGATATGACTACATTTTCAATTTCTCTCATTTCTATAGTTAGTTTTCCTACTTGTTGTTTTTCTTACTATCATATAATTTGTAATATATAATTTATTGGCATATTTCTGACTCCCTTTAATGGTATTAAATCTCTTTTGCAGTTAGATATTAATAAATGAAAATTTATTATCTAAGTGCATTATTAAGTCTGTTGGATAGTTGGTAACAATTGCCTATTTTTTATTTTATTTTTCGGAAGCAGGGTCTCACTCGATAGCCTGGGCTGGTCCTGAATTCACTATGGAGCCCAGGCTTGCCTTGGATTCAAAGAAATCCACCTGCCTTTGCCTCCTGAGTACTGGGATTACAGGCGTGTGCCACCATGCTGTCTTAGTTACTTTTTCATTGCTGTGACTCAGTGCCTGACACCCACAAATTTAGGGGAGGAAAGGTTTATTTTAGCTCACAGTTTCAGAAGGTCACAATCCATCCAGGGGCGGCTGGCAGCAATCAAAGTACACGGCAGAGGCAGAGGTGGAGGCAGCTTTTCAGGACATCACAAACAGGAAGGCAAGTTGAGACTAGTGGAGACTAGTCCTAGACCTCGTCCTAGTTCCAGGACAAGGAAGGCAGTTTACATTTCCTTCCAGGTCTCCACTCAATGATTAGCCCCTCCTGCATCTAGGTGTGGAAGGTGTGGCCACTACACACCGTTAATCCTAATTCACATGCCTTTAATCCTAACTTAACTGTTATCCACCCCTCCAGACAGGTCCCAATCTACCAACAGCACATGGTTCCATAGACAATCCATTAATATTTAAATACATGAGACTTTTGGGTGACATTCCAGAGCCAAATCACAATACATGCCCAGCTTATGTGGTGCTGAGGAATCGAACTTGGGTACTTCGTGCTTGACTTAGCGCTTGCTAGGCAAGCTTTTTAACCACGGAGCCATTCCTCCAGGCCCAGTAATATCTACTTTTAAAGCCACTGAGCCAAGACAACGTTGTGGAGTATAATTGTTGTTTGTTCTGCCTACCACCTCCTGCCTTATTCTGTATTCTGTTTTTTTGTTTTGTTTTGTTTTGTTTTGTTTTGTTTTGTTTTAAGTCCCTCTGTAGTTCAGGTTGGTGCTGAACTCACTGCGTGGCTCAGTTTTGACTCTAAGTCACAGAAAACTCCTCTCAGCCTCCTGAGCACAGGGATTACAGGCATGTGACACCACACCCATTGCATGTGATGCTTGGAAATTGAGTAGAGAGCTTTGTGCTTGTGAGGCAGGTACTTAAAGTGCTGAGCTATGCCCAGCCCTTCTTGCTTTACTCTGAAGAAAGCAACCCATTTTTCTTGAAAAACCTCTCTCCATTATAACTCCACCTCCAAGAAAGTTTGCAATTGTCCAGCAATGGGTAACCAAACCAGGCTATTCAAAGGCACTTCTTGGACAGCTTGTTTTTTGGTTGGAGAGGGAGCATGGTGTGCGGGATGCAGTCTTGTCCTATGATGGAATAGAGATGTGAAGCTTGGGAACTGTCAGTGATCATATTTCTGCCACGTGGAGAGAACTTGGTTTAGTGTGAGAAAAAAAAAGTTGGCACAAAGGGCAAGAGTGCAAGTGAGAGACAGAGAAAGTATGTGAGAAAGGGAAAGAGGTCTAATTGACATCATGCACAGTTCCTGGTACTATTGGGGCTTTTTGTTTGTTTTGGTTTGGTTTTTTTGAGATCCAAGTGAGCTGTTTGTCTTTCATGTGGTTCAAATATTCACCTCTTCTTTAGACTTTTAAAGTTAACAAACTGTTTTTATGTGTAGGTTGAACGTGAGTTTCTGTCATTTTCAAACCCCTGCAGCCTACCTTTGGGCAAAGACAGATTTGCTCTTTCTCTTGGAAAGTCTGTGTCTGGTTATAGCTTTTATTTAAAAACTTTTTTTTTTGTGCAAAATATCATCCTTTCAAACATCTGTCCGGAACCTCCAACTCAAACTGTCTGCTGCTTTTGTCAAATGGGACTCAGACAATGGTTACAGGAGATGTAGAGACATGTTAAGTAGAATTTCCTGTTTTGTCCTTCCTTTATCTCCATATTAAATCAACAGAAACCCTCATGTATGTGTGAGTGGAGTGGGAAGAAGGTGGTTTTAGGTCAGATAGCCCCAGAGCCGTGTCCTGGCTCTCAGCTTGACCCAGTTCCACAGTCCCTCACAGTTCCCTCCCGGAGGGCTTAAGGAGCAAGAGCCCCTACTTCAAAATGTTTCTGAAGAAAATATGTGTGAAAAAAACCCTAAGAGAGTGACAACATATACAAGGTGAGCATCCCTAAGCTCTAAACCCGAAGTGCCCCAAAGCTGAAGCGCATGCTGACAGGATGCCACTAACAGACAATTCCCTGGCTTGCTTTATGTAGTAGGTTGCATTGAGAATGTAGACACACTAAAAGTATTGCATAAAATTTCCTTTGGGGCTGTGGATTTGTGTAAGTGAAACAAATGAATTTCATGTTTAGATATATGAAAATAATCCAAAATCTGAAAAGAAAATGATAGATTCAAGCACTTTTTGTCTAAGCATTTAATATGAGGGACACACAACCTGAAATAAGTGGGAGCTAGTATCAGTATGTGTCTCCTATGGGAAGACATTTTCAAAGCTGAAACAGTTTGCCCGCAGCTCCTATTCAGAATGTGTACCACCACCTCCACCCCAGACATGCGCACGCACACACACACACACACACATACACACACACACACGCGCGCGCGCGCAAATGGAATGTATCTGTATTCATTGTAGAACTATTAGTAACCTAATCACCTTTGTAAAAATACGTTTACAATATTTCTCTCCTTTCCTTCCTGCCAGTCTGCCTGCTTTCTTTCCACCTTCACAGGCCCTTCACACTGACTTATAACTCCACCCATTTTTTTTAAAGGTAAGATCTCACAAAGCTGATAATTTACCCAGGCTGAGCTCAAACTTGCTTCAGCCTCCCAGAGTGCTGGGATTACAGGTATGTATTATTATGCTCAGCCTGATTTTCTTTTTTATTTGATGGTAAATCTATTTAAATGATTCCTGTTCTCTCTTGTATTAGTCAGTTTCCCTTCATTGAGACAAAATGCTGAACATCTGTAACTTAAGGGGGAAAGGTTTATTTTGGCCCACTTTCAGACCCATGGATGATGGGTTGGCATCAAGGCATAAATGGCATGGTGAAAGGGCATGGCAGAGAAACTTCCCAATCCATGGCAGAGAAGAAATGGAGGGGAAAGAGCCAGCAACAGGAACGTACCGTCAGCAGTCATCCCCCAGGCAGGACCTCTTTTGATCAGGTCTAACGTCCAAGCAGCACATTCAGCTATGAACTCATTAATGGTTTAATCTCGTGATTAGCCTAACATCCCTGTGATCTCACTGCCTTCCAAGAGATGACCTCTAAACACGGGATAATTTCGTGGCACATTTTTTTAAATCTAAACGATAATACCTTTCCTTCCTTCCTTCCTTTCTCCTTCCTTCCTTCCTTCCTTCCTTCCTTCCTTCCTTCCTCCTTTTTTTCACTGCCAGTGAGAGTAGACCTTAAATATGCAATATTTAAGGTTAACCTATCTACTCAGCATCACCTTATGACTTAACACATTATTTTATTCTTTAACTGGTTCTATTTTAAATGTGACCTTTATTTAAATAGGCATTCCCAGATTCTTCCCGGAAACAGGCAGTATGTATAACTAATAACTGCAATAAAGGTTTGTACTGTTTTAATACTGTAAAATGAAGAATGGTTGAGCAGAGAAGCATGAGTACTTCCTGTGTTTGACAGTTGTTGAACAGTGTGCTCCAGCTCCCTGAATATCACTCTTCAGTGATTCCGCATTGGCTGCCCCATGTTCTCACTTCTGGTCAGGCTTTTGAGAGGTGTTCCTTTCTTTCATATCCCATAGTTCATGCACTTGATGCCTGCCATCTGTGATGAGCCGTGAGGCCAAAAATCTTTCAGCTTGACTCAGAGTGTCTAGTTGAGAGTAGCACCAGACTCTGGGAAAATCATGTCCATTACTGGGCACAGAGTAGATATTTAGAAACTTTACACCCTTATTAACTCGAACTCTCTGAATAAGGCTTGACTGTCTTGAATAATGGTTCCTCTGTTTCCATGACAACCAAATGTCTTGTCTACCTACCTGTCTTACTCCTTTTGTGATGCTATAGCTAAAAAGCACTAGCTAACTTATAAGAAGCAGAAATTTATTTTCTCACAATCCTGGAGTTGTGAAGTCCAATATCAAAACAATAGCAGGACTGGTATCTCTCTGGTGAGGGCTGCTCTCTACTTCCAATATGGTGCCATAGTGCTCTTTCATCTGGAAGGCATGAAAGTTGTGTCCTCATATGATGGAAGGTGCAAAATAAGAGTGAACTTTATCAACTCTTTCGTAAGGGCAACTAATCCCTTTGATAGAGACAGAACCTTCATGACTCAGTCATCCCTAAAAGTTACTTCTTACATCTGTTGTACTGGAGATGACGTTTCAACATGGATTTTAAAAGGGCCAAAAAAGACGAAAGACAAAATGAAAGAGGGGGGTAGGGTGAGGGAGGAGGGAGGGAGGAATGGGTAGGGGGAGGGACAAAAGGAGAGTGGGAAAGCACTTGTCACCTTGACAAGATAGGAATGTGCACAGAATGTCCAACCTCATTGTAAATCTTGAATTTTGCACGTATACATATCAATAAAATACGGGGGGAAAAGGCCAAAATATATAAATCATAGCACAACTCGCCTCTCCGACTAAAATGGTTATTCCTTTTGTTTTCTTTTTTCCCCATTTTATTGATATAAAGCGGCTATTCCTTGATGTTAGAAGCTATGTCTTAACTCATCTCAGAATCTCCAGCGTACCCCACACACCAGTAGACAGTTTCAAACTATGCTAAAGGAATATAAAAATGACTACAATATTTACCGAGGACATTTTCCACACAGCGAGATAAAATAATTATTAAATGACTTCTTCATGTATTTTATTGATATAAAATTTAAGAGGTAAAAATCTGGGAATAATTATTTGTCCCCAAGAGGAATAAATGAAAATTGTTACATTGGTGTTTTAGTCTCAGTCCCAGAAATCAGATTTATTTCTTTGTAAGAAATATTTAGTTTCAGGGTGAAGTTTTGCATTTAAACAGAGATAACAGGTATAAGAATTACACTGACTTTGTAAATGTCTTGATATACCTGAAAATATCTCTGGTAGAAAAATAGAACCTTGGAAAGTTTTCTGGGACACTAGGTTTTAAGTTGCTACTTAAAATATTCTGTGTCACTGTGAGACTATATGCCAGAACAGGAGTTTCTATTTGGGGTTGAGATATTCCATCCCCGAGACTCTGGGGACCCTTGTCCGACAGTTGCTGTCTTGTCACTGTCCCACTCCTAGCCGCCTTTTGGGTTGCATACAGTAATGCCACTGAGCACTACTAAACTCTTCTTCTGTAAAAATAGAAAGTACATTCTAGAGGTGAAACATTTTCATGCCCTTCCAAGTGAGGTTTAAGGAATGATTTTTTACATTTCTAAATTTCAAAAACTGTTTCTTGATCATTTTCTAAGATAAATAAGTCACACAATCTCATTTCAGTCTGAGACAGTGAATTTAAATTAGTCAATGAAATTTTCACTTGTGCTTTTGAGTGTTATATATATATGTGTGTATGTATATATAATATATAATATAAATATGATTTGTAAGGAAGAAGTATAATTATTTTCAGAAGTAGTGTAAAATTGAGGGAATTTGTTATTTTTTCCCATTTTATGAGAGAATTCTGCTGTACTTTTCTAATTTCAAATAACATTGCATAGATGTTTTGTTTTGATTTACATTACAGGATGCATTCTTTCAACTTCAAATGCTTCTTGGCCTCTCGCCATTGTTAACTAGATTTTGAACATGTAAACAAGCCCAGAATAGCATTAATAGAGACAATATTGGTGATGGGATTTTTTTTTATCTGTGATGTGGGCTAATCTTCACTGTCCTGATATTTTTCCAAACATTATTCTAGATGTTTCTGTGAATTTTTTTAAAAGATGAGTTTAACATTTAAATTAGTAGACTCTGAGTAAAGCAGATTACTCTCCATAATATGGGTGAGTCTCATCCAATCAGTGGAAGGCTCTAAAAGAAAATAGCTGACCTCTGTAGAGAAAAGAGATTCTGCCAGGAGATGTCCTTAAGGTTCACACTGTAATAGTAGCTTTTTGCTGGGTCTCCAGTTGCTGATTTCTTGCACCTGCTGGACCTGCTCAACCTCCACGATCACACACTCATGTAAGCCAATTTTTTTCAATAAATCTCTCTCTCTCTCTTTTTTCTGTCGTGTGTGTGTGTGTGTGTGTGTGTGTGTGTGTGTGTGTGTGTGTGTAATTTCTTTCTATTTTTATATCTGTATATCCACATCTTTCCCTATCTATACATCCTGTTAGTTCTGTTTCTCTAGAGAACCCTGGCTAGTATAGTGACCTTTTGTCCTATTTGGTCATTGGAATCTGAAGAGTCTCAGAGACTGATGTGCCAGGTAGACCTCTTCATTTTATCGATATGTTTTAATAATGCATTATAATATATTAAATACCAAGGGAAAGCTAGTGTGTTAGTCCATTTGCTGCTATATCAAAATATCACCAACTAGGTAATTGATACATATAATTTCCTTCTCACAGTCCTGGAGAGTGAGAAATCCAGGACCAAGACTTCAATGTCAGGTGAGAGCTTCTCACTACTTCAAAATGGTACCTCTTGCCATGCCCTTTCAGTGAAAAAGAGGTGACAAGAGACAAATATTCTGCTTTCTCCACCTTTCTCCACCTTTTCTTAATAGCTAATAAAAGGGGGCTGGTGGGAGTAAGAGGAAACTGAGGTTCTCTTATATCCAGGCACCTCTCTGTTTTTCATGTAGAATTTAAAAAAAAGATGTAATTATCAAAGCCTGTGTGCAAAACATCTTCCAGAGGAAATAGTAGTGTGCACAGGCCATGTTTCCAACCCCAAAACTAGTGTGTAGTTAGGGACACTCTGGTGGAGGGAACTAACACTTCACTCTAGTTAGGGCTACACAGGGGAGGAGGAGGCAGGTGGGGATTCCAGCCTCCCACAAGTGGGTCCTTGCCAGCGGCATCCTGTATTCATTATTCCCAGAAACTCACTCTAGGAGGGAAAATCCACCATCTAGCTTATTTAAGCCAAAAAATGGAGATGGCACCAAATCGTGTTGAAAAATAAATCGTCTTAATTTCATAAGACACAAATGCAGCATCACCCTTCAAGAAGGAGTGGGAGGCGGAGGAGGTGAAGAGACTGCCAGAGAATCAACTCACGAGGAGAGAGGAACCCTCCAAGGTACTGGGAGTTTCTCTTTGCCAGTGGAGAAAGATGGAAGTCTGTTTCCTTTTTTAGTCTTTGACCTCTTTCACAACCATGTGGACTGGGGCATTGTTTAATTTATGAAATGCCTTTTATCCAGTCTGTTCCAGAAGGCATTCTGTTTATAGCCTGATACTGTGCCAGCTTCCATGAATTCCTTTTCATTTGTTCTTTCTTCCTTTTTTTAAGGCCTAACATAAAATACTGATTTTTTAGTCTCTGTGTTCCCTTTTCCCCCCTCCACACAGCCATTCCACTCTGGCCCCATCTCCACTCTTAAAGTCAGATATGAGACCAGCTGGAAAGGGAGACAGGGATGGTGGATATATCACAATACAATGCATGCTTGTATGGAAATGTCACAGTGAAATCCATTAATAGTGTATATTAGTAACTATAGTGAAAAAGAAAATAGAATAATGAATGTAAAGCCCTAAAAGAATTTTAAACATCTGTCTTACATTACACAAATAAAAAAATCCGAGCAGATTAAACATCTGTTAACAATAGTGGGATAAAACTTTTTATCCTCCAAGTTAGATTTAAAAGTATGTATCTGATAGGGTAAAAGTCTTGAATGATACTACGAGTTTTTAGCAATAAACTTGAGAGTTTAGGGACAGATGGCATAATGTTAAGTTTCAGGAACATGAATCTGCCTTTCAGTTTGGTTAGGCAGGACCGTGGGTATCATTCTATTTTCTATTTGATTGGTTGTCTTTGCCAGTGGTGTCAGTCAGTTACAATGTTTTTCTATTACGGTATATTCTGAACAAAACTTCTGCTCATTTAATAAATTAACCAAAAATAGGTTAACCATAGCCATTTGAATTTATATGAATTAAGTCCATTCAAAATATATTTAATACCTATAGTTACTGGAAAAATGTTTTGTGATGTTTAAAAATAACTTTGTTGATAGACAAATGTTTCTTAGCATTATAACATGTTCTTCAAATGTATGAAAAGTATGGCAAAATTATGTTTCAGAGATGCATATGTAATTTGATTGTCATCTGTGGATTTCCATTTTTTAAATAAGTTTGATTCTGCTTATTTTTGCTACCTCAACCCCAAAATGATTGCTGTGGAGAAGGTATCTCCACTTTATTATTTTTACTTGCCCTGTCCTTTTTTCTTCTGCAGAACCCCCTCATTTCCTACTCTCAGGTCAGCAAAGTTCAGGCTGCTGAGTGTATATGTAGGCTAGATCTACCAAGAATCTCTTGCTTCCCTGAACAGAGAGATCAAGAATTGGCAGTAGCTGAGGCTAGGTTGTTCATATCATCCTGATTTCAGAAAGAGCAATACTTGCTTTTTCTGTAACCTGCAGCCATAGGAATAATGCATCCTGGAATATCTAGTAGTCAGTCATCTTTACCAGGACTGACAAAGCCTAAAAATCAAGAGCAGACAAAGACAGACCTATTCAGAGATGGGGGCAAGAGCCTGACTGATATACGTGGTCTCTTCCACATATTCATACCTGACTCATGACTCATGGTGGACTGTCCAGTTACATAAGATGATAAGTTCCTCCTTTGTGTTTGTTATTGAAGGATATTTATCATCAATTTGTAGCCTGACTTTGGGAAATCCTAACATGCCCATTAATCAAATGCTATCCTATTTCCTCTAAGGTAGAATATGATTCTACTTTTACATCCCCAATTCAAAATTCTTTCTAAATGGAAAACTTACTAGTTGTCTGGTAGCAGAACTGTCATATATTTGAAAAAAGCTGTGCAGTGTGTATAGGTCGCTTCAGAGAATCTCAGGATGGCTGAACAGAAGTACTATCCCTATAGATTTCTTTCACTAATTATTTTGAATACTGCTTATGTTTCCCAGATCAAAGACAGTAAGAAGAATTGAGAAGACATAAAATAATTGACTTATCAAAAACTAGGAATCCTGTCATTGTATAGTGACTCCCAATGTCTCAGGCCTTATTTCATCAATTGAAATGAGGATACTTGGACAAATGGGCCATAAATTCAAAGGTCCAGTCAGATCCACCTGTTAATTTCATATAACTTAGGTGTCTTGTATGTGGATCTGGGTTGGTATATGTCATGCCTTGTGACTACTCACTCACATAGAGAAGATGGGCAGGTCACCACCATACCTCCAGTGACATACCTCCTCCAAGCAGGCCCCGCCTCCTAACAGCATATTTAGCTATGAATGCATCAATGGGTTCATCCACTGATGAGTATAGTGCTCCCTGTTTCAATCGTCTTCCAGAAGCCCCACTTCAGAACACACTGAGACTTGTGGGAGATAATCTGTATGTAAGCTATAACATTTTTCATAATTATATTCTTATTAAATAGAGCCAATTATATAATTTTAGGTCTAGAAAAATCCAACCTGAGAAATTATTGCACAATGTTGAGTTGGAGGATATGTGCAGAGTCATACTGGGGAAAGTAAATAGTAAGAAATTTAATTATTAAAACCTCATGGATGTAGTGCTGTAATAGAAGACATACTTAGATCCAGTTTTGGGTGTTTCAGACAGCAGGGTATAAACTGGAACCTGAAAATGGGTGGGAAAGAGCTGGATTTGGGCAGAAGTTGAAGGGTAGGAAAGCACATTGGATCAGAAGGAAGAGTCTGCAAACAGACCAGAGGTGAGAGAGGCCAGATATTTGTGATTGAACATGGAGTTTGGGTTAATGGGGATAGATAACTGAGAAAGGTAAGACTGGAGTGGCAAGTGGGACCAGATAAGGACTGCGGGAAATAGACCGTAAGCTTCAATTTCCAAACGCTTGCTTTATGTACTGAATTTCTATTTTGTCTCCATGGAAATATGTTTAGGAAGCATACTGCCCATTTTGTAAAAAGGAAATGAAGGCTGAAAGTGAAGGGATTTGCTAATATTTGTTGATAATTTTGTTCTATGTCCTACTCATGACACTGCCTCTTGGAATTAACCTATTATCAGGTAGTTGGAAGGAATGCGGTAACAGGGTTCTGCCTTTCATTCCGTGGCTCACCGATGTTCCTGAGCCACAGGGTTCCTCGCCCTTTTACATCATCCATGAAATATTCATCACAGCTCTTACAGGATCTCACCCTTAGACTGGTATAATAGGGGGGTCATTGGCCAAAATAAAATGTGACTCATTTGACAGAATTAGGATCCTGGGACTCTTGATTCTATTTTTAATGGTATTAGATCCAGAGAATTCAAGTTACTAAGGACAACTTCATGGGTAAGTTAACTGAACACCAATGACAAAAATTTCTCTGGAGTATAAATTGCACAGAAACATGACAAGATTAGAAGTAAAGTTTATATAACATTCCTCCTAAGCTTCTCCCTTCACTTCTTGGCTGTCGTGGCTGAGCAGCCATCTTTCTTCTGCCATGTTACTTCACCATACTATTTCTGTCTTGGAGCCAGCCAACTGTGTGCTGACCTTTGGGACAGTAAGCCAGTGAAATTTGTTTTTTAAGTTGCAGTATCAGTATATTTTTTCCCAGTGATGGGAAACTGACTAATACAAAAACTGAAAAGTCCCACAGTCTGCAAGCTAGGAATCAGGAAAACCAGTGATATAGTTCAACTTCAACTCCAAAGTCTTGGGTACTATTAGAGCCAGTGGTGTAAATCTCAGGCCAAGTGAAGGAAAGACTAATATTACAGCTCAAGCAAACTAGAGGGAAGCAGAATAAATTTCTCCTTCCTCTGCCATTTTGTTTTATACAGGTTCTTAAAAGACTGGATGGTGCCAACACCTACTGGAGACAGTCATCCTTAGTTCACTGAATTCAAATACTCATCTTTGGAAAAATTCTTATAGATATATCCAGAAATAATGTTTTGTACTGCCACTCCTTTGCACAGTCAAGTGGACATATGAATGTAACCAGCACACCTCAAAATTCAAACGGCAGTTAAGTTTTGTGTGTGGAATCTAAAGAGAGCAAGAAAGGAAAGATGATGCTTTGAGAAGGAAAGTGATATCTGCAAGGAAAGAACGTGAAAGACATTTTATCAGCAAATTGTAAGTAACACAGGAGTTCAGAAGATGTTGAGGTGGTAAACCTTTGATGTGATTCTGTGTGTGTGTGTGTGTGTGTGTGTGTGTGCGCGCGCGTGCGCGTATGTGTGTTTGCTTGCATGTGAATTGTGCACACAGGAAAGCTTTATTTCAGTTTTCATCAGTTTCAATTATATTTTATAATATCTTTTATATGATGACAATTGGAAATTTCCCCACCATATATTTCTTCTGCTCAACAAAGTAGCCTGTAGCGCTGTGGCTATTTCATTTGTATTTAATTAACTAAAATTAAAATAACAAAATTTTTATGCCTCTGTCACATTAACATTTCAAAAGTTCAGTGCCCATTATATGTCTACTGACAGTTGGACAATAAAGATATAAAACATTTGGATATGGAACATTCCATTGGAGAGCTGGCATTGCCCTGATACCAAACCCAGATAAAGATGTAAAAAAACCTGTATAACAAATTCTTTAATAAAAATTAATGCAAAAATATTTTATAGGAATCTTACAAACAGAATACAACCAGTTATTAAAGAGATCATACACTACACCCAAATTGGCTTCATGCCAGAGATGCAAGAATGGATCAATATACATAAATCAATTAATGTAATACACCACATAAAATTCAAAGGCAAAAAATCACATGATTGTCTCAATAGACATACCAAAAGCCTTTGACAAAGTCCAACATCCATTCATGATTTAAAAAAAAAAAAAACTAATGTAAATAAGTATAGAAAGACCTTGTCTCGGCTGATAAAAGCAACTTTTGACAGACCTATTGCCCACATCATGCTAAATGGAGGAAACTGAAAACATTCTCCCTAAAATAAGGAATGAGACAAAAGTGTTCACTCTCAGCACTCCTATTCAGAATAGTACTTGAAAATTTAGCCAGAACATTCAGGCAAGAGAATGCAAAAAAAAAAAAAAAATAGTGCAGCAAAGGAAGAAATCGAACTATTCATAAATGAAGATGACAGGATTTTTTTACATAGAAGATCTCAAAAACTCCACCAGAAGCCACTTAGAACTAATAAATTAAGCCAAGTTTCAGGTTACAAAATCAATACATAAAAATCAATAACATCCCTGTATACCAGCAAATGATAATAGAGAATGTGATAAAAATTCCATTCATGAAACCTTCAAACAAATTAAATACTTAGGAATCAATCTAGCCAAAGAAATGAAGGATCTCTTAATGAAAACATAGTATTATGAAAAAAAAATTGAAAAAGACATTAGAAAATGGAAAGACATCTTCATGTTCCTGGAAAGCCAAAACCAAATTTGTTAAAATGACCATACTACTGAAACTGATAGATTCAATGTAATTTCAACAAAAATGCAGCATTTTCCATAGAAAAAAATTCTAAAACTTACACAGAACCAAAAGAGATCCAGAATAGCCAAAACAATCTTAATCAACAAAAGAAAAGCAGGAGGTATCACAATCCTAAACTTCAAGGTATATTACAAGGCAACAGTGATGAAAACCACATGGTACAGGCACAAAACAGACAGGGAGACCAGTGAGCTAAAATCAGGGATGCAGGGAAATCCTTGAGCACCCTCAGCCATCTGATCTTCAGCAAAGGGGTCAAAAGTATATGCTAGAGAAAAGATAGCCTCTTTGACATTGTTCTGGAAAAAATGATTATCCACATGAAGAAGAATGAATCTAGACTCACATCTTCATGTACCAAAATCAAGTCAAAATGGATCAAAGACGTAGATATTAATACAGAAAATTTGAACCTTCTAGAAGACAAAATATACAAAACCCTTGAAGACATAGGCATAGGCAAGGACTTTCTCAAAAGAACATCGGTTGCACAAGAAATAATACCAAGAATTAACCAAGATTATATTAAAAACCTTCTACAAAGCAAAGGAAACAATAGCACGATGAGAAAACTGATGGAGTGAGAAAAGGAAATTTACCAGATACTTCTTGGGCAGAGAGCTAATATCTGGAATATGCAAATAACTGAAAAAAAATCCCTATTATGGTTTCAATCTACCATGTTCCTGGAAAAGCTTCACATTTGGAATGTAATTCAGTCATGGGAGTTAATCAGGATATCCTGTGCATTAAGAGTTGGAGACCAGTCAGAAAAAGTGGACCACTGGGGCATGACCTGGAAGGGCATATGCTAGCTGCCCCTTTCCTCTTGTTCTCTCAGCTTCCTGCTGTGAACAGCTTTTCTCTGACAAGTCATCTTCCCAAGCCTCCCACCATTGCCAGCCACCCATGAATGGACAGAGACAGTCAGAAGCTGAGCTAAAATAAACCTTTCCTCCTTTAAGTTCTGGGAGTCTGGTTGTGTACCAACAACAAAAAATAGGTAAGACAGAGAAATTGGTACCAGACATATGGCGTTATTTCGGTGACTGCCTGAACATGAGGTCTAGAAGCCGTTGGAAGTGTTTTGCAGGGGGAGTTTGGAAAGACTTGGAGATGGCAGCTGAAGAAGCCTTATAATGCTGTGAGCTAAACTTGACACATTCTGATCAGAGCACAGAAGACCAAGGGCTGAAAGAAGGGCAGGACTGAAAGGCTGTGCTAAACGGGTTTCCGAAAGGATGGAGGACTTCGTTGGCAATTGATCTAGAAATCATGCCAACTCTAATAAAAAGTGTGTTGGTATTTTGCCACAGTCTTTAAATTTTGCCTGAAACTGAGACTAAGGGCAGTGGACTACTTAATGTGGCAGAGAAAAATTCAAGACAGTCCAACATTCACATGGTGCTGTGATTTGGATCTAGAATATCTACCAGGACCCTCATGTATTTGGATGTAGTGGGATAACTATAGAACTGTATGTTATTGGGTGGTAGGGCCTGGCTGGAAGGCGCAGATGCTTGGGGTATGACCTAGAAGGATTGTGTCCATTTGTTGAGATGGAGGTGCCCAGGGTAGAGTTTTCACTTGTTTGTTGTTGACTTATGGCCAGGAAGTGAGAGAAGGGCACTCACTCTGTGTGTGTGTGTGTGTGTGTGTGTGTGTGTGTGTGTGTGTGTGTGTGTGTGTGGTGGGGGACAACTAGCTGATTAAAGCAATAAAGAAAGAAAGAAGAAACTTTGTTACAGCTTCTTTCTGGAAAGTTCTGTCCTTGCCTGAGTCTCCAGACTTGTAGGGCTTGTAGGAGGAAACAGTAAAGCAAAATGGTTTGAAACATTTTCAGTTTTGCCATAAAGAAAGCCCAAAGCATGCTTGCTCAAAAGATTAACATTTAAAAGCAGTTAAATACTCTACATTTTAAATATAGGAAAATTGCCTTGAAAAATGTCAGGAATCAGCCAGGGGCTGTTCAGTGGGGAAAATGTAAGCCAAAGGGTGTAAAATCTCACTTATGCAGGAAAAATAAGTTTTAGAAATCTAGTATACAATGTAGGGCCTGTGATTAACTGTACTGTATTATATACTTAAAAGTTTGCAGATAGGATAGAGCTTATGTTAAATGAAACGACAAAAGAAAAATCAAAACAAAAATGAACAGAAAGAAACTTAAAGGTTATAGATAGATATTGATATAACAATAGTTAATGATATTGTTATGATGGTTTTACGAATATCTTCCCCAAACACTTAAGTTTTAAAAATGTGAACATAACGGCAGATATTTGTCTTGTCTGTGTATTCATAGCATCTCACATACTGCCTGTCCATCGTAAAGCAAATGTCGATCAATGGCTTTTGTTCCATTCATCAAACTGTATTGCACATGCAGTGGTACTTCATCACAGTCTGAAACAGTATTTTCACATGAAGTGAGTTTGTCTGTAGGAAACTACTGAAGAATTACAGAACATTTTGTTTTTATTTTCCTTTCAAATTATTTCTATGAGTGTCTTAACAAATCCTTGGTTACCTGCAACCAAAAGGTAAGATTGCTCCTTATTCCTTGATTTCAGCCATAGGTAGGTATCATGTATTTCTAATGTCTGGCATATGGCAAGTGCTTGAATAATTTTAATTGAATAAGTAGTTGAGCAAATAAAAACAAACTCTCTATAGTGTTCAGTTACATCGGACTGAAATTTGAACCTAAGGCCACCAGACATTGAGCAACAGTTGTATATGAGACCCTGTGTTAATGCTGAGAACACCAGGGTGAATACTGGAATGTCTATGCAGCCTAAATGGGGTAGATACAGTATCAACGGGAAGTGTTGTAACTAAAGAATGAAGACCAATGGGAACACAGGTGAAGGAGACAAAGTGATTCGATGCTACAGCTTACACTTAAGGCAAGTGAATACTGATGGTCTGATTAATAACTTCCTCGTGTTCACTTCCTGTGAGAACACTTGAGGCTTTTACTTTCCTGACAGATTAGATCATCTCTTCTTCTTCCTTTGTTGTGTGACTGTGAGGTCAAACAAGTCACCATCTGTAATATCATCTCCTCATTTCTTTCCCTCTCTTCATTCGATTCATTCTTAGTTTGGAGTCTTTGTGGTTGTTCCATAGGGCCAGTTATTATTGAATACGTTTCATTATTTTTGTCTGTGCCAAACATCTTTAAATTGAAAGTGATTCTAAAAAAGGAAAGACTTAAAAAAATAAAACACCACCACCAACAAAACAACTCAGTAGAGCTTCCTGTGAAGACACTGTGTTTAGTAATGTGGTTCAAAGATGGGAGTTTTGTTTTTGTTTTGTTTTCAAGTCACTTATCTTGTGAACAAGATGTGGCTCATGACCAAAATTTGCAAGGATGTGAAGAATAAACTCAAGAAAAGAAAGAAAAAAGAGACACCGTTCTTTCCAAGTGAAAAGCCCAAGGGGACCAAGGCTTGATGATGCCCTAGATTTCTGAAACAGTCTACACTGAAGTGATTATTTGTTTCTTTTGAGTTGCCACATTTTTTTAGGTCATTAGCAGTAGGAAAACTTGCTAGTATCACTCTTGTTTAAAGAAAAAAAAAACTAATGTCCTCTATTCTAATAAATCCAAACCATGAATTAAAATTTAAAACATAAACACATATGCAATGAGAGACTATAGTGCCTTCCAGTTTATTTCTAGCATAGAATATTGAGGACCATAATTGTCACACTTTTGTAAACTGCTCTAATCTTTTTATTCTAGCCTGACTTCTTTCTTCTCCATAGTTGTGTCAGGTCTCTGTCTTAAAACCTGTTCTTTTCCTCCCATTTTATTGATATGTATAAGTGCAAAACAAAGTTTATATTGATCTTGAGTATTCGGTGCACATACATATTATGGCAAAGTTGCAAATCCTTTCCTTCTCTCTTTCCAACTCTCCCCCTACCCTTTCTTCAGTTTCCATTATTTCCCACATTAAGTTCTATCAAGTAATTGTGATTTGGGTTTCTCATATCCAAGAAACCATTCGATATTTCACCTTCTGCTTCTGACTCACTTTGCTAAGCATGATGGTCTCAAGTTTTCTACATTTACTTACAAAAGCCTCCAACCTATCTGACTTTATAGATGCATAGTATTCCATTGTGTATAAATACCACAATTTATGTATCCATTGGTCTGTTGATGGGTATTTTGGTGTCTTCCACATTTTGTCTATGGTTAGTTGTGCTGCTATAAACATGGGTATACATGAATCTCTGTTATGTGTTGTTTTTAACTCTTTGGGGAATATTCCCAGAAGAGGTATTGCTGGATCGAATGGGATATTTGTTTCCAGTCTTTTGAGAGACTTTCATACTGCTTTCCAGAGTGGTTGTACCAGTTTACATTCCCACCAGCAGTGCATGAAGGTGCCTTTCTCCCCACAGCCTTGCCAGCACTGATTGCTGTTTGTGTTCTTGATATACGCCAATTTCTCTGGAGTTAGATGATATCTTAGTGATGTTTTGATTTGCATTTCTTTTATGGCTAAAGATGTTGAACATCTTTTTATGTATTTATTAGTCATTTGAATTTCTTCATCTGTGAACTGCCTATTCATTTCTTTTGCCCCAAAACCTGGTTTGAATTCATATAGTGGCACAACTGTGGACTGAATTGTGCCTTCACAAAATTCATATATTGAAGTCCTAATCCACAATGATGTAGCATTTGGAAATAGGGCCAAATAGATTTGGAAGGGGTCATGAAACCGGGACCTTTATGGTGGAATAAGTGCCTTTAAATGAAGTGGAACCAGAAACTTTTCATTTTTTCTCTTGTAGAGAAGGCATGGAGAGATGATGAAAGTGTAATAGTCTACAGACAAGTCAGGGAAAAAGCCTTCACCAGAACTCAACAATGCAGGGAATCTTGGACTTCCAGCCTGCAGAGTTGGGAGGAAAGAAATTCCTGTTGTTGAAGTCATCCAGGATATGGTATTTTGGTGTTGCAGGCTGAACTAGGCAGGCACCTTTGATTCCATTTACATGATTCCTGTGGAGAATTCCAAGCAGCTGATCCCTTTTCATCTCAATTCCCGCTTCTGTTCCAAACACTGTGAGAAACAAGATGCTGCTGAGCGAGTTTTGAGTCTGGCTTGCTTTCGGGAGTTGGGCCTTAGGGTAGGGAGAGACCTCAAAGGTCCCCTTTAGCTGCGTCTTGCTTTATGGCCGCCTCTGTGATCAGTTAGAGATGAACCAGGACTTCGCATGAACAGCACTATTCCTCTAGCTGGTTTGCCTTTTGTTTTCTTTTCTCTCTCTCTCTTCTTTTTGTTATTGTTTGTTTTTGGTGACTCTATTTGATTGAATCTGTGGTATGCCAAAGGAACACCTTTCTTAGAAGCTTCGGCAACTAAGCAATTCTTAGTTACACATTCGAGCTCTATTTGAAAATCTGTGTATTGTCTACATACCCGTCTTCCAGTTGCTGAATTCTCTGGCATGTATTTTATGACTACATTGTACTTACATGTTATCAATAATATAGGAAAAATTTTTCTCTTCTCTGGTACAAACTCTATTTTCTCTGCTCCCTTTACCAATGGGAAAAAGTTTTGCCTCCATTTCTGATTAATTTAAACATTCCTTTACCTTGTGTATGTGTGTGTATGTGTTTTTGCACACATGCGTGTGTCCTCACATGCATGCTCTTGACTTCTTTGTGAGGCTTTTTACTACATACTTGTTACTTCATTGAATGAATTAAACAATCGTCATTTTATGTTCATTTTTATATCTTTATGAAAGTTACACCTATATCTTTTTCTGAAAATTGTCTTTAAACTTTCAGCTTTCTCATTTGGAAATGAGGATAATCATAAGTCCCACATCTTCCCTCCCTAAATTTTGAGATTGAGTTATATATAGTTAACTGGATTGATTCTTAAGAACTATACATGTATTAATTACTTTTGCATTACTAGTTCATTGAAAGAAGAATCTGTGTATCAAAATGCTTTTTATTATAAAATTCTAGCCTAATAGAAATAATAGTTATTACTATCAAACGTTATTGGCAGCACCGAAAGCAGCAACCTCTGACCTCATTTTGAAAGTGGCCAGAGGGTTCATCTCAGGTAACATTCAAAGAGCCAAAGATGCAGAAGTCGCACCCTGGGCAAATGGGGACATGGGTACTCAGCATTTGTTTTCAATTCCAGTGAGAAGGCTCCTTGTAGATGGGATTGGTTAAAGGAGACCCTAAAAATTGCCTCTTCTTTCTGGGTGCTTTGCCACTAGGAATTCAGAAGTCTTAAAGCTTTTTTCTTTTCCACACAAATATTAGTTCGTCTAACAGATGGTTACTTATCCACTTGTCCTGGCTTTTGTCTAGGCTACACGGGGAGGATAGACAGATAACACACAATTTCTGGGATGTAAAATCTTACGGAGAATATAAAGACTTGTCAAAACACTTCTAGACTGCTAACCCTGATTGGCAGAGTTTGTATTCTAATTCTTAGACTCAAGATACCTTAGTTTCAAAATACAAAGATTAACTTTAAAATAAGCTAAAATTCAAAATTTAGGTCCTTTTGTAAATATGTTATAGTACCATAAAGAGTGGTTTAATTGCGCTAATTTTTTTGTGCTTTGTGTATTCTTCTGTCCCGCTGCCAGGTAATCACTATTCCGTTCTATGGTTCTAGTTGGCCTTTCTTTAACCAATATAATACTGTTTTATTATTGTAGCTTCACAGTTTTAAAAACAGACACTACTAGTTCTCCAGGTTTATTCTTTTCCTCGCAATATTATTTTGGCCATTTTGACTTTTGCTTCTCTATATACACCTAGAATCAGGTTGGAGATGTTTACAAAAGAGTTTGCTAGGGTTTTCCCTGTGGTTGTACTCAGTCTACAGATCAAGTTGGGAAGAACTGAAAACCTGACAGAATGTATTGATGACATTGAATCTTCCTGCCCATGAACATGGGCTGTTTACATTTATTTGATTTCTCTCGTGAGAGTTTTGTTATTTTCTTCTTCATTGTTTGCCATACTTATATCGAAGTATTCCTTCTTGCGTTAATGTACAGGGTATTGCATTTATTTCATTTTTCATTGATGGAATATAAGAAAGCAATAACTTTTATATATTAGCCTTGTATCTTTGCTATAATTGCTTGATAATTTCAGGGGCTGTTTGTTGTTTATTCCTTTGTTTTTAAAATTTTAACATACCTGATTGTATTATTCACAAGCAATGGACGTTTTGTTTTCCTTTCTGCCTTACTCATTTTCTGCTGCTATCATCAGATACCTGAGACCAGGTAATTTATAAATAATACACATTTGGTGCATAGTTTTAGAAGCTTGGAACTTAAAGAGCACAGCTTCCCATCTACTCAGCTTCTGGTCACAGACTTCTAGCTGTATTACTGTATAACATGGTAAAGCCGTTACATCATGAGACACAGCAAACATACCACAGAGCGTTTGCTTTTATAATATATCCACCACCACCATAATCCATCAATCCATAAATGTCTGATATGTTTCCTGAGGGCAGAATACTTAACAATTTATTCATTTTCCAAAGGTACCACCTCCTAACTCTCCTGTACTAATGACTAAATTTTCAATTCAAATTTTCAATCCAAATCTGTGAGACAACCATACAGTGAGACTTCCAGTGTGTGTACTTTAGATTCCCTTTTCATATTCTACTGACTTAGCTAGGATTTGAAGAGACAGTTTTGGCATTTGGACTTCACAGATAGGAAGGACAGTTTTTGAAACTATATTTTAGATGGGATCCAGTCTTCAGAAGAAAGGAAGAAATTAAGAAGGAACAAAAATTTTAATTTCAATAATGATGACTTTATTGGCAGATATTTTATACATAAAATTAATAAAATTTATATAGTCAGTTAGGAATAAAGAGGTTTTGAAAGAGCCTGAATCTTGCCTGGCCACTGAGAGAGAAAGAACACTGAAATCAACCTGCATAAGGAATTTCAAGGTCTTATTTGGAACAGAGGACTCACAGAATCTTAGTGCTCAAATGGTCAGAGTTAACCTGGTCTGCTCCAGTAATTTTTTTTTTTCTCATTTGTGACAAATATTTACACTCACATGTAGCTTTGGACTATCCAGAATATGGAAAAAGAAGGCTTTGTTTAGGCATAATTCTCATTCCATTTGAACTCATCAAGTGACTGAAATATACCAATGAATTGTTGGGAGATGCAGATTTAATCCAACTCTTTCCACAGGAAGAGGCTATGTTCCAGTAGGCCCAGCTTATCACGACAAGGTCAGATCTACTGAAGTGTTCAGGTGGATGTATTCCAAGCTTTGGCACTACTGCATCATACATTTGAGAGTTGGAGATAAAGTGTAGCTTTGGAGCTAGAAAGAGAGTGCAAGAGTAGAAATGAAAATTAGAGGGTCATTTATAAAAGTTATAACTAAAGCTGAAGTTATGATTACATTCTACTTTACAGAAAAATGAGAATTATTAAACTTTTAATATTATTAAATGACATTTTGAGCAATAATAATTTTTATGAAAAGTAGAGGCTTTTTTTGAGACAGGGTCTTGTATAAAAGTTATAACTAAAGCTGAAGTTATGATTACATTCTACCTTACAGAAAAATGAGAATTATTAAACTTTTAATATTATTAAATGACATTTTGAGCAATAATAATTTTTATGAAAAGTAGAGGCTTTTTTTTGAGACAGGGTCTTGTATAGTTCGTGCTGTCCTGGAATTCATGCAATCCTCCCACCTCAGCTTCCCAAGTACTAGAATTTCCTGCATGTGTCACCACACCCAGCTAATTTTTATGTGATTACCAGAAATAAAATCAAGGGCCTGGCACATGCCAGGCAAGTGCTCTAACTACTGAGCCATAACCTCATCCTGGAGAAATATTTAGCGTACTACCAATCCACACTCTGTCAATAATATAGTCCTTTATCATGTATTTATCAATCCCCTATGTGTACTGAGTACTGGGCTACAGAAATAAGCACAATAAGATTCTCAGTCTTACTTTCTACTGGAGGAGAAAGAGACAATTTATAAGGAATATGTGTCAGTATTAGGAACTTGGAGCAAAAGAAACCAGGAAGGTGGATAGGATGACGGAGGAGCAAAAGGGTTGATTTTGTGTAATCAGAAAGGCCTTACCAATAAGGCGTGTTGGTCAGCAAGGGCCCGAAGGAAGCTAAGCAGCAGATGGAGTCTCGGCTGGGGAAGAGAGCTGCAGGCGAGGGAACAGCTCCTTCACAGGCCTCATGAAGGCGCTTGGCATGCTGGAGGCACAGCGTTAGCTATTTTGAGGATGGAGCAGAGGGATGGAGGCAGGAGGAAGAAGAGGAGTACAGACAGGCCACCGAGGTCCAGGTCATGCAAGGCCTTTCATCCTTTGTGAGAATTTAGTTTCAATCTGAGAGTTGAATAGTCATGAGAAGCCAGATCTGGTGGTGTAGGCTTGTAATCCCAGCACTTTAGGAAGCTGAGGCAGGAGGATCACAAGTATAAGCCAAGCCTGAGCAACTTAGTAACTATGTGAGACCCTGTATCAATAAATTAATAAATAGATAAATTTTTAAAAAGTAAAAATATAAAAAAGGGCTGTGGATATAGCTCAATGTGAAGGTTCTGGGATCTATTCCCAGTATTGTAAGAGAAAAAAAGGTCAGGAGAGGATTTTGCAAAGGTGTGGCATTACCTGCCATCACTCTTTTTTTCCCCCATTTTATTGATATGTATAAGTGCAAAATTTAAGGTTTACAATGAAGTTGAGCATTTTGTGCACATATCTTGTCTAGGTGACAAGGACTTTCCCACTCTCCTTTTGTCCCTCCCCCTACTCTCCCTTCCCTCCCTCCCTGCCCTACCCACCAGTTTTACTTTGTTTTTCATTTTAAGTTCCATAAGAGTTGTGATCTGGGTCTCTCATATCAGAGAGACCCTTCGATATTTCACCTTGTGCTTCTGACTCACTTCACTAAGCATGATGCTCTCAAGTTTCTTACATTTGCCAGTGACACCCCTCTTGGGAATATATCCAAGAGGTCAAAACAACACATAACAGAGATATATGTATAACCATGTTCATAGCAGCACAACTAACGATAGCTAAAACATGGAAGTCACCAGGCACTTTATTCTTAACTGCTTGAGGGCTCATGAAACCAGTGGTCTGCTTCACCTTCCCTTGGATGAATGAGGGTTACAACGTTGCTTCCCCAGCCTAGCCAGTCTGAATTGTGATGCTATAAGCATGTATTACACGTACTGCATGTATTGCATAATAGGCAGTCCTTAATTCTTTCCAGAATGTGCCCAGGAGTTGTATAACTGGATGATATGGTATTTCTATATTTAATCTTTTGAGGAATCCCCATACTGAGTTCTATATTCATCTAGAAAATTCTTGTATATCTAGACCTTTTATCCATTTTTATTTCATTTTAGTACAGGGTGAAAGATGGTATCTAATTTCTGCGTGTGGATATCCAATTTTCCCAGCACCATTTGTTAAAAAGAGACTTTCTTTCTGTTTTTGCCTTTTTCAAAAATCGCGTGACTACGGGTATTTAAGTTTGCTTCCATGTCTCTTCTTCCATCCACGGGCCTAGCTTTCTGTTTGAGCCATATTATTTTTGTTACTGTGGTTTTATAGTAGAGTCGGATTTGGTGATGCCTACAGCATTGCTTCTTTTGCTTAGGTTTGCCTTGACAGTTTTGGGTCTTTCCCAATTCCAAATGAAATTCAGGGTTGATATTTTTTAATTCTGTGAAATATGATGTTGGTATCTTAATAGAGATTGCATTAAATCTGCAGATCCCTTTCCTGCCATCACTCTTTAAAGGACCATTTTGGTAGTTGTACTGGGGAAAGACTGTAGGAGGCTGTTATAATAACCCCAGTGGCAGTGAATGATGTCAGGTATAAGGGGGTAGCTGTTAAAAGATTATGAAAAGTGACTAGAGTCCAGACGTATACTGAAGGTGACTTGATTAACTGGTGGACAGATGTGAAAGATGAGAGAAGAAAAAGGTGTTGAGATGACTCAAGTTTTGGAATTGAGCAAGGGAAGAATGCAGTGACATTTACTGAGACACAGGAAACAACCACTAGATTTATTTTGATGCAGTTGATTAACAAAATAATTAAATTCATTCTTTTTTCTGAAAAGCTTTGGGAGAAGAATTAACTGCTAATGATTTTGTATTCCTTTTATGGGCATTTGTAGATAATGTCATGAATGTTGTGACCTAGATCAAAAATACCCATCTAAGTCTCATATGTGTACAGAGGTGGTGCTTTTGAAAGACAGCTGGGTCCTTGGGGCACTATTCTCATCAATGGATCAGTCTACTAACGTGCTCATCACTGAAAAAAATGCAATATTAGGAGGTGGAGCCTGACTGGACGTGGGATACTGCGGGTGTGACACGGAAGGGGGCATTCTTGCCTCTAAGCTTCTCCCATCTGTAGCTCTCTCTCTGATTCCGGGTGGCCATAGGTTGAGCAGTTCCTTCTGTCATATCCTTCCACCATATTGTTTGTGTCTTGCAGTAAGCTTGCCATGAACTGAACTCTGAAACTATGAACTAAAACCAATTTCTCCTTAATTAATTGGTAGGTATTAGGTAATTGATCATTGCTACAGAAAAGTGACTAATACAATGGACATGAATGCTGAGAGGCTACTTCGTAAAGCCTCCTATTTGTGATACTAGGAAAGACTAGGGAGTGTTAGCTTTATAATCTTGGTTACAAGAGGAAGAAAGGAAGGAAGGAAGACTGGCTCTATAGGGTTGTGTTTCTGGAAGGAGAACACCCTGGCTTGAGGCTGCATGCATTGTTAGTGCTTGAATGGAAATGCAATTTGATTCTTTATTATCAATAGAACAGGCAAAAGTACTGTATTAAGGCTTTATCTGAGAATATCAGGAGGGTCAATGGGAAAATTTAAATGATAATAATCCGCTTCATTTCATGTCTGGTAATATCACCTAAGCATTGTTTAATCATTGCGGTTCTATGGCAAGCAATCCAGTTGAGCATCAATTCCAGTCAGCGACTCCAGATGTGACATTTTAACTGTGATTGTCAAATACCAGTAAAACTCACAGACCCTGAGTGCAATATTCTCTACAATATGTGCCTCCTATTTGGATGACCATCTGTCTCATTTTTATCTATAACAGGCTGTGCCAAAGTATTTGCATGCCTAATGCTGTTTTTAAGAAGCAATGTTCCACATTTGAAGCAATTCAAGTATATCTGTATTGAAATATAATTTCCACAACATTGAATCTAGCCAATTAAGTGTACCAGAAAGAGGTCTTTAGTGTATTCACAGTGCTGTGCAACTATCACTACATGCTAAGTTTGACACATTTTCACCATTGTATATTAAAAAACCCTCTTTATACATTAGTAGCACTCCTCTACCTAGGCAACCACCAACATACCTTCTATTATTAAATATTTGCTTACTCTGATCATCTCGTATAAGTAGTAGAATAAAATATTTTGTGACTGATTTCTTTTATTTAGCACAGTATTTTCAAGGTTCATTTGTGTTTTAGTACTCACTAGTACCTCAATTCTTTCTGTGTTAAAATAATCTTTTGGAGTTATTATATATTTGTTATTAACTTGTCATATGATGGTTGTTTATTTTTTCCCACCATTTTTATTACTATACATATGCAATACATAGTGTTTACAATAAACTCGAATATTTTGTGCACATATAGATCACATCAACTTTACAATCCTATCCCATTTTTGGCCCTTCCACACTCCCCCCCCCCCCCCCCCCCAACTCCCACTATCACACCGAATCTTATGAAATTGTAAATCACATATATACCACTTCCATTTGATGACAGACTTCATTTGATGACAGTTGCTGTACATGTCTAACTTTATGGTTCAGAGATCACTCAATTGATGACGGATTGTTCAGGCTGCATGGCAAACTGGTATCTCAGGATGGAGTGCTGTTTACACTGAGGGCTAGCAGCTATTACTCAAAGGGAGTAGGAGACTGAAAATGATGCCAAAGCCTTGCTCCAAAATCCTAAGGGCCTCCACTGTGACTCATGCATGTGGGCCAGCCAGAGGCTCCAAACAACATCCCTATCTGTCACTTACATCTCATGTCCCATGGAGCGATCATATGGCCCAAGTGGCAAAGCAGCCTGGACCTGTTGCAGAGACTTTTGTTCTGGGCCCCACTCAAAACTAGCAGCTTTCTGAGTCACCAGGCAAATGGGCCAGAGTAGCATACCCAGGTGAGGAACGTGCTGCCTCCTGAATCCAGAGATCCACTAGGTCCTTTCTTCACTGGAGGAGGGGCCAGAGGTAATAACCTATTCCGCAGTTTAGAAAGCATGTCTTTGTATGCCCCACACACCTGGACTCCTAGGTATTTCAATTGCATAAAGGACTTTTGAATTTTAGGTGGATTTATATCCCAGCTACACACACACACACACACACACACATGCACGCACGCACGCACGCACGCCTGAAGAGCTGATATACCTTTGAAGCAGCACAGTAATAGTGTTTTGCTGGTCTATTAGTAGTATTTTTTAACTTTACAAGCTCCATCATTAAATCCCAAATCTCTGATCAGTGGACTCATATTAAGAAATTCAGCCTGATCCAGTTTTGTTTCTATTACCTTTATCTCACACTCTTAAAACCCATTTCTATATCTGTTCCCCAGATCTTGTTCATGAAAATTAGAAAAGTCAAGAAGTTCTTTGGGAGTGTAGCATACTTACTCCTGAGCAGGCTGTGCATCTCCCCTTTAGAAGTCTTCTGAGACCTGAGCCTGGCCAAGAGCCTAGAGGCAGAAGTGGATGGTGAGGGCGTGGTCTGAGGCATGTCAGCACCGTCCTGCCTGGGTTCTGTATCACAGAAGGCCCCTGCTGTTTCTACAGGCAACACAGGAGCAATGTCCTTTAAATTGAGAAGTCAACACCATACAGGGCAGGGACATTCTGCTATTGAAGATGGGCAAAGTTCTTCCTCTAGACAAGCAATCTCATCAAAACTTAGGAGTTCAATGTCCCCAGCCTCAGCAGGCTCCCCCCCAAGTATCTCTATTCCAGTGTACAAGACCCCATTCTTTTCTGACCAGTGCCATTCCTTTAACTACACATACCCTTTGATGCTGGGCTTTAACCTGAGGTATATGATTCAGCCAGTGGTACTGAGGACTTACGTTTGGTTTTCAGTAACTTTAGCCCTATGTATAATGGTCAGGAGATGCTCCTTCAGAAGACACATAAGGAAAGATTTAGGATGTTTATGAATGTCTGGAGTTAGGGATTTGAATATTTGAGATTAATTTCCTTTATTATTTTGTTGCTGCACTTAGAAGCTTTTAGATTGTGTATGATTGAAGCTCATTGTTTTCCTTTAGAAGTTTGTCCAGATATGGTGACAGCAACTATCCAGCACTATATTTCTTACTCTTCCAAAAAATGCTCAAAAGTACTGTATAGTCACTAAATTCCTTATCTTCCAAGTCAAAAGGAACTGCATTTTTTTATTACTTTAAACAACTGGCACCACAAATTATTGATAGTCTTTATATTATCAGGAGAGGAAGAGACCATAACAACTTCAGGTCTCATCAAATTAGAGCAATAGCTCCAGGAACCACTAAGCTGATAAGAGTAATTCATCCTTAAAATTCTGTTTCTTGGGGCTGGTGGTGTAGTTTAGTGGTTAAAGTGCTTGCCTAGCAAGCAAAAGACCCTGGTTCTTTTCCCTAGCATCACATAAACTGGGTGTGGTAGCACATGCCTATAATCCCAGCATTCAGGAGGCTGAGGCAGGAGGATTCTCAGGAGGTTAAGGCCAGCTTGGACTACAGAGTGAGACCCTGGATCCAAAAACAAAGGCAAAAACCAAACAAACAAAAACCACAAAAATTCTATTTCTCTAGAACTACTCAGTATCAAAATCTATAGTAGTTAAGGTTCTCTAAGAGAACAGAATTAACAGGAAATACATATGTAAAATTATGCAAGGGGATTTATTAGGTTACAAGATCAGAAGTGGAAGAGTCCAAAATGGCCTGTGCATACAGGGGAGTCAGAAAATCCAGCAGCTTCTCAGGCAAGAATATACGGAAGCTATAGAACAAGAAGGATCAAGGACATTACACCACCAGTCCAAAGCTGAAGGCCAGGCGCTCACTGGAGAGAATCACTGGTGTAAGTCTGTTTTGGAAGACTGAAGAAACTGGAGACTGATTTCAAAGGCAACAGCAAAGACTGGAGCTCTTCCACAACTGGCAGCATGTTCTTTTTTCCTTTCTTATTCCATCCAGGCCAGTCTTTTGTTGCCAACTACATCTGGTGTTGGTCTTCTTTGGTCAGTTTGCCGCCATCACTCAATCACCTAGAGACACACCCAGAAAGTGTGCCTTATGCATCTGCTAGGTGTTTAATGCATTCAAGTGATTAATGAACAATCCATTTATGAACTGATACCTCACAGCACATCAAATGCTAGAGAAATGAACTAAAAAAAATCCATTGTTTATAGCCAAGATAAGGATTTGTTTCAAGCAACTGCAAGAACTCTCACAACTGTTCTGAATAACATGTATATCAAATATAGAATTTTGTACAATCTGCAATTTTGACATTATTTGTTGAGCCAAAAAAACTGTATGCCTTATAACTTAGAAATTAAACAAGCCCACAATTTCAATTTCCACTAAAATATTTATTTAGTTGAAGACATCTTACAGAAATAAATAAGAGGAGTTATTCTGTAATTCAGGCAAGTATATATTTACCTATCTATATACTTTTTTCTTACAAAATTGAAGTATATCAAATTGTCTTCCCTAAAACACAGCACGTAAAAGAATACTAGGAAACAATACTGAAAGTTTTATTAACCATGGCCCTTTTGAATCTCAGTACTTAGGATTTAGTGGAAGAACATGAAATTTGGAGTCAGGAGGCCTGAGCTCCAAGTTTATTTGCTACATGTCATAGGCAAGCTACTCTATTTCTGAACTTCAGTTGTCTTTAAAACAGGAATGATATTCCTTATGTCAACTTCACAGATTGATGGGAAAACTAAACACGCAAATGCACAGGAAAGCTCTTTATAAGACATAAAGAGCTACAAAAATAATCACTTAATTTGATATAAAAGAACCAATGCATATCTCCCTTCAACTGAATAAGCACCAAAATTGTGTTTTCACCTGAATTATGTCACTCTATAAACCTGGAGTAAGAAAATGCACCTTAGCTAAGCACCATAGCCTCTTGGAAGATCCAGGGAATATTTTTATTACAGTTTCCTGGGCAGGTAAGTAGGAGCTAATGAGTCCTGAGAGTCATTTAAAACTCTGGAAGCTCAAAGAAAGCAAAACAAAACAAGCACACCTGTATTAAGTCAAATGGCTACGATACAACATGCTACTTCTGATTTAGTCATTTTAAAGTTTGTTAATTCTTCACAGAAGAAACCCTCAATTTTTAATTATTTAAAATTATTTACTTATGTGAATGCTGCATTTTTAAAAATTCAAAATAATAATCCTTAAGGAAAAGATGACAAAGCTGAAATAAAAAATTATATCATATATTTAGATATTAGTGGCTAACATGTCTAATTATACAAGAGTCTGGGAGAGGAAAATAATCCAAGATATCAGTTTGATAATGATAAAAAACCTTCCTTTCTTCCATGTTATAATAAGAAAATCATAAAGTTTGTAATATTTACAGATATGTCAATCTTTAACATATAAAACAATAAAAATTATAAGAGTAGAGGATTCAGTTAGATAATTGTGAAACAAATGCCACTATACATAAAAATGCTATTTAGAGCCAATCACTTAACATGGACACCATAACACATAATAAAAAAATAGTTTTCAGTGTTTCAACTTTTTGTAGCAAGATGCAGAGAAAAGAAATGACTAACATTAACTGAATGTTAGGCATTGTATTATTGTAAAGTTAGTATGCATGGTTTTACAGCTTAAACTTACACAAATAACTAGCACTTATTATAATTCAGCATTTACTTAAAATATCACTGACAAGATATTTGTATACCATGTGCTAAATAAAAATGAAACCATGCCCAAAAAATGAAATTTATGTTGGTCGAATATGCCAGGTCACTTAAAGTAAGACTAGTTAACTTTCTGTTATTTCAACTCATATGATTGATCTCTTCAAAAGAGAAATATTAATTACCTCTTTTAATTCCCTTGCCTCATCAGATATATTCTTTAAAATAAAAATGTTTTAATAGGGGTGGAAAACTAAAAATATTTATGGATTGTTTGTAAGCAACATACTGAAAAAGATTCAATAAATATTAGGTCAGTGTATAATCAACGAAACAAATTCATCCTATTTGGAACAGTGTTCACTGACATCTACTGGATTTTTTTAAACTTACAATTTTTTTCTACAGTTATGAAAGTTTACTAATACATTAAAGTCTGTGGAATGACTCCTGTGTAGTTCATTCGAGCTCTTCTGTTTCTTTGGTGAAAAGATCTGCTAGATCAGCCACAGTCAGAACAGAGGCTTCGGAATGCTTCCCTGACGGGTTTGTGTGACTGTAAAGTCAGAAAAGAAATCCCAAAGAATCAGTAAGCACATTTATAAGAATAGAAGAGCAGACCAGACACATATGTGTTCCTAAGTTGTAACAGGGGACAAACAAAACAAAACAAAACAAAACAAAAAAACCCACAACACACTCCTGCCACCCCCCAGAAAATGTCACTCTTCCCAGAAGCAAGCAGGCGATGAGACTGTATCACTGCATCTTGTCAAAAGGAGTGAGGACAGTTAAGGGTTATTTTCAGGTTTTGTCATAAAACTTCTATGAGCAATTAATAAAAGGCTGCTGGAAACTGCTATGAAGGCTAGAACTTTACAATTTACCTTCTTACCATCAAGAGCTAATTTGATTAAAGAGATTTTAAGAGCTCCTCTAACTGCTACTTTATTTACACCTTACATTAAAACCACTAAAGACTGTTACACAGGGAAACAAAACCAGAAAGCTTTCCTGCTTCAGGTGAGAAGCTCTCAAGTAGTTAGGCTCTTCCCTTCAGACACACCACAGGTGGAAGAGACTTTGCTTCAAATTGCCTTCCCATGCAAGATACCTCTGCAAAACAATCTCTTCTAAAAAGCCATCGTCTCTTCTTTGAGTGTCTTCAAAGTGTACTTATGTAACAGAGGTAAAATAGTATTGGTTTGTTTCAAAATGATTTTGAGGAAAAATTACGGCATAAATAATATGTTCAATAATTTTACAGGCAAGTTTTTATAACTGAAAGACTGTTTTTGTCTCTCTGCTTCTGTTCTGCCTTGGGAATGATAACACAATCACCAGCCAAGATTTTAAATTCAGATATTCTTATTTAAAAGACTAATAAGTATGCTGCAGCAGTATAAGTTTTCTACATATCAAAATAAGGTTCAGGTAGAGGATATAGATATTTCATTAAAAAAAAACTGGGTATAATGGCACATGCCTATAATCCCAGCACTGTTGGAGGCTGATGTAGGATGGTCAGAAGTTTAAGTCCAGCCCGGTCAACTTAGTGAGGTCCTATCTCAAAACAAAAATGAAAAGGACTAGTGATGTAGCTCAGTGTGAAGACCTTGAGTTCAATCCCCAGCAAGCCTCCCTCTCCCCAAACAAGATATTTTATTTAAAAAGTAATTCAGTGTGGCAAAGAAAAGTCTGAGTTTAAATATTGTTAAATATTATAACATATTAATAACTTACATCAAATACATAATGTGCAAAGCCTCACTTGTGAAACCCTCAACAGGTAAAATGTCAGTTCTTGTTTTCAGAAAACTATGTGTGTATATATTTTGTCATCAAAGTGAAGAAGTTCTAAACATATACATAAATGTAAGCAAACAGGAAAACACTGCTGCATTTACTTATATAAAATTGTTACCTACCTCTTCTCGGCAGTTTTTATCATTGCTTGCATTCTTTCTTCTATTGTTGCTTTAATCAAGAATCTGTGTACAATAGTTGGTCTAGAAGGTACATAACAATCATAAATTTAAAACATCTTAGACTGTAAAAACTGACTTTACATACTGTATGGTATATTCACCAGTCAGTTGGTGCCCACTTGTGAGGTACTCATCAGTGTGCTTGGGGGAGGACGGCTCAGCAAGGGCACAACCATGTATGTGCCCTCCATGAGCTAACACTCTAATGAGGGGCGACAGATAATAAATACATAAAGAAACCAGGTTGCTCCATAATGCCACAAAGGTTGAAATATGAAAGATGAAAGTAAGGTTAGTAGGCAAAGGACAGCAGGGAAGACATCCAAATACAAGAAATAAGCATAGGCGCTCGACCAAGAACATACCTGGAAAAAACTTATGATGTGTACAGGGCTGCCAGAAGGCTAACAGGACACAAGTGAAAATGAGGCTCGGGAGGCAGTGGGGCCAGAGCATGATGGGTTTTGTAGGACATGATCAGGAATTGGTCTTTATTATGGTTACAATGGAAGAGCACTCAGGTATGATTTAGGTATGATTTGATTTATGCTTTACTTCAGAAATGTCTGGCTGCTGTGGAGGCCGAGATGTCAGTTGACTTTTGTAGTCATCTTGGTGGGAGAGGGTCGGTTATATACTCTGTGTAGGGATTGTGGGTAGTCAGCAGATTTGCAGTATCTTTTGCAGGGAGAGTTGACATGACTTCAATGATAATTTGGATGTGAGATGTCAAAACAGAAATACAGAAGAGCCTTGGATTTCTTACCCGAGCCAACAACAGATGACAGGGCCACATTCTAAGAAAAGAAGGGCTTGGGGTCAGTGGGAGCACTACAGTAAGAATACAGTTGTGATCTGCCCATGTTAAACTTGAGATACTTACTGGCGAGGCATCTTACGGAGGTGTTGTGGCCACCAATACATTTATAGAGAGACAGTGGGAGAGGGAGAGAGAACTATGTAGATAAGTTGAATCAGAAGCTCAAGGGGAACTTCTGGGTCAAGTGACAAATTTTTTTTTTTCGTTTTTGAGACAGGGTCTCCCTGTGTAGCTCAGGCTGGTCCTGAACTCACAGGTGTAGCCCAGGCTGGCCTTGGACTCAGGACAATCCACCTGCCTCAGCATCCCGAGTGCCGAGATTACAGGCTTACAGGCGTGTACCACCACACCCAGCTCCCAGCTTTATGTGGTGCTGGGGAATTTAATTCAGGACCTTGTGCTTGCAACAAGCTTTTGCAATATTTACCCTGTTCCTCTTCATCTTTTTAAATGCTGTGCCATTCCTCCAGCCAATAGAAACATATTTTAGTTATGCCCCCAATCATACTAAAGCCCTAGGACTGATCTGAGCCACTGGTAAGAAGTACATCATCAATAATATTATGAATCTCATTTCTGTGGTATGGAAGAGATAAAACCAAAACAGAGCAATTGACAGAGATTTGGAGATTAAGGATGGTAGAAGAACTGGAAACAGGAGAGTATCTGATTTTATTTTTAAAGATGAATAAATTTTTTAAAAGATGGATAATATTAAGACATATTTACGTGGTGATATATTACTAGAGGAATTTGCTTCATTGAGAATGTAACAAAGTGTAGGAAGTAAAACAAACAGAATGTCTGGCTTTAGAAAGCAAGACAATTCTTTTACTACCTTCCCTCATACCAGATACGACCTAAATCCAATCCCGCAACTCACTGTTAGATCCTGTATCTTACTGTCTGCTCAACGATGTTGATCCAACATACTCTTCCCTCTCCAAGTTTTTGCCTTTGATAAATCATTCTCTCATTATTTCTCCCGTTTGAAAGGAAAAGAAAAATTCCACCTTGACTTGAACCTCTAACATTCCTCTACTCTTCCTTGCAGCAGCACTACTTTACAAGCTGCACAGAAGCAGCTGTGAGCTGTGGCGAAAGCATGAACTGGAGAGGTAGAAGCACAGTGCCCACAGCCACACCACCACTTCCTAGATGTGTGACTACAGATTAGTTACTTGTTACGTATGTGTTTGTTAAATCAGAAATACATAAACTCCTACTAATCTTTATTCTAGGCAGTTACTTTTTTATAGGCAGACCACTGAAATGCATTTTGTTCTGTATGCTGCTAAAACTAATGATCAAACTTCAATGATCAGTCAGATTGGTTATCTTGACATTCTGACAGAACATGACAGTCCATGACAGAGTTTTTCACGTTCTTTTCCTTAGTTTGATCATTATGCGTAGCCTTTGCTAGTCCCTCCCTTTCTACTAGAGTCTTTTAGCTTTTAGAGAGCCCTGGAGTTTTGTTTTTGGTCCTCTTGTTACTCCCTGGGTAATTAATTCCAGTCATAACTTAAAAGTACGCTTATATGCCTTTAACTTCCAAATGTGCAACTCTAGCCCAGACTTTTCTCCCAAACCTTGAACTTACATATGCAAGTATAGAAATTTCAAGTTCGATGTCTAATGAACATCTCAAACATACATCTGAAATAAACTTTCATTTTTTCCTCACCAAACCTGCTCTACTCTTCAGTTTTTGCCAGATCAGCTGAAGGCTTTCCATCCCTCTGATTGTCTAGGCAAAGCTCAAGGTATTGTTCTCGACTCTCTCATACTCTATCTGCAGTATGTTCACAAATTATATCCAAATGTCCTTTCCAGCAGCCAGACACGGTGGCACATGCCTGAAATCATCCAGCATTCTAGGAGGCTAAGGCAGGAAGATCCTAAATGCTAGCCCAGTGTGTGCAGTTTAGCAATTCAGAAGACCCTGTCTCAAAATAAAAAAAAAATAAATAAAAATTAGAAAAAGCAAAGGGGCTAGGGATGTAGCTCAGTGAGAAGGTCCTAGGTTTACTCTTCCGTATCTTACGGTATACATATACTTTGCCCTTGCCCTCACTCTCCCTCTCACTTCGCACCAAGTGCACTACTACCACCATCAGGTCACTTCCTAATCACGAGGATAACTGCAATGGGCTGCAGTATTTACCCAGTTCCCCCTTACCCCTGCCCCAAACACAGCAATACAGCACTTAGATTCTTTTTTTTTTTTTTTTTTTGAGACAGGGTCTCGTTCTGTAGCCCAGGCTGGTCTGAACTCACTATGGAGCCCAAGCTGACCTTGGACTCCCAGCAATCCTCCTGCGTCAACCTTCTGAGTGCTGGGAATACAAGTGTGTGCCACCACGCCTGGCTTATGTGGTGCTGGGGAATTGAACTTGGGTACTTAGTGCTTGACACAGGGCTTGCTAGGCAAGCACTTCAACCACTGAGTCATTCCTCTCCCCCTCCCCCCCACTTAAAGTGGTAGATAGTTGGTATACAGTTAGGCCCTTCATTCTGAGCTATTCCCGGGCCATTTTTACTTTTGATTTAAGACACGGGTCTCACTAAGTTGCTAAATTGCTCAGGCTGAGCTCAAACTTGCCATCCAGAGTGCTAGGATAAGTCAGACCATGCCACTCCTCTGCTCAAAGCTTTCTGTCAGATCCCTATCATACAGGATAAAAGACCATCCTCATAGTGGTCTCTTCCCCACTCCCTGAATCCCTGTGTGTGACTTTGTCCTCTTATTCTCTCTCCATTAGGGTCACTCTACTCCAGTAACTAAACTCCTTTCTATTCCTCACAAATCAGGCACATTTCTGATTTACACAGCCCTCAGAATTAGTACATAGTTGGCTGGAACATTCCTGCCCAAGATAATCTATACAGCTAACTTTCTTATCTCTTTCAAGTCTTAGCTCACAAACTACCTTGTCAATAAAGTCTTCCAGCCCAGGCATTTACACCATTTCCAGCTCCTAGCACGTATATCTTGTTTATTATGCCTACTATCTACCAATGTTCTTAAAACTAAAATGCAAGTTCCCTGAGGACATCTTAAGTAACTATACTTCAGGTGCTTGGTTTAGATGTGTGTGTGTGTTTTTTTTTTAAACATACAAGGCATCTAATATCTATGGATTGATATTTGTTAATATTTAATTATTCACAAATCATCTGATAATTATTCCTATAATCTAGTCATGCTACTAATTCTGATATTTGACTGATTCAGTTACATGAATTATTCATTGTGCTATTTACTCATATCAGATAATTATTCATTCTGATAGTAATGAATAATCACTAGTAGCAAACATTACATAATGTTCACTACTGTGTTTGTTTTGGGCCCCAAATTAAATCTAGTTATCTTTCAGAGCTGACATAGGGAAATGTCTTTTCTTATGATTTGAATTTTAAAACAAGCCATATTTTCAATCAGGCATGAAGTATATCTTTTTGTAAATACAGGCTTGACAATCAAAAATCAATTGTCAAATCGTGATGGATGCTTTCAACTTTATTATCTTAAGAGTTTCTAATGAGCTTTTTAAACGAAGTGATCAGATTTTCATGGAAGACAAAAATCTGGGAGACTTCATGGTTTGCTGCTTGGAAGAAGAACAGTTGGAAATTTCACTTTTTTTGATCACAAAGCAATGCTTAAAATTTTAATAAATGCAGGTTGAACATCCCTAATCCATAAATCTGAAATTTTTTGATGATAGGCATGATGCCATAATTTCCACACCTAACCTCATGCCAAGGGTTGCTATTAGAAACCCAGGTGAACTAAAATTACTATGAAATTACCTTCAGTTTATGTGTATAAGGTGAACTATAAATGAGTTTCAATACTAAGTTTGAGCCTCAACCCTAAGATGTCTCACTGTGCGTAAGTATTCTGATTTCAAAAAAAAAAAAAAAAAATAACCCACTGAAATTTGATACAGTTCTGCCCCCAAACTTGTCCAGCAAGTTCAACCTGTAATTAAGAAAAAATAGGCTCAGGTGAACAAAAGTGAAGAGTTTAAATGTTGATTTGGATCTGAGACCTGATGTAAAGTGAGTGATGCAAATTTTAGTCCTTACTTTGTCTGTCCAATTCGGTGCACCCTGCCGATGGCCTGCAGCTCATGGGCAGGGTTCAATATGGGCTCCACCAAGAGAACATGAGTTGCTTCAATGATAGTCAATCCATTAGAACCAGTGTGCAAGGGCAGCAGCAAAATATTGATTTGGGGATCATGTTTAAATGCCGAAAGGTTCTCCTAAAAGAAGAAAATAGTACTCACTAGGTCACTGTGACATGCAATAATTAAGAAAATTAAATATAAAATTATCAATTTTAGAAAACTGAAACTTGTTACTTGCCTTTAATCATAAGAAATGGTATCATAAAAGAGCTCTGGTTCTCTATAGAATACAGTGGATGCTCAACGTAGATGCATATGACATATGAAAATGAAGTGATACAAAATTACAGAAAAAAGACAAAAACTGTGCTAGAGGTAATGTACCATCAGTGGTCTGTTAGGAACGGGACTGCACAACAGGAGACCACCCGTGGGCCAGGAAGCCAAGTTTCACCTGCATTACAGCCATGCCACATCCTCACATTGCAGCCTGAACTTAGCCTACTGTGAGATCAATGGGAGAATTATTCTCATAGGCATGTGAACCTGCTGTTAAATTCACGTGAGGTATGTAGGTAGTATGTTCCTTGCCCGATGATCTGAGGTGGAGCCATCGCAGTAATGCTGGCACTGAGCAATGCTGCAGATATAGATTAACATTACTAAAATTGTTTGACCACAGTTTCCCATTACCACTAGATGGGACCACTTAGTTGTATGAAAACAAGGGGTCTCACTGATTCTGCATTATGGTTGAGTTATATAATTATCTCATTATATACCACAATGTATTAGTAATAGAAATATATAGCATTATATAGTGTAAGGTACTTGAATCATTCCAATCTCTCCTGTCCTCCCCAATCTGTGGAAAAATTGTCTGCGCCAAAAAGGTTGGGGCTCCTGTGCTAGTAGAGTGAATATGAGACTAGAGACATGAAGCCTGGCTTGGTCTTTGGGTGGACATGTGTGTGCATCTTAGGGTATGCACTTGCCATTGTGCAGATGTACTGTGGGGGCTACGTGACCACAGGTAGATTTGTCTGAAACAGACTACAGAACTTAAAACCCAGAGTTCAAGTCCAACTCAAAAGGGACATCATATACAATCTTTTCCTATATTAAAGAATCTCAAGTCAGAAGATCTTTAAAAAAAAAGATGGTATTTTTGGCAGCAGTAAATAAAAATATCTAGCTTCTTTAAGTGCAAATTTTATAATTACTCAAGAACTCAAGCTCTACTTCTAGAACTGTTACGACACACAATAAATGTAAGTATACTATTTAGCAGGACTTTCAGTTTGCAACTGAATTCACTACAAAAAAAGTGAATTTTTGACATACCTGAAACGTCTTAACACGACTGATCTGTGCAAATTCCATGTTATTGTCAGTAAGAGCTTTTGAAATAATATCTAATACATCTTGCCACTAGAACATAAAAAACCCAGTGTTTTATACATAGCTTTTGTTAAAGGAGAATTTGAAAAGGGAACTAGATCACAGTAATATTTATACTTCTGAATTAAGTAATAAAAATACAAACAAAACCTTCAAATGCAGTACCACCACTTTTACTTAGCTCTGTCACGAAACTACTGTTTTTCTTTTTGCATCAAATGCTTATTTAGAGGATGAAACATATGTCTGTCTTTGAAAACTTATTAAGTCATAGAAAATAAAAAATAGTCTAGCTTAACAGATGAACTTATCTTACAACTAATTTGTAAAGTGACTGTCTAGGGCATACATTCTAACTTTTAAAAAGTAAAGTATGAATTTCTCTAAATAAAATTTATATAAAATCATAAAAAGGGACTACTATGTAAAGTGTCATCAATTTCTCTAGAAATGTCCTATGTAATCTAAGGCTATAGAAAAACACTGAATATAGAAATATCTAGCAGTAATTCTAACTTGTAATTATATTTTGATAATTATTAGAAATTAGTTCTCAGGTATTAACAGGAGAGAAAAACTAGTGTAAGTTGATAGTGAGGATAAAGATGGTGACTATACCGTTGAGAAAACAAGTGCTTTGGCTCCTGGATCTCGAAGCTGTATTTTCATCAGAGTTCTAACCACAGCTTCCACCTTTGTAGAATGGCTACCCTTGAACACAAAGGAGAAAACATATCATTACCAAACCTAGCTAAGGATGAAGAAAAGCAGTACAAAATCCTTATGTGCATGTATGACTTAAGCCTGGAATTCCAGCACTCTGGGAAGCTAAGGCAGGAACATCACAAGTTCTATCTTAGGCTGGGTAATTTGGTGACTTAGCAAGATGCTGCCTCAAAATCAAAACTAAAAATAGGCTGGGATGTAGCTCAGTGTGAAGACACAGGATTGATCCCCAGCACCATAAAAACAAAACAATAAAACAATTAGTAGGTGCATATGTATTTCCTATTTTCATCTTGTATTTTCTGTAAATTTCCTTTTGCCTCAAACTGTATAAGTTATAAAGTATATACCCAGAGAGAACTGAATATAAATGTCTATCACAAAGTTATACAATAATATGATTCCAAAGAAAAGTTTTAGTTAAGTAGTTAGGTTTTATACTTACGAATTGTTACATTAAGCAGCAGAATTTATATTAAAAAACATTACTTACTCTCAATTCAGATATCACAGGTTTAGAAATGTTAAATATATAATGAATCAAAACTCCATGTATGTGAACAGGGAAGGATCCAACCAATGAAGAATAATTTCTCAAAATACCATGGCCATGGACAATGATGAAGGTGTACTTGGAGTAAGGCGGATTCATACAAAGTGAGTTAGTTTTAGCTTCTTTTATAATCTTCCCACCAAAAGAATGTGAACATGAGAAAGTTATAAAATGGATAAATAAGAAAACAAAGAAATCATAGAAAGTGTTTTCATAATACTCATATGAAAAAATTTTCCCCGGAGTCTGAGAGATATAACAGACATATTTATGGTGTGGGATTTTGAATGATACAAATCTAAATTTAACTCACTAGTTACACAGTTTCTAATTTTCTAAGTAACCCTTTCTTCATCTGTCAAAAAGGTTGACAATTTCCAAAAATGGTTGTGACAATTAAGTGACAAAATGTTTAGCCTAACACAAGGCAAAGAATAAATAGTCATGATTCTTCTTTCGGAAGTCTTTAAGTTATACCATAAAAAGCAGATCAAACCTTAAGAAGCAAAAATATTTTCACAGCAGCATTAGCCCTATCCTCAGACTCCTCAATGCATTTTTATATGAAGAAACCCTCAAAGGCAAAATTTAAAGAAACAAGGAACGATGTTATACTAAATTAAAGTTGGCAGGATAAAAGCATGGGAAAAGTTTTAAAATCTTCGTGCTATAATATTGAGTCTATATTTACTTTTCTGGATACACAGACTTTGCATTATACTTGCAAGACTAAAAAACTGTATTAAAAGGGTCCAATTTCAATGTCACAATTATTTTTAAGTAAGAACAAAGAAGAAACAGGAATCATTTAGGAGTTCAAGCAGAATTATTCATGTTCCTTGCAATGTCTTACTTTTGAAAATATTTCAAGTGATATAGTAGGACAATTATGAGTTTCCCCATCTATAAGTTGTCTCCAAGTAAAGTTCCAAAGAAGACTAAATAATCTTTCAAATAACGTTCCAAACTAGGTGCTAAATCTCCACTAAAGATTTAAATATTTAAAATATTCATGCTATAATTTCTTTGATTAGTTTGGTGAGTGCAGCAGTAACTCTCGACGATCCCTTCCAAATGCTATAGTTCTGAACAATTCAGTTCCAGTCTAGTTACTTCCTGTAATGAAACAAGTGCAATACAGAAGTCTAGAAATCAGAACTCTGCTTGACAGGCACCTAGACAAGGAATAGATGAACCTGACAATCCATTCTTCCAAATGGACCAAAAGTGGCTACTGAGAATAAGAACACTGGAAAATAAAGTGCAATGGCCCATATTCGTCTATGCCCATGCCTACTGGTACACCCAGTACAACTTCTGGAAACAAAGCTCATCAGTACACACAGTCCTTATCTAGATCAATATTTTAAAGATCGCTCCTTTCCAGATGCAATTCTACTTGGTTCTAAGGTGAGCAGTTTCATACTGTTTGATACTGCAGTAGTATACATGTTTTAATAAATATGGAACTCTATAAAATGTAACTGTAACCAACATTGTAATATAAAGTGATGCCATAAAAATACAGTGGAGAGAAGAATTGAAGGATGGATAGATGCCTTCATTTCTTCATATTTTTTTAAAGCAAAGAGTATGTGCCCACAGCTAGTACTTCAAGAAAACACTTGTCATATATTATTAAAAGTCCTACAGTTGACCCCTAGGACTCAAAGCAAATTTTTCACAGTGGGTGGGAAAAAATGAGGGCGAGCATTATTAATTTTCTCTTTTTTTGCAAATTAATTCTACTAAAACATAAGCATCAAACTTCTCTATCTTACTTCTTACAATTTTACTTGAGTCAGGAGGCTTGAGTGACACATGAAGATTTAGCTCATGATAAAGGAACTGACCCTATGAATCATATTATCACTCCAGTGTCAGCACCACTGTACCTGCAGATCCTCTACTTGCACAGGACCAAGTGGATGCCTAATCTGTACAGCTTGCCACAAATGGTTACCTTCACTTTTGTCAAAACTGGGACAATCACACTCAAAAAGAGGCACAGATAATGTAATCTTTAAGTTATTATTTGAAATATTTTTGGTAATTTTTAAAACACATTAGAAGAGAAGAAACAGAGATATTGATCCTAGGGACTTTTTGAAGCTTTCATCTGAGAAATATTATTTTATAGATTTATACAACTTAGCTTTTTTCCGTTCTCCAATAGAGTATTACATTCTTTAATCAGTGATATGAGCACTGAGATTGTACTTGGTGATAAGTAACAGATTTTTCTGTAGGTTTCCTTAGTGGTTTGTAACTTGTGAATAACATTAAGTATTCCCAGTATTATTCAGCAGAGAGAAAGCCAGTTCTATTCTGGTATTTTCTAGCTCTTATTACTTTTAATGTGGACTTTTTGAAACAAAGCTAACTTCTTCAAAGTGCCTGTGCTCTCCATAGTATTTTTAGCCGAGTTACATCAGTTAACACAGTCTGCAGCTATTTACCATGCCAAAAGCCAGGCCGTAGTGACAAATACAATTTAGTGCAGTTATGAAGCTCATCTAATTGGCCCTTCAGAGTATGCACACTTCAAAGCAATGGCCTGGAGAGAGTGCTGTGTTCTTTCTTATCTTATTCACACGTTAGATAAACAGAACTTGGGGAAAACTCTACCTAGGCTGTGGGAAACCTTACAAGTGCGGTGGGCCATAAAAACACTATCACATTTTTCTAAATATCTTGCAAAATTATTTCAAATATAAGTTAGCAAGTACAAAATTTTAGATATTATGTTTGACTCCAAAGGCTCTGAGGATGTTATATGCACGTTACTATACTGAATAATTCACTCACCACCCATCCACATACTTATTGTTTGTCCCTTGAAACACATAATGTCGTACGTATGTCAGGAACAGGTTTAGATGCCTGAGATACAGTAGTAATAAATAAAAGTTCCACTTATGAACAATGTCTCCACATTTTAAGGAAATTTGTATTTCACAAAGGATTAAGCTTTTCATGAAGACAATTTAGTTTATGTCTTAGAAGTTTCTACTTGCAGTTGATTAATCCCAAGCGATAGCTCATTTCAACACAAGTCTTGCTGACAGTTTGGAATTACAGTACTAACTTGCCCAATGAACAAGTGACTATTTTTTTGCAATTATATTTAGTCATTACATATTTTAACACATACAACTGTATTCTAAATTTACCAGCCAGTGCTTATATATATCTTATATAAAAATTACTTTATATCTTTTCTTTTTTTGAGACAGGGTCTCACTCTGAGGTTCAGGCTGGTCATGAACACACCAAGCAACCCAGGCTGGCCTCAAATTCAAAGTAATCCTCCTGCCTTAGCTTCCCAAGTACAGGGATTACAGGTGTGTGCCACCATGTTCAGCTTATGTGGTACCTAGGAAATAAACTTGGGGCCTGACGCTTGGTAGGCAAGTGCTGTAACCACAGTGTTATTCCTCTAACTCTGTATTTTGTATCTTATATGTGAATATTCAGAAATACATTTAAATACAATCACCTGTAGGCTACATCAATTTTTTTGTGCCTAATTTAAATGAAGATTTTCATAATCAATTATTTCTCCTCTATTCATTTTAACTATATCCTGCAAAGAGTGAGACAGAAACCAACAATCCCCTTTGAATCAATTAAAAAATAGTATAAAACTCTACATTTAGAAGAATTGGATACATAGTATTGCTAGGCTGCTCTAGGACTTTGAATGTAGATGTAATACTTTCTTTACAAAAAAGGCAATATAAGATATCTATTCATGATAGATTTGCTTATAAAAATAGATTCCTAGACCATACTGCGTATGTAATAAGTAAAATTTTACAGGTATAGCAAGCTCTATTTTGAAAAGCGAGGCAGTTTTTATTATCAGATACTCAAAAGTTTTAGGATGATGTAGCAGTTGTACATGTGTGGGGGAGGGAGTGGGTTGGAAGAATGCTGTCTCGCTGTGGCTGTATCTCTACAGATTTTCTCCTGGAATGAAATTTCTAATGACATACAGGGAGATGGTGTCTTCTGGCGAAATGCTTTGCATGAAACCTAGCCAAACACAGAACACAGGGAACATACCACGTGGGACATGTGTTCTGCCAAGAGGCCTACTTCACCATCCAAAATGCCTGGCAGTTGTCAGAACTTGCAAGGGGAATTTTGTTTACTTTGTGAAATGCCCAGTAGGTTCCAAAGGTCACTTAGGAATACTGTCACACTGTTGTTAGGGAAGACACAGTCTTTCACTTCAGGGCAGCCACCAAAAGGACACCTGTGATTCCAGTATTTATTTTATTCCTGTGGTCAATTAACAGGATTTCTTGCATTGTAAAACCTCTAATTTCCAAAAATATCATCTGAAAAAAAGTTGGGTACCAATTAATACTATTTTTATATTCTCCAAATATCTTTTACCTTACATTCACCATGATTAGGCACTATGTATATCATATTTTATTATTTGCTATGTCTAAGAGTCTTGACATGCTTTCAGTGTAATAAGAATTTACAATACAACAAAAATTTGAGAGAAATAGAAAGTTCTCAATATTGTTTATTAAATATCAGAGATCTAATAATTAACAATAGTAGAAAATAAAAGTATCTTTAGGTTTAGGAATAGTTCGAACTAGCAGTTCTAACACTTGTATATAATACCTTAATTATTTACACAATCATTATTTTATACCTAATTTCTTTTTCCTGCATCCTGAAATAGGGAATATGGCCATTTACAGGGGGAGTTTCAGAGTCAGAAACTGAGAGAAATCTCAAAATATAGTAAGCAGATGCTACAATGATAAAGTGATGGAATACAGAGCAGAAATGTACCAGTCAGAAGCGACAGGCAGAAGTGGCAGACACAGAAAACGCAGCGAGAAGGAAAAAAAAAGTGTAAGTACATAGTCATGTATGCCAAGAGTGAAATTATTAACTCTACAATCTTATTAAGTTCCAACCATCTTTCTTTTATTTTTCTATTTTAATTATTTATATTCTGGGTTTCTCATGTAAGAGAAACAATGTGGTACTTAGCTTTCTTATCTGATTCATTTTTTGCTTAGCATTGTAGTTTCAAGGTACATACATTTTCCAAAAATGACTCACATTTATCCTTCCTTATGGCAGAGCATCCATACATCTGCTGATGAGTAAATGGTCTGCATCCAAGATCTGGTTAACATGCATTGTGCTGCAATGACCATGGTATGCATATATCACAGTAACATCATGTCTTTAACTATTTTTGAAAGATTCCTAAAAGGGGTGTTGGAGGTTGAAAAGGAATTTCTACTTTCACTTTCGTGAGGAATCTTATAGTGATTTCCACAGTGGCTGCAATACACTACAGTCCCACCAATAATGTACAAGGGTTCCTGTGCCCCAATAACCTCACTGGAATTTTTTTTTCTAAGTTTTCGATAGCTTAAATAAGATGCTTCAAGTAATTCATGTGTTCCTCAATATTCATGAAAGACAGGAAGAAGTGAAAGCCCAAAAATAATATTTCAACACTGGATCCCTGTTCTAACATGAGAGCAAATGTAACTGGCCTAATCTCACTTTTGGTGTCTAGGAAAGCTGCCATAAAAGGAACAGGTGTTTGGGTCTGACAGGCTCAATGACTCAGTTCCTCAGAGGCTGTGCTGTTTACTGGTAGCTAGAGTAATCACTTCCTCAACCTCACTGCCTGCAGCCTGACACAGCAGTTCTGTCTCAGGCTGGCTTCTTGTAGTGTGACGAATGATTTCACCATCTAAGGGTGAGTGGCCTCTTCATAGCCAGAAATGCCATCTGTGGCCCCTGGGATGCCTGTGGCTAGAGGCCGAAACAGAAGAGAAATATGAAAGAGTTAAGACAGACTATTTTTAAAGGAAGAAAAGCAGAAGGAAACTACAAAAGTAGGAAGAAAGTGTGAGGGGGCTTTTGGGGGGACAGTGGTTTTCTTCATGGCAAGTAGGACTGAAGGCCTAAGGGCCCATCAGTGCACTGCACAAGAGGTCATGTCTTCCCTCCAACTCGTTGGCATTTGTTTTAAAAATATGAATTTATCCATGGGATTCACAGGCAGAAAACTAGGACTAGAAAATCCCTGGACCATGATCTCTTCATCCTTGCCCATTCTATCACTCCTGAAATGCAGTTCTCTCCTGCTTTTCTCCTTTTACTCCTGAACCTTTGAAATTTGTACAAGCTGAAAAATGAACAAGCTCTTGCTTTTCTTTCTTTTATTTTTTTTTTTTTTTACCTTGTGGAAATATTCTTTAATTTCTTGCTTGACTCAGAACCTGGCTGCCCTTTGAATAGCTTTCTTAGGAGCCCTTTCAAACGGGGATGTTTATTCTCTCACACACACTTCGCAGTAGAGTACTAGTATTATTTTGACTCAATGCAAGAGTCCAGGTCAGTATTTCCTACTTTTGTAAAATGTCCAATCTCTTGAGCCTGCTGAGGCCCAGTTATCCTCTATCTCTACTCTTTGCTTTCATTTGCTGAACATACAGTCTCATTCACTAAAGAACTTTGGTGTTTAAGTTACAATCTTTGACTTTAAATACCAATTCGTGACAACCCATCCAACATTCAGGTCTCACCACTTCTTCTTTTAGTACGTTTTGTCCTTTAACTTGACTCTATTTCTAAAATCAGATTTGAAGCGCTTCAATTCTGTTTTCTCTGAAATGATAATTCAGCTCTCTCATTTTCAGATAAGAGCATCTATCCTTAATGTTCATTTGCTCCACAGTTCAACTTATAATTAATATCTGACTTCAATGAGACCTCTATTTATCTTTATGCATCTACAATCACCCTATCTTTTTCAGAAACCTATATCACAGATAATCCCTTCTCTCATTTACCTTCAGTCTACCCTGTATTTTTTAAAATTAAGAGTAAACTTTCTAAGAATCTTTTATCCTTTATAGCAAAAAGAAAGCTGCACTTTATATCTCTGGTTATGACTTAGTTTCTACTACAGAGTTAAATTTATGAAACAGTTGAGCATTTTCTCTCTTCACTTATCCATATCCTATTCACGTCTCAATCTTTCCTAACCTATATCTCCCCTGTATACTCGTTCCATGAAGAGTCCTTATGAAGTCACTAATGGTCTCCACCAGCCACATAAGTCCATTTTATACACAGCTGTTCCATTTTCACCATCCGTGGACATAGCTGCTGTCTCCTTCCTGGAGCAGAGTCCTCCTTGAGCATCTGTTGACAGCATGCTCTCCAGGACTGCCTGTGCACTAGTTCCTTCTTTTTTCCCCCATTTTATTGATATGTATAAGTGCCATATGTAAAGTTTACATTGGTCTCGAGTATTTTGTGCATATACATATTGTGGTAAAAGTACAAAACTTTCCCTTCTCTTTTTTCGATCTTACCACTTGCACCCGCTCCTTTCCAGTTTCCATTATACTCCACACTAAGTTCTATAAAATAGTAAGTTCCTTTCCCAACCTTTCCACCTTTATTCAACCTTCAAAAAGCTATGATTGTTGGAGTTGATCTGAAGCCAATCTCACTTTCTTTTCTTAGCTAATCTCATTTATTCTCATGGTTCTAAAAGTCATATATACCAGAGACTACATTTTGTATCCCGGCTCCACAATAAAAACCTCCTATTTAAATGCACTCCTTTCCCTAACATCTTATATGCACTATCCACTTCATTTTCATGTCATATACTAAAGAATTATGTATAAAATTTCCATCTTTTTCTGACCTCCAACATTACTAATTAATCAATTGAACTTACCTACTTCTCTCTACCTTCATTGCCAACTTAATCAAAGCCACAAACATGACTGCTGTGCCTTAAATTATCTTTTCATATTTTCCTTCCTATTAACAATCTGTAAAATCGACATGGGCAGCATCAAATATCTGCCTTATTCATGAGTGTACAATGCATCTGTGAGGCCCAACATGCTGACTGACACATGGTATATATATTGTTAAGTTATATATGTGATGAATGAATAAATTTTAAGAAATCTTTGCCATGCTGTTTTTCCCAACATATAGAAGTAATTTGTTTAGTTCAAGTGATAGTAGTAAAGCAAAACTGAGTAATTAAAAATTATTTAATTCAATTAAAGATGTTAGGGTGTGGGGGTGTACCCTAACTACTGCCTAAGTTCTGGTAGTAAATTTCAATTTGTTAATTCAACTCACAAACCATATTCCTTATAACTAGGTGAAAAAAGAATATCGAGAACCCAGAAGAAGGAATTAATGAAAAAGACCCTACTTCCAGCTTAGGAAACTTAGCAGTGAGCCTCGCTATTCTCTAACTATTCTTTAGGGTCACGTTTCTTCTATATTTATACACTGGCTTACTTTTTATCCAAGTTTTGCTAGAATAAAATTTAGAAAGCACGTTTAAGAAAAACAGGACAAAATGTCTAGTAAAGCTTTTAAAATTTAAATGCTGCATAGGCAGAAAGCCCGATTAAGAATTAGGTCCTGTTTGAAACTTAGATTAGACATTTAAAACTTCTGTATGAACATGGGGAAAAAAAATCAGGAAAATAAAGCCAGATTTTAGCTGTACTCTGAAACACCAGTCTAGGTGTTAAAATGCACATTATGTCTTCACTAAAGTCAGTAACCAATCTATTTTTTCTTTCCATATGATTGAGCACATCCTTTTTACCTGATATCCAGGACTGGGTATCAGAAAAAGCATCTTTAAATAAATCTCTAACCAGAACTCTATTTGCAGCAAACAGAAATACTACAAATGACAGAGAACTAGAGCTCTTTTCTGCTGCAGTAGACATGACTACTGCTAGCCACTGTTAGAATAAGCATTGTTGTGTTCTTCCAACAGTGGAAGAGTGGGTAGCACTCTGAAGTTTCCATACAGTATTTTTATGAACCACAGCAGTTTCTACATATTTCTGCAACAACCCTGTTCTGACTTTATACTCTCTCCAGCCAGATGCTGGTCTATTACATTACTCTAACTATGCTACAATGGGCTTTTTACCATACCTTCACAGGGATGTCCTCCTCCTGGCTTGCTTGCTCTGAGGTGAAGACATATGAGATTTCTTTGTGAGATGTGTTCTGGCGGCAGATGGCACATTTAATGGAGCTTCTGTGAGAACCCACGCTGTATTGCTCGATAATAATGGAAGTGCACTCATTACAGAAACAGTGCCCACAGGTCAGCACCGCCCACTAGAAAAGAAGGCACACAGACTAAGCTTTCATAAGATACTATCAAAGATGCTTCCTTATCTATAAATACAGTAAGTAACAATTTCACTTCCTAAATATTTCACGTTCTATTCTTTAAGTCCTGTGGCTTTGAAATTAATTGTTTTTAGTCTAAAGAGTAAGCTTTCATAGCATTTAGTTCTACTAATCCTAGCAAATTCTTATTATTAATTTTTTTGAGACAGAGTCTCACTCTGAAGTCTTGGCTGGTCATGAACTCAGTATGTAGCCCAGATTGGCCTCAAACAAACTGCAATCTCTTTGCCTCAGTCTCTGGAATGCTAGGATTACAGATGTGTGCCAACATGCCCAACTTACCTGCTGCTAGGAAACTGAATTCAGGGCCCTGTGCTTGTTAAGAGAAATGCTCTACCCATTGTGCTATTTCTCCAGCCCCAAGCAGCTATTATTTTTAAGAAGTTGGCATTCTTATTTAAGATTTAGAAAAAATATAAATTATTCCTTCAGCACTCTAATAGCAGATATAATAAAAACTAAAAATAATAGTAATTTGGAGACAATATATTCAATTTATTAAGCAGGGTTATACTTTCACGTTAAAGCATTTACACAAAAAAGGAGATGAGCTATTATCAGATTTATGTTTGAAGTGGTTCTGGAAATATTAAAAAGTTCAAAGATATTTTTGAGAAACACTTGGGTTTATTCAAAGAAAAATAATCTCTGACTCTGTGGAGCATACCATGGAGCATATATTCCTCTTTGGCAACAGAAGTGTGGAAAAGCATTATGTTTATTCTAGGTATTGTCTCCAAATACTATGGCATTTTATGAAGATTGTTTGACTTTTTTTTCACCTTGTCAAAACAGTAAAAATGAAAACTGAGTAGTGTTAGGAATGCAAGGTTCCTTAAGGTTCCTTAGTTCTCGGCTGTGATTTTTTTCTAGGATTTAGACATGTATGAACTTGTATGAAAGAAAAGTGTATAACTAAGTCCACAAAGAGTATTCTCCGGGAGGACTAAAAACCTCCTGAGAGAATTATTCACACTAGTGAAAGGGAAATGGTTTTAAAACAACTACCAGAAAGGAGTAGGGTTTACTGTGAGTGTGGGTGTCTGATACTCTATTATTTCCCTGCTGCACCTCTGCCCTTGAGGGCTTGTGCTAGAGCCCTGGAGAGCTAAGGCAGGAACAGAATTACAGAGGGGGGTGGGAGGAGAATTACAGAGGTGTTTTACTAGCATTTTTTCCCAACAAAACCAGTGCTACTTGGTATGCTACATTCCTCAACAGAGTGCTGCTGAGATTTCAGGGTGCTTCTTCTACCGGAGAAGATTTCTGTGACTCACTGGAGCTCAGAATGGACAAGCTACACAGCAAGATAGGTCCAATCTAAACCCACAATGGAGTAGAAGTCAGAGAAGCACGGCTGAGCACTGATGTGTATAACAAACATTTAAATGGCCAAAGAGGAGCACAAATGGCAACACTTCCAACAGCCGCAGCAGTAAGGATATACCAGTCACCTTGGTAAATCGTGACTTAACAAACCCACATTATAAGGGGAGGAGAACTGCGAAGCTAAGGGGAAACAGAGTGAGGCACCATTCCTACAAATTGTAATTAAAAACAGAGTTTGAAAAGGACAGTTTTATTTCTATTACTGTAATGCAATCTATTTGCAGTACAGACCTATGTTATACTAGAACTAAGTCAAGCAAAATATATGAAATAATCTCAAAAACTGTAAATGCTTAAGACACAAGAACACAATGAAATAAAATTTCATAAAATTTCAGAGACAATCTAAGTCCATGAATATATTCAAAACTAAAAATAAAAACAAAAGTACTCCATATCGTGATGCTTTCCCCTACCTCCATCTCCATCCCCTTTCATCCCTTTTCATTTTTGGTGATGCTGGAGATTGAACTCCGGGCCTTTTGAATGAAGGCACATGTTCTGCCACTGAAGTGTCCCCCATTTCCAATCATTATCTTGTTTTTCACATTATTCTTCTCACTGAATTTGCTTACCAGTATCTGTGTACTACTATTCTGCAGCTCAGTTTCCAGCATAATATCTATCCTTTTAAGATTTATAATCAAATGAAGTGTTCTTTAAGCATTTACCTTCTCCATAAAGCTTGGAAACTAAAATATTCCTTCTTCCTTATAATTGCTGCTTGGAATGTGAAATTCACATATTTAACTTCCTGCTCTTAGTTCTAAAGGAAAAGAATAGCTAAGAATGCTTCTACTTGTCTAGCAGCAATAAGCTGATGTTTCAAATATTCAAAAGCAAGAAATATTCTGATATTTTATATATATATACTGACTTTTCATACAAAGGAGGAATAAATCACATTTCACAGGATAAAAACATAAATTTCTTATAGGAGAACTAATAAATAGGCATATGTCTTACAGACATGTGTATGCAAATAGCAAAAAATTTAATGACCACAATAGTCTTCTAAAAATCACACCTAAACTCCCATAGGCAAGATGTTATTATTTGTAATAATATTACAAATAATATTATTATTTGTAATAATCTGTCATAGTACATTCTCAAGTAATCTATGTGTCCTGTATTATATTTTTGTATATACCAAATAACTATGGTAACCTGACCAAATTAAGTTACTTGGAATTAATCTTATGCTTGGAAGCATGTGCAAAACTATCAATGTTTGACAGAAAAAATGGAGTCACTTGCAACTTTCTTAAGTGATAGGTGAAAATATTGTTTATAATAGTATACACAGAATAGTAGTACACAGATACTGGTGAGCACAAAATATTGTTTTCACCTATCACTTAGGTAGAATATTGTACAAACATACATACCTTTAATCATGTAGCCTAAGCTACAGGATTCAATCAAAAAATGGGAATCTGAAATGAATACACGGTTTTCAGAAAAAGTCCAAATGGACAAAAAATAAATGAAAAAACGTTGAGCATCTTTAGCTATCAGAGAAATGCAAATTAAAACAACACTGAGGTTCTATTTAACAGCAATAAGAACGGCTGGTATTAAGAACTCAAAAATAAAAAAATGCTGGCGAGGCTGTGGAGAAAAAGGAACCTTCCTACACTGCTGGTGGGAATGTAAACTGTGGTACAACCACTATAGAAAGTAGTGTGGAGATTCCTCAGAAAACTGAACATCGACATTCCATTTTGCCCACCTATACCACTTCTGGCTATCTTCCCAAAAGAGTTAAAGTCATCATACTATGTAGTTACACATGCATACCCATGTTTATAGCAGTGCAATTGATAATAGCCAAATCTTGGAAGAAGCCAATATGCCCAAGTACAGATGACTAGATAAAGAAGATGTGGTACATACACATAATGGAGTAATGCTCTGGCATTAAGAATGACAGATGTGGGTCATTTGTAGGAAAATGGATGCACTCGGATAACATTATTCTTAGGGAAATAAACAACGAAATCCAGAAAATTAAATATCGTATGTTTTCTCTCATATGAAAAAAACAAACCATAAAAAATTCAAGAGATAAGAAAAAAAGATGGACTTCATGGAAAGGAAAACGGGAGGGGTTAGAGGATGAAAGAGAAGAGAGGTGATATGTACGCGAAAGAGAGAAGAAAGGAAGGTAATACTTGTTATTCACACGCAGTTGTGACAAGAGGAAAGGAGGAAAAAAGAGAGGGGGAGAGGGAAGAAACAGTTAAGAGAGAGGTACCTTTGAATCATAAGTACATGCATGTGGTAATTATTATAATTTCACCTGTTTTCCAAGCTGTCGAGCACAAATTGGACAAGGTTCTGGATTAATACCTCCGGATGTTTTGTCTTGAGACTATGCAAAAAAGAATCCAAAGATATATGTTATATGTTTATATTTAAAAATTGATACATACTATGCAACTCACAAATGTAAATGCTGTCAATGTGAATTTAAATAATGTAGTTATTGAGATGACGTAATACTTTTTAATATAACCTAATATCACTATTCTTGGGGTACATACAATTAACATTAACATTTAAGATGTGAACACATAATTTTTATTACAGGTTAACGTGTTACTAGTAATTAAAAAGTTCAATACAAAATTAAAAGCAAAATGTGACATACAAAATTTTATTTAAAAGTATGTAGTTTAGAATTCTGAAATATAGGCTCTATTGTTAATGTATGCCTACTTGGCATAGAATAAGAAACATAGGAAGATGAGAAAAATAGTTACAAAACATTACTCCTTACTAATATCATTAGGCAATAAATGGAAAGGCAAATAAATGAAGATCAAAAATAGTATTAATTTTGGAACTCAATATCAGGAAATCATATCAAATGCAACAGCTTTTCAAAATCTCATTAAAATTACTATGGAAACAGAAAAAGCTTCAGAAAGTTAACAAATTAACAGTTTTTAAAAGTGAGAAAACATAAATAAAGTGAATTAGACAGATGAACACTAAAGATTTTGTATTTTATTGCCCTAAATCATTTAACAACTTATCCTTCAACTTGGAAGTAATAAAAAACAAATAAAGACAAAGCAAAACTGCACTAATTTGTGCAAAGATTCAGTGTCTCTAGTATTCAAAACAATTCCACTAACAAGCTGGATGAATTACTTTCTACATTAATTACTGATACCTATTTTGGACATTTAAATAATAAATCAATTATAGTGGTTTAAAATAAACATACGTTTTTCATGATTCTTCAGTTCACTTGGGTGATCTGGACATGGATAAGCTTGGGTGGGGCAAGATGGTCAGGTTAGTCTCTTTTGTAAGTCTCATAGTGGTAAGCAAGCTGGTCAGAGCAGGAGGCTGAACTCCTGGAGAGCTCAATTATCCAACAAACTTAACCTGGGCGTCTTCACATAATTTCACAGTTCTAAGAGCTGCAAGATTTGTACCCTAATGGTCTTGGACTTCCGTCTCTGCTTGTGTCCTAACATCACAAGTAGTTATCCAAGCAAGCCCAGAGTCAGTGTGAAATGGGATAGCTACACAAAGGGACATTACTGTAGCAATTTGCAAACCACAGCTCAGATTCCTCTTATGTTCTAATTCTTTGTATTTAAGTAAAGAATTTACACTTAATCTATGAGGACACAAACTGTAAATATCTGGCTTTGAGAGCCATACGATCTTTGTTGTAACTGCTCAATTCTGTTACTGTAACATGAAATGCAGTCATAATAAGACTTTATGTACAAAAACAAGTAGTGGGCTAGATTTGACCTACATGTGGTAGTTTGCAGATCCCTGATTTAAAAAATAATTTCTTTTACTTGTCCATCAAAATAAACAGAAGTTTTCTTCTAAGCATATCTTAAGTTATATATTGTCACATATTTTCACTTTCATTCGGTTAAATTATTCTAATGTTAACTTCTGTGACCCATGGATTATTTAAAAATGGGTGGTTAATTTCCAACTTAGGGAAATGTTTAGTTATCTTTCATAACTGATTTCTAGCTGAATTTTTATTTATTTAGAAAGAATTCCCTTACATAATTCCATCTTTTGAAAATTTTAAGAGTAATTTTTGAATCAGTATAATTCTGGTAAATATTCCATATACACCCTTAAAAAAGGGTACATTCTACAGTTATTGGGCATAACTATCTGAATCAATTAATCTATGCTTATTCAGTGTTTAAAGTTTGATACCCTTAAAAATATCTTTGCCATTTTTCTTAAGTACAGAAGAATCTTATAATAGTTCATTTCTGCTTAATCTCTTTCCTTTAGGCTTTAATCATAAATTTTAGTTCTGTATATATGTATATTCATACAACAACACTGTCATTTTAAAGTCAATACATTTTTATATTTATTTATATATTTAAGCTTTTCCTTTGCTCTTCATTCCTTCCACCCTTCAATCTAGGATAAATTTTCTTTAGTCCAAAGAAATTCCTTTCCTATTTGTTGAAATGTGAGTCTATTAGGTATGAATTCTTTCAGCTGTTTATCTGAAAAATCTTTTCTTTTTTTTTCAGAATATCTTTTCAAGGTATAAAAATCTAACTTAGCAATGTTTTCTTTTAGCATTTTAAGTATAACATGCCCAAGCTAGCAGTGCTGAAAGAAAGGACCTCTATATAAGTTATCAGTTTTGGAAAGGTGCTCTGTCAAATGATGATCTATGAATTAATTCTTGCATATAATAGAATAGTATTTAACAATAAACCATGACTTTATGAATGTCTGATATAATACTTTGACCACAGCTTACAAAATGTGTTGTAAATTAAACAATTGCACTCTTCCTTTATTACCATGCTTTCTGACTTACTAGTTTTATAAATACATTTTATATCTCCAAATAGCAAACTAAAAAATATCTGGTATGAATGCCTTTTACATTGACTGTGTAAATTATAATTTCTACAGATGCAGTCTTGTTTTGTGATCTGTGTAGCTACTGTAGACAAAGCTGGTGTGTTAGCTCACTAACAAAAGTAAAAGATCAACCTTGTAATTACAGGATTAACTTTTAAATTTTTGTTGTTGTTGGAGATAGTCTTGCTCTGTAGTCCAAGCTGGTTCTAAACTCACTATGTAGTCCAGGCTGGCCTTGAACTCAGGGGCATTCTCCTCTCTCGGCTTCCTGAGCACTGGGATTCCAGGTATGTTTGCCATATCTGGCTTATGTGGTGCTGGGGAATTGAATTGAACTGCTGTGCCATTCCTCCAGCCCCAGGATTAATTTTAAATGGCAGAAGTCACTAATATGGTTTATGATAACACAATATGGTAAAAAGTAACACCTTTAAGTAACATCTTTTAAAAATGGTACCTTTTCCAAATTAGTTAGGTAAAGAAGTTGTCCAAGCTTTTTCTGAAGCTGTGATGCAGCAACGGCTTTATCATTTAGTAGTTTCATACGATTTTGTTCTACCTAAAAACAAATAAAAGTCTTTATTTACCTCTCAGAAAGATAAACATGCACAATTTTTCCTCAATAATATAAAGTGTTTTAAGAAAACTCATTTATTTATTAACATTCAATACATTTGTAAACAGGATATTACGTATTTCACAAGGACTTTTTTGCTTTATAGACGATAAAACTCAGTGTGCTTTTTAAAGGGAAGATTTTTTTACACCTGAAGTTGAATAAATATCAATTTAAATTTTATTTATGTACTGCTTTTTAAAAATAATATGTCCTTGGGATTAAGAAAAACTGAATAATACGCTGCTTTGACGAGAATGAGTTTATGTAATCCAGAAGAATATTCATTCCTGCCTTTCTCCTACCTACATCCAAGGACAATACAGTAGAGGGGAACAGTTATCAGGAATTCACACTTTTTTGTTTCTTTTCTAGCATTGGTAATCAAAGTTGGAATTTGCTTTTAAAGAAAACTTGGTGAGAATTTATACTTAAGTGAAAGAATACACAATGAATATTTTATAAGTTTTTTAAGCTACAGTCTCCAAACTATAAAAAGAAGTAGTTTTAAGGGATTTAAAGTATTAAACACACACAAGGAGTAAACATAAAGAAAAATTTTTTTCTTTTTTTAGTTTTGTGAGAGAGGGTCTTGCTCTGTAGTCCAGGCTGGACCTGAAATCACTACGTAACAGAGGCTAGGCTAGAATTCATGGTAATCCTCCTGCTGCCACCTCCCAAGTGCAGGGGTTTACAGGCATGTGCCAGCCAGCATGCACAGCTAATCTTGATGGGTGACGAAGAACTGAATCCAGGGCCTTATACATATTAGGCAAGTACTTTGAACACTGATGTATGACACAAGCCCCGAGAAAACATTTTAATATAGAAAGATTGGTGGAATCCTAAGATACAAAAAGAGATTTATTATGAGATAGGTGGCAAATATCTATCATTAGCAAGAGAAAAATAATCCAAGTGTTTATTATTGAGGAATATTTCTCTAGCTCTAACAAAGCTGTAGTAATATAAAATATGACTTAAAAAATCACCAAGAATACCTATAGGATTTGGCAGATAAAAACACTCAAAAATAGGTGACTGCTCAACTTAGAAGCAAAATGCACCAAAATAGTCAATATTAGGAATGAATTAGATTTGTAATTGCTTATCTTTGACCTACAAAGTCAATTTCAGATGACTCAAACTGTTAGGACAGATTAAGTACTGGGTTGCTGGAAAAGTCATGAAGCATTTTTGCAGCAGATGGCACTAGTGCACAGTACTACCATCAGTTGCATCTATGGTATTGTCATATCATTTGACAGATGAGAGTTCTAGCTTTATGCTAAAACAAAATGTGTGACTTGGTTGAGTTTTAAAGATTTTTACAAGTTGAAGATGTAAGACCAAACTGCATTTTTGCCATATTTTACTGTTTCACTTCCATAATGAGAAGAACATGCATCAAACTTGTGAAAAGTTGCATATAGTTTACAGTGACAATACTGTGTAAGTACATCTGTGTCAAAGACAGTTCATGTAATTCTGTTTTGTTCATTTTGATCTCAGTGGTGTTCTCTGGTCAAGGAGGCCCACAGAAGTTGATGAGGGCAAAATAAAGGAATTGATGTAGTCAAACCCATGTTACATAACAATAGAGACTAGAGAAATATCTGTTATTCAAGCATTCACGACCACATGAAGAAGGCAGGATATGGAATCTTGATGATTGGGTTCCTCATGAACTTGAAGTTCATCTGACAGTGTGTATAAACATCTATGATATGCTCGTTAAATGTGACAAAAATGATCCCTTTTGAGTGACTTATAACTGGTTATGAGAAGTTGATTGATTATAACTGTGGTACACAGCCTTGGTCCCAACATAATTATTCACCTCAAATGTCACTTGAAGTAGACATTGATCAGAAGGTTATGCTCTGAGTGTGGTAGGATTTTAAAGATGTGTTTTTCAAGCTCCTACCAAGAAACCAAATAAGCAATTTGAATGTGTACTTTTGGCAATTGGACAGCATGAATGAATGCATCATCCAGAAATGTCCAGAGCTAATTAATCATCAAGGTATTTTCTATCATGTAAACATGAGACCACACATGCCTGATCCCACATCAAAAATTAGTGAAGTTTGGATGGGATGTGTTGCTACATACACCAAACTTGCCTGACTTTATGCAGTCAGACTTCTATTTGTTTTGCTCTCTTCAAATCTCCTTGCATGGTATAAGGTTCAATTCAGAGGAGGTTACAGATCAGCACTTTGTTCAGTTTCTCACCTATAAAGACATGTCTTTCTATGAACAAGGAACTACGAAGCTCACTGGAAGATGTAAAAAGGTCATAAAACAAAGCAGGCAAAATACCACTGATTGTTATTCAATCATACAAATAAATGACCTTAGAAAAAGAGAAGACTGTCATGACTTTTCTGACACCCTAATAGAAGAGATCATTGTCCTGACTCTAGCTTTTCTGTGGATCTTAAGATTTTTTTGTGACATGATTTTCTGTTCTGTTTTCTGTTATTCATTTGCAATTTACCTCATGTGGTTCAATGATATGATGAACCGGTGGGTTTGGCTTTGGTTCCCTAGGATCTCGCACTCTTAGTCGTTCAGTAGCCATTGCAAGTTCATCGACAGCTGAAACACGATTCCTCAGAGCCATCCAATACTCATGAAGCAACTGAAGGAATGAACATAACAAAAGCAGTGGTAAAGCACATAATTAACTAAACCCACTAAGATATGCCTTTGGCAAGGTCATTAGAGATAATATTTTCTCATTAACTGCCTAAGGAACATATAATTCTTAAGGTCATTTTTAGGATGAGGAAATGGGTATAAATATGATCTACCTGGAACATTGCCTTTTCAGATTCTTAGAAGTAGGATACTTGAGGTGTTTTGTTAAGACCAGAGATCTTGGACTGATACACTCTCTGCACTATTTTTAAAAATCTTTATATAACATATTTAATATATTCAAAATAATATATATGAAATTGTTTGAATAACTATCATCCAATTTAAAAAAGAGAAAAGTACAAATTCTTTGAAAAATCTTAATTCTATCACTCTTTTTTCCTCATTTTTCCTTCAATGCTAAATAGTAATCACTACTCTTATCATTCCATACTTCTCAAGCACAATATAATATATCCTTAATAATTTGGTCATATATATATTTCTGAAATTTATAAAAATGTTGGTATAATTTATGACATTTTCTTTACTAAGATTTACAAGTAGATCTCAGTGAACATGAAAACTCATTTGCCTTCCTTTGAAAGAGCTTAGTCTTTAAAGTCACAAAGGAAAAATTTACAAAGATATGGGAGAATTGCATTATGAATACTCTCCTGGATCTGTGACATGAGGCCAAACTATGACCAAAGAAATAATGTAGGGTTTGACAGACACCAGTCGTGATACTATCTTCCATGGCTGCTGTAATAACTGTGACAATGTGCTTTGAATCTGCAGTAGTAATGTGAGTGGAAAAAAATTATTATGAGCAAGGATTTCAACTTTATAAAAATATCATTTTTCAAGTTATTAAGTGTATGCACTGGCATTTCAGAGTGCAAGTATTTTCATACTGAACAAAAATTATGTAGCTTTAAAAAGCAAAATCTTAAGATTAAAAAAAGGTAACATATAGAAATATGACATTATAAATAAAACACGTTTCCTTCTCAATTACCCATTTTACCAGCAAAGTAGGGTAACAGATAACAACTCAATATAAAGAATTCAAAATTAATAAATTCTGGAATCTCAAATGCAATTATGATTCACTGAAATTACTACAGTACAAATATAAAAGCTCAATTCGTGCTCTATCCACTGGAATGACATGTACCTTGAGAAATATTTACTTTATTTTTTAATCCTCAAGGTTGATGTTCATGTTTGCCGTTATTCACAAAACAAAGGCAAAAATCAAACCAAACCAAACCAAAAAAAACCCCAAAACCCTACTCTAATTTCACAGAACAGCAGTGTAAGAACAACCAAAAAATGAAATGAAACACAGCCATCCAATAGGTTACATACAAATATTAGTTTAATAAGAATTTGCGTTTAGTAATTTAACAAATAAATTTAAGTATTATCATAATTATCAAATTTATCCTTTACTACAACCAATATACTACAGGAAAACAAATTATAGACCTTGAGTCTCTAAAAAAAATTTAGAACTAAGGAGAAAGAAAACTGAAAGTAGCTTTTAAAAATCAGGGCTGGGGGTGTAGCTCAGTGATTAATGTTTGATTAGCAGATACAAGGCCCTGGGTTTAATTCTTCAGCA